>JBBMOL010000402.1:329373-346913 GCA_037954665.1 Laguncularia racemosa
TTTGAATAGGGATCATATTTCCTTTGTGGCTGTCCTGGGAATCCGCCTACAGCATTGGCGTGTTCATGGTTGTCATCTTGCAATGTGGGACACATGTCGGTCGGATGACTAGGAGTAGCACAAATTCCACAAGCTTTCACCTGTTGGGTATTTCCAAGAGCTAGCTGCTGCACAAGGGAGGTAAGATTAGAAATTTGATGTTCAAGGTTAGACACATTTACCTCATTTACCTTCCTTGAAGATGCATCATGCCTATACCCAAATTGTTGCGAATTGGCAGCCATAATGGAGATCAATTCCCTAGCTTGACCAGGGGTTTTGTTTACTATGGCGCCTCCACTTGCAGCATCCATCATCTTCCTCTCCATCGGAAGTAGGCCCTCGTAGAAGTATTGGATAAGGAGTTGTTCAGATATCCCATGTTGTGGGCAACTTGCACACAATTGCTTGAACCTCTCCCAATACTCTAAAGAGTCTCGGTGTCCCTTTGTTTTATACCACAAATTTTCTCTCTATTACCAGCGGCTCTGGATGCGGGGAAGAATTTGTCCAAGAAGAGTCTCACCATATCTGTCCAAGTGGTGATAGAACCTGGAGGCAAATAAAACAACCAATCTTTAGCTTTAGTACTTAAAGAAAATGGAAAAGCACGTAGCTTGATTTGATCGTCGGTTATTCCTTGCGGCCTCATACTAGAACACACTATATGAAACTCTTTCAAATGCTTGTGAGGATCTTCATTCTCAAGACCATGAAATGTAGGTAGCAGATGTATCAACCAGATTTCAATTCGAATTCCACGGCTAGTTCGGGGTAGTGAATACAAAGTGGTTGTTGATTCACATCCGGTGCAGCCAACTCCCTTAAGGTTCTCTCGAGATTTGCCATGTCGTCCTCTTTTCCAGAATCAGACAAGTCCGGTACTAAGTGCGGTCTAGTGGATGATCTAGCTTCTTGTCGTAGTCTCTTTAGAGTCTTCTCAATCTTTAGATTATAAATCAGTTCACCTGTCTGAAAAGAACGAGTCATACAAGAATAGAAATAAATTTGACACCAATCCCCGGCAACGGCGCCAAAATTTGATGGGTGTCGAATCCAACAAAAATAAAACCTACTCCTAGACAATTATATGATTTGAATATAGTGGTGAGTAGGGTCGAATCTACAGGGATTGGTAAAGATATTTCTATTCAAAGAGAACAATAAGAAAAAGAAAATGGGGGGGGGGGGGGGGGGGGGGGGGGGGGGGGGGGGGTGGTTTGGTTTGTGAATCAAATAAAGTAAAACAAGGTAAGAAAATCAGATATTGGTAAAAGCCTAGCCAAAGGAATCAAGATGGTTTAATTCTAGGAATTGATCATCGATGCAAATGTTCTCTATTCTTGTTCTAGATAAATTGGTTATGGTTATTAACAAGCTCTAACAACCTATCTCTCCTTACTTCCTCGATAACCTCGGACAAGCGCTTTGAAGTATTTCTCTTATTGATTAAACAACCCTTAGACAAGCGCTTAGGATTTAATCTATCAATAGCATTAAGATCTAGAGAGACCACCAATTCATGCCAGTAGATTATAAGATAACCTATTTAAACATGATCACACACCTCCATAACATGAATTCGATCATCTCTTTCATAACCAAACATGTTATTGCGTCACTAAGACTAGAACAATCAAACAATTACGGATTTGACGTGCTGGTTGAAAATATATTAACTTGCTAATTGAGTAGAAGAGCTCTATTCATACCAATCAACAAAGATAACAATGACAAAACGATTAGAAGATATATGAATACCCGAAAGCAAAGCATAGAATAAATACAAGTCAATTAGACCTCACAATTCGTGGAGAATTAAACATCTATGACCCTTTGGCTAGAAAAGTAGCTTAGCTACACATGTTCATCAATAAAACGAAAATAAAAGATAGAAACATAATGAACCCGGTTGCTTGCTCTGCCTCCAAGATGATCCAAGGTTCTTCAAGATCCAAAGATTCAAAAGTTCAAAAGTTGTCCTAACCCTCTAGGGTTGGTTCTATTTATATTGTTAGGGGGTAGCATGTGATCTTTTGCTAGCAAGATACGAAAATATCTTTCCTTTTCCAAGTAGATTTCGAGAAGTGAAGATTCGTTTGCCTGGCACGCCTCAACACACGGCCGTGGATCAAGCCGTGCCATCCTCTGTGCATATTCTTCAAGTCTTCATCCACGCCCAGTGTGAACCACGGTTCGACACACGGCCAGATTTCAAGTCGTGCCTTCATCGGTGCATAATCTTCAAGTCTTCATCCGTGTCCAGTGTGTACCACGGTTACACCCACGGCTAGATTTCAAGCCGTGCCTTCATCTGGTTGATGTTCCACACTTTCTTCTCCTTGGTCCTGGCTTCCACCACGGCTTCAAGCACGGTTTCTCCCACGGGTTCCACCACGGCCGTGCCTTAAGCTATGTCTCTCTTTGTTCAAAGTCCTCATTTTCGCCTTCTTGTCCAGTGTGTAACACGGTTTGAAACTTGGCCGTGCCTCAAACCGTGCTTCCTCCGGTGGTGTAATTTCTTGTCTTGATCCAAGTTGTAAATGACTTCTCTAAAATACTTGAATTAGCATCCTTGACTCCATTTAACCTGATTTATCACGATGATATAATTAAAGTACCATTTCCTTATGATTTCTATAAAATCAATAATAATTTAACACAATTTATACTATAAAGATTGAATATAAAATGGCTCTATCAGTATACGAACTACTATAGGCATGAGGGATATTTATTTAAGAAGGATAGATTGTGTATGCCTAAGAGTTCTATACGAGAGTTGTTGGTGAGGGAAACGTAAGGGGGCGGTCTCATGGGACATTTTGGTGTGAAGAAAACTTTAGATATTTTGCATGAACATTTTTATTAGCCTAGGATGAGACTTCACATGCAAACTATGTGTGACAAATGCATTGCATATAGGAAGGCTAAGTCCAAAGTCATGCCCCATCAGGAGTATCTCCTATTGCTTGTGCCTAGTTAGCCTTGGACTGACATTTCAATGGATTTCGTATTAGGTTTACCTAGGTCCCAAAATGGCAAAGATAGCATTTTTTTGTCGTCGATAGGTTTAGTAAAATGTCTCATTTTATTGCCTGTTCTAAAACTAATGATGTACGACATATAGCTAATTTATTCTTTAGGGAGATCGTTCGATTACATGGTTTACCTAACTTTATCATGAGTGATAGAGATGTGAAATTTTTTGGCCACTTTTGGTATACTTTATGTAATAGGCTAGGCACAAAATTACTATTTTCCACTGTGGCACATCCCCAAATGGATGGACAAATAGGAGTGGTTAACATGACACTTTCCACATTATTGCGTACTGTGCTTGATAAAAATTTGAAGCAATGGGAAACATGTTTGCCTTATGTAGAGTTTGCATATAATAGGACTATACATTCTATTACATCTTACTCTCCATTTGAGGTTGTGTATGGTTTTAATCCCTTAACGCCATTGGATATATTGCCTTTACCTACTAATGAGTTTATTGATCTTGATGGCACAAAGAAGGCATAATTTGTTAGGATTTTACATACTTAGGTACAGGCTAACATTGAAAAGAAGAATGAACATTACAGCTCGTTAGTCTAACAAAGGAGGCATCAAAGCTATATTCCATCCAGGTGATTGGGTTTAGGTGCATTTAAGGAAGGAACGTTTTGCTGAACAACGAAAATCCAAGTTGCATCCAAAGGGTGATGGACCTTTCTAAGTGGTGGAGTGCATAAATGACAACGCCTACAAGATAGACCTGCCAAGCCACTATGGTAATGTAAGTGCTACCTTTAATGTTTTAGTCTTACTCCTTATGATGCAGGTGATTCGAGGACGAATCTTTTTGAGGAAGGAGGGAATGATGAGGAACAGGTAGCATTAAAAATGAAGGAGCCAAAATCCCATGATCCATTACATGGTATTGGAGGCCCGATGACCCAAGCTAGAGCTAAGAGGATAAACAAAACTCTACAAGGATTAGTCATGGACTTGTAAGCTAAGGAATCAAGCTACACTAAAGGAGAACCAACATGTGTTAACTTGATTCATGTGACCATGGAAAGATGTGATAATTTAGAGGTATTAGAATAATTCTTAAACCGATAAAATTAGAGATACATTCGGTTTGTTTTTGTTTTATTTGTTGATTTGTAACTTATGTTATTTAGTTTCCTACTTGGTTACATGTGGATAAGGATAGATTAGGTAACTTAGGGTTTTTCCATATTGTTATTTGTATGCTATATAAGCCATGCTAGGGGAGGTCGATAAGGGATAAAAAAAAATTATCATTGAATGGAAAACACAATTTTATGAGATTATGAAAACCCTCTTTTTATTCTTTTGCAAAAGAACTCTTCCATATGAATTCTTAATCGAATTGCTTATAATTCCTTTTAATAACTTAGGTTTTAGTCAATAGGTGTGATTGGAGTCTAGTTACGCAATATTTGTTCAAGACAGTCCTCGAGGTAATCGATTTAAATAATGTCATCGAGGTTCTAGGTTTAATATACCTAGGGTTTCATGCATCAGCTTGTTTCAAAATAGAGAAGAGGCGAGGGTGATGTTAACCATAAAGAAAACTCCAAACATAGTAATGATTGAATTTTCAAAGGAAACAACATGAAGTTCTACAAGCTATGGTAGAATACATGCTAAACTTAATTATTTTATTAGAGACTAAAACTGAAATAACCAAATATAATATTATATATATATATGTGTATGTATGTATGTATGATGTATGTATGTAGTATGTATGTATGTATGTTTGTGTTAAAATAAAATAAAATAAGACAAAACAAATAAATGGAAACTGATGTAAAAATCTTTTAAAGGGGATGGTAGTTTGGTCTTTGCAAGGGTTTAACTCCCCATAACCTCTTCCTAAATTGAAATCACACTCTTCTCCCTCCTCTTTCTCTTCTTTTCCTTCTAGTTCACATCAGAGAATTTTTGGTAATTCTACCCTCTATGCCTACAAAAACCGAAAGAGTTCTTCAAGAAAATTAAAGTCCCATTAAAGGGGAAACTAGTGTAAACAAACGTCAATAAATTTTTATGTTTCAAAACATGTAAATTGTTTTGTTGGTGTGAGAGTTAATGCCCAAAATTCTTTTGATTGATGTCTTTTGTAGAATTATGTGAGTTGTAAGTGTACAATGTGGTTCCATGACTTTCCAATAAGTTTCCTCCACTAACTCTAGTTTTTTCTTTGAAGATTCAATATATATATATAGAGGAGTCGTGATTGAAGTTAGGTTCAATCATAATTGCATGGGTGTAAATGACGGAATTGAGGTGACTTTGCATGTGATTATAGGTTAAAAGGGATGTTAGGAATGGGTATGAATGGATTATGGTCGAGTTTTGGAAGCAAAGGAAGAAAAGAAAAATCGAAATAGGTGGGTACACAACTAGATACATAGGCTTATACTTGATAGTGTACATGCATAAGGTGAAAAAAAAAAATTTGAGGATGAGGGATATACGGTTAACCACATGATCGTGTACTAATACATGCCCCCTAAACATGGTCTTGTAGTTTTTTTCTTTTAGGCCCAGAGAGATAAGGTCAAGAACACGGTCGTTTTCCTAATCGTGTACCTTGAAATGAAACCTTTTCTTCTTTTTCTTGAATGATTACAATTCAAAAGGTGTTAATATAGCTTCTAAGTTCTAATGTGTGGTTGTTTATGTTGTTAATCAGGTGTAAGTTTTAATAAAGAATGGAAATTGGAAGAGTTTCCTCATTTAGGTACATGATACTGTGCTTGTTGTTTGTGTTTGATAGACCAAGTATGCTTACCCTTGTAGAGTCATGTATTAAAATGATTTAGGATAGATTGAGGGGTGTTAGGGCCAGTGATGATGTTCCTGGCACCATTCAACTTAAGTCTATACTATACTATTATATATATATATATATATATATAATTATATCATATGTGTGAGCGGAGTTATGATGTAAAAACCTCATTTTTGCCCTATTAAAATAATTAATTTGAGTTCGTTTAGGATATAAAAAATAAAATAATGATAAAATGTATATAAAAATAATGATAAGATATATAAAATAAAAATAATGATAAAATATATAGAACAAAGTAATGATTAAAGTAAAAATAAAATTAAAATTAATGGAAAAATGCATAAAAATAATGAAAATGGAAAAATAATAAAAAAGAAATAGAAAAATATTAATTTTTGGCCAAATAAATGGAATTATAGAATATAAATTTAGTCCACTAAGTCAAGTACAAGTTCAATTTTGTTAATAATTTTTGGCCTAAGTTATATTATAGAGTTAAATAAATACTATATGCAATGAAAAAATGAGAGAGCCTAGCTTAGTTGGCTAAGGCTCAAGCCATGCTTGTGTAAGAGAAGCTCCAAGTCACACATTTGAATCCCGGTATGTGCACTTCAGTGCAAATATTTATTTATTTGAAATCAAGCTGCCATGTAGTAGCATCCTATGGACAATAAGGGGTCACATGCATGGCATGTGATCATCCAATACGTTTGTCTAAAATAGAATGCAAGAAGGAAGGGAAAGTAGTGCAACTGAGTCTAAGCAAATCATGGCCATTCTAATATGTTTTTATCCTTTTTTCTTTTTTCGTTTTTTTTTTTTTTGCAAATTGATGAGAAGATTCAAAATATAGCAAAGACTAACATCAATATTTAACTGAAAACTGATTAAATTAAAACATGATAAAATCGGGTTTTATACATCTCTATCTCAAATCTTATTTGTATCTAATGTGAGTTTATCAAACTGATCTAACAACATCCATAAATAGAACTCAATACCCTAAACATGACACACACTATAGATTGGATTAATAGGCACCCAAAAACTTCATTCAATCAATTTCTCTCTCTAGGATAAAAACCCATGGCATGTATAACTTCTCTTTAGATTTTCTGCATCCCCATAGAACACCCAAGTGCACCATAGGCATCATTAGACTCCTTAGAACATGTAGAATTAAAAAAGCCCTAACTTTTCATCCAATCTTACATGAACCAAGTAAACTGAAGAACAACCCAAGTAACCATTCTTAGTTGCTCTTAGACCTCCACTTGAGGCACCTCCTTAAACTAAAACACCAATGCTAAAAGACTCCATGCACCTAAAAGCCTCAAGTTAGAGTCCTTAGTTACCCCTAATGATTGCCAAAATAGCCAAAATCAGAAGATCACCGCTGCTATCTCTCTCACTTACAAACTAAACTCGTGAACCTGTATCTAGAGCTCCATCCCAACCCAATTTTGACCTAACTTTAGCCTATGTACAATCAAGTAAGTTTTTTTTTTTTTTTGTAGTTAGATTAAATAAAAAAAATATTTAGAAAAAAAATAAAAATAATAATAAAGAGTGATGAGTAGTTATTTGTAGGTCACATTATTTAATTTTAATATTATAACACATATGGCTTAATTGGCATATTTAATCATTATGGTTGCATTCATAGTTAATGCTGGTACATCCTGTTTATGTGCAGGTGATTTCACGTTTGTTCTTAACTTATGTTCACACTAGGCGATTTAGATGGGCTTTATATGATTTTCTAACATATTGACGTGTTATATATAAAATAAATGGATTCACCAATTGGTTTTGATAACAATAAAAACGATAAAAATAATAAAAATAACAAATAAATTAAGAGGGAACCATCATATAGGCTCTAGTTGTTGCAGTATAGCCATTCCTTGGGGTCGATTAGGTTCCAAGTAGTTTAAATTTTACATAATAATAATAATAAGATATATATAATGATGAAAATAAAAAATAAAAAATAAGAATAATTAAGTAAAAAAATTAATTAGAAATCAAATAATGATGATGATGATGATAATGATAATAATAAATGAAGAAAATAATTAGGTACTAATGACATGATTTTTCCTTAAACATTTATTGGTAAATAATAATAATTGAAAAATATTTTATCACTTAAAAAAATGATTTTCATAAAATAAAACCTTAAATTAGTGTTTTCAAGAATTAAGACCGTAGGCTTTTTTTCAAAAATAAAACGAGAATAGCAAAAGTTAGGTATTGGGATTTTTCTTAATAAAGTTAAAATAATAAAAAAGCATAAACTTGGCTCATTTTTTATAATTAAAATCAGCTAACATACTAAAATTTTACAAAAACAAAACTACATTGGTTTGATCCCCATTAATAGGTACATAGGCACTTGTGGAGCAATCATAAAATATGTAAAAAAATTATTTTTCCAAATTATATTTTTAAAAAATAAAAAATAAAAATGCATAATATTAAATAAAAGAAAATTCTCCATTTTGCGCTTCTTCTTTTTTTTTAACATAAAAATTGTTAATGTTATGTCTTTCATAAATGACAATGAAGGGAACTTATATGAAGCCTTTTAATTGATTTTGTTTTTTGAAAAATAATAAATGGTAACTGTTTAGGTTTTAATAGGTTAGCCCCCAACCTTAGTATCTCTAGTTAAAATTTTCTAAATTTTTTAAAAAATTCATAGCCTAGTCTTTAATTAAAGTTAATTTACTTAATTAATTTCAACTCATTTTTATTTTTCAACTTAAGCTAGTGGCAACTTCAATTTTTTTAAAATAAAAAATTATAAAATATAGTTTTTTCTCAATTTTACTATCAAGTAACTTATATTAAGTGAGCTAGTCTTAATATAAATTAAATTTGTTCGTTGATTCCTCTATCAGCATTACATGCATGTGAATTGGCTACCATGTTACATGCACATATGTATATAGTATTATGTATTAGATTTAGGCTCATTCTTTTACCTTTTTCACTTACAAATACTTACTATGAATATGCTGCTTATGATGAATACAAATGTTAAACCCATAATTTATTATGATGACTATAGTTCGCCATGTACTCTACTTAAGTATAATACATAAGGTTATGGTTACTAATTGGGTTACTAAACCAATTTTAGGATCTTAAAATTGCTGATTAAAATTTGAAAATATTTAACAGTTTATTAATTTTGAGAAACATGTCGAAAATTCATCAAGTTTAGAAAGCGTGATGGATATTATGAGATAGGTGACTAAGTCCTAAAGCAAAGGGGTTAGGTAAATAGTTTATGAAGTTACAGGCGACTTCTATTATATAAGTCTATTATAGTACAAAGCATAAATTTCTAAGATTGTGCCTAAACGGGAAATCAAAATATTCTTTAAGATCTAAGTTCTTGTACTCATCCCCATACTTCTCAAAGCTAAAACCTAGTAACTTATAAAGTAGATCCGTTAGATAGTCTTCACTTAAAAAAGAAAAAGGAGTGAGCTACCAAGGCTTAATACACAATAATGCAAACACACACATCAATATCAAGTAAGTCTATACACTAATGTATTAGCCAATCAATTAACTTATTAAATTATCTTATTTAAGTAAACATCTAGCATAGGTGTACTCATGACTTCGAACATCAAGACAAGGAACATGGGATTTGATTTCATCACAAATGATATTAGGGTTTGATTGGAGTAGTCAGACTCTACGTCAACGAAACCAAAACCAAAGCCAAAGTAGCCTTGTCTAAGTAACCTTATCATTATATAGTCCTCACTAATAACTATCCAGCTATATTGTATTGTTTGTCAAGACCTATAACCTCGAGTGACTTCTGATATACTTTTTCTTTACTTATAGTGCCCATTATTTGATATGAGTTCACTTATTAGTTACTCGTCAAGCCATCACTCAATGTCCCAAGTGCTTGACTACCATGCATTTTAGGGGATACAATCATAGTCATAATCCTGATCCAAGGTTTGTCACTTGTTGGCTTAAGTCAACAAGCATAAGTAACAAGTAGTTACTTAATTGAGTTTGCTTTTTAATCTAGTTCATTTTTCTAACCTAGCTAGTAATACGTATGTTACTACATACCTAAAAGGCCTAATGATTCCTAAATTGCACTTTGA
The DNA here is from genome assembly GCA_037954665.1 of Laguncularia racemosa. Taxonomy (NCBI): domain Eukaryota; kingdom Viridiplantae; phylum Streptophyta; class Magnoliopsida; order Myrtales; family Combretaceae; genus Laguncularia; species Laguncularia racemosa. The sequence continues at coordinate 339,385 of JBBMOL010000402.1, forward strand.
ATTCCATTTAAGTAGGTTGAACTAATCTAATGCATCAAAAGAAAAAACTTATGTCAGATAGTTGTTCTAAGAAATTAAACACTATTCTAGGGTTGAGTTTAGATTATTTAAGGTCTATACTAATTACAAGCCCATTTATGGTTACTTAGGCTTAGTTAGCTTTTAACTAATTTTGACTCAAACCATTTAAGGTTTATTCAATTAAGCCTAATAAGTTACTTAAATTTAATTCTAGTTATGATTAAGATCAAATTAAGGTATTTGGACCCTTAAAGAATAGTAAGTTTAATTATGCTTAAAATTAGACGTTGTAACTCCCTGAAATTTCATTCAATAGAAACTTTATCGAATAGGTGACGATAAGAAAATACGTTTAAGCTATAGCTCCAAATGAACTCAAGAATAGGCTAGAAATTAGAGAAAACCTAATATATCACAAGTTGACCTAAGTTAACTTAATTAAAGCAAAGGTAAAAAAAAGTTAACTTCCAACAAATAATTAGATGATCGATGTGCTACAATTGGATTCCAATACCAATCAAATAAAAGAGAAACAATTCAATTCCAACTCCCACAATTGACGTGAAACCAAGCAATATAAAGAACCCTAATTTGGCATGAACAAGAACAAATAATCAATCCCAATTACACATTAGATATGACACACTAGTAATAATTTAAAGTAACTCAAGAAATATTGATATAACTCACAATAATTCCTTAAGCCCACTCGCCATAATTTCAACATTGAAATTGATAAGAGTAAAGGTTGTGTGAGGAAGAGCTCTCCATGGCAAGAAATGGCAGATTTCTAATGTTTAAAAAGTCCCCTACAAACCCTACTTTATAGGTATTTATACTTGTTCTAAATAAAGCAAATTAAACAAAAGAAAATACAAGTAAAGAACAACATATGTGGCCGGTTTTCAACAAAAGAAAATAAAAATGAAAAAAAATATCATATGTGGCCAGTTTTCTTCAATTCCATGGAGCAATGTAGGATTGGTTCTTCTTTTGATAAAATGCAAATGAAATGAAGGCCGGTTTCACTTGTCTCTATAGTTTCAATTTGATTCATAATGGACTGTGATATCTTCTTACAAAAACCAACAAAATGTATCTACTACATTGTAAGAAAAAATATTATAAGATAAATAAAGATAACATGTGGATGTTTAGGCTCATTTTTTCAAATAGGCTTCCCCCTTACTAGATCTAGAGGTTTGATTCTCATCATCTCCTCGGGCCTCTGAAAGATTTGTCCTCAAATCTAAGGGGTCTTTTCCTAGACTAAAATCCCTTGTTTGCATGTGCTTGTTACCCTGAAGTCTTGAGTAACCATTAGTTTTACTAATTTGTTCTTGGAATGTGTGTACCTCAATTGGAGGCATAGGAGTGAAGACAACCCGTGCACTATCTTTCTAAAACATATAAGTGTTTCTAAACCTATCATGTAGCACCTTCCTATCAAACAACCAAGGTCTACCCAATAGTATATGAAAGGCGCTCATAAGAAGAACATCACAGACAATTTCATCATTTTACTATCTCCTATGCTGAATGGCACCTTAGCCCTCCGTGTAATATGGAAACTACCCCATTCATTCAGCCAATGTAATTTATAAGGATGTAGATATGGACATGTGACTAGTTGCAATCTATTTACTAATGCAGTAGCTATGACATTAGTGCAACTACCACCATCAATGAAAAGAACACACAAATTACCTCGAACCCGACAAGGTGTATGGAATAGGTTCTCCCTCTGTATGTCCCTAACGTTTGGAGATATAGTCATGACCTTACATAACACATTAATAGACAAATATTTATCATTTCCCTTGTCTTCATCTGTCTCAGCATCAGGATCATCATAGTACTCCTATAGTACTATTGACAAGTCTATAAGCTCAATCACTTCTTCTTGACCATCTTCACTATTTCCTTCTATGACAGTCATGACTCTTTTGTTAGAACACTGACCTGCCATGTGTCCAAAACCCATGCATTTGAAACACTTTATTTAAAGCATCTTTCCACTAGTTGTCCTTGGCACTGTCTGCTTGAAATCAGCTCCAACAGCCTCTTTCCTTTATCTAAAATCTCCCTCTCCCCATCAGTATTAGAGGTATTCGTATCCATAGTCTTATTATATCCCCCTATTCCTTTTTGTTCTCCCATTTGACCATCTAACCCATGAGGTTTGGTAGAAGTTCCATACTTGTTGCTCGCAGCTTGAAAAGGGTTGGATCGCCTTTGTCTCTCCACTTTCAAGGTTAACTGGATAGCCTCATCAAGTGTGTTATACCTCTAGAGCTCCACGATGCAGGTAATTTCATACTTTAACCCTGATACAAATCGTACTAGGGTTTGTTTAGGAGGTTCAACTGACCCACATCTAATCATCAAGGTCTTGAACTCCTGTACATACTCATCATCTGTTTTACCTCCCTGCCTCAATGTTTGGAGACACATAAACAGCTCCTGCCTGTAATGCTAAGGAATAAATCTTTTTCTCAATACCCGTTTCATTTCCTACCAGGTATGTATATTAGCCTTACCATCTCTTCACCTGCTAATCACGAGATTTTTCCACCATAAGGCGACATAGCCTATGAATTCCACAGCTGCAAGACGAACTCGAGTGTGATCATCATAGCACTCAAATAGGCTCTCAACCTTATCTTCCCAATCTAAATAATCGTCTATAGAACCCCTGCCATTAAATGAAGGTATCTTTAATTTCACATACTCTAATCCCTGAGGTGGCCTTAAATCCCGATTTGGGTTAGGCTCATTCTCAAAATTATCATCTCTTTCCTCTCTAAGAGCATGATAATCTCCCTTCATTCTCCTGCCCTTATTACCTCCAATAGCTCCTTCTTTATGAGCATTCTGATGGGCTACTTGAGGTGGAGGTGCCTGAGGGTTAGCCACTAGTGGTTGTGGCATCGTCATCTAATCTACTCATGTTGCTAATGTAACAACAATAGTGGTAAGATCCTGCAACTGTTCCTAATGTTCTTCCACCCGCAACACGACACCCTTGACCTCCTCTAACCTAACTATTAGCCTCATTGCCAATCCTACCATTCACATTATCATTTGACATGATTTTGAATTTTTTTTTATCACTCAACATTTACTCACAAAATAAATCACAACACTACACCATGTCACAAATAGACCACAACTTCACTCACACACTCCCACACTTTAACACACAACCATGCAACACACAGACCATAGTTTCACACACACACTCCCACACTTCAACACACAACCATGCAATACACACATCACTACTTCACACACTTTTCTAGGATTCAACACACCACTAAAGTAACACACACAACACCCCTTTAAACTTACAACAACACTCTACAATGCGCAACACTCAACTTCATGGTATAAGCTTCAATTACAACATACACTTCACACAACACTTACACTCATGTTGTAGCACTCCACTTCATGGTTCCACTTACACACCACGCCAACACAAAGCAAATGGAAGCAAATATGGACACTTCTCCAAATGGCAAGCAATTGATTTCAACTAGTCAAAGTGCATTTAAAATGATCAATACACAATAACTCCATAAGTAATGATTGAGTTTGAATTCAAAAAGTTTCCTAATTCTCCATGGTAAGATGAGAAAATCTAAAAATGAACACTTCCAATTCCAAAATTTACAAGGAAACAACAAGGCACCAATCAACACTACTTCAAATTATGGAATTCAAATTCAAAGAACTTCCCCTTCTTCCACACACAATCAACTCATAGCAAAGGATTGCAATTTACTTTCTACACTTCAATTGGAAATCACGCAAGCAATTCAAGGTACAATTCAACACAAGACTTTAATTTTCACTTCACACAATTCAATTTCGGAATGAAGGATCAAGAACCCTAATGTTTAGTACATGGTGTGTACATAAGATTTTTACAAATATTTATAGCACTCTAATTTACCTTTATATGTCTTTTTACATACTCCAGTCTTGAAGCTATAAGATAGAAAAGAGATCCGATCATACCTCTATATGTCTTTTTACATACCGATTGACCTTACTCATCTTTGTTAGGTTTGATTCTAACTCATATAGGTGTTGCAACAAACTTACAATTTTCTATGCCTACGTAATACTTGATTTTTTTTATGATGTATCAATATATATGTTATAACATTATAACGTAAAAACCAAAGCTAAGATGGGGATTTCATAAAAATGTGAGGGACAAATAGGTCTTTTTATGGCCAGAGTATAAATACTCTGTGTTAACCCTAGCTCTCCTCTTTTCACCTTTACAGTAATAACACAATGAAAAAGCAAGAAAAAGGACGAGACACTCTCTTTAGGAACCCTAAGGTGACTAAAGGAAAACAATGTAGATCAATTCCAAATACATAAGGCAAGAATTTCATACAAGAATATTTCCATGGGGAATGAATAGTCTAATCACGTTTCAATCCTTGTGTAAACCAGAACTTAAATTTGAGGAAAGGATGTAACGAGAATGGGACTTAATGGCTTAAGGATTCAATTCGAAGAAATTTTGATGTAAGTACCACAATCCTAGTAATTGACTTTTAATTACATGTTTTAAGGTTGAGTTAAGCCTAAGAATAAAGAGAATCGAATTTAGAAGAAGTTGAAATGAAGAAATTAAGGTTCATGTAAATTGTTGAGAGATACACTGTATCCTAACATAGTCGTATTTCGACCATGTTGAATATAAAACCTATATCGAGAGATACACGGCCTCCCAACACGGCCATGTTTCGACCATGTTGAACCAAGAGATACACGGCCGTATTCTAACCATGTTGAAGCCAAAACTCACTAAGAGATACACAACCTTTAACATGGTCGTGTACTATCCCGTATTGAGCTACATGACCTCTAACACGACTATATTGAGTAAAACATAATTTAATTATATATCCATTTAACTTTTATTTAAGCTAATTTCCTCGCAACCTAGATAGCTAGTAAGTCCTTAGAGAATTTAAATAAATAAGATTAAGAAAATCAAGAATTGACATTAATCTTAGATTAAGTACTAAGAAGAGCTTGTTAATGGTGTATAGATTTCAGTTTAGCTTAAGTCCAAGACTAGAAGTGCTTAAGGCTAAGATTCAAGGTATGTATAACTTATTTGTTGATTTATGCGTGTTTAATTTAGTTTATGCATTGAATTTGATTTAATTGAATGAATTAGCCTAAGTGTTAAGTTGTATACTATATGTACTTGGCTTAGCTTAGGGGACTGTAGTGGCAAATCCCTAGGGAGCACCCTAATAATCCTTATGTGACGTTGTCCCTTGTGGAGTCATGCTTAGAAATGATCTGGGTTAAATGTTAGTGGATATAGGTGTAGAGCCCGTAGTGGCAGTTCCCATCACCAAGATTAAGTGTTTAAGTGACCATGGGTGTAGGGCCCATAGTGACAGTTCCCATCACCAAATTTAAGGATTAAGGGATCATGAATGTGGAGCCTATAGTGGCAGTTTCCATCACCAATACATGTTCCAATGTGTTAAGTGTATTAAGGGGGTCATGAGTATTTTATTGTTGCTTATTGACTTAAATTGTATCATGAAATGGTTGTTTGTATTTAAGTATTACATGATGTGTGTGATACATGTTCATGTTTGTTCCTATGCATGTGCTTGTGTTATGCATACTGGGCATTAGCTCACCCTTTGGGGAATATTTTTCTTAGATATAGGTGTTGAGGGAGATGATAACCTAGAAGATATCTTAGGTTTGAGCAAACTATAGAGAGAGGAAGATGATGATTATCATTGCTATTATGGTAATTAGAAATTGAGAGAATTCTGCTAAGTGGATGTAATAGATATTATCATTTGGAGAATGTTAATTTAGAGTTTATAGACTTTCATTACATTAGATGTTGAATATGGATTTATGAAATTGATTCTAAAATTGTGAAATGTATTGAATATTTTTATAGAAGAAATTTAGAATAAAATGTATCAGAGTTAGTCTAAAGCCTTAACATGCTCTTATGAGATAAGTACATGTGACGAACAGTAGCACGGCCTAGGTTTCGAGGCGTTACACCATACCTCTTTAGTATTTCTAAGGCATATTTTGTTTGATGAATAAATGTCCCTTCTAGTGTCTATTTAATTTGTAGTCCTAAGAAAAATGTCGATTCTCCTATGAGGCTCATCTCAAATTCTATTTTTATATGTTCTCCAAATTCCTTACACATTAAATTATTAATAGAACCAAATATTATGTCATCAACATATATATGAACAATTAATAAATCATTATTATTGTTCTTAGTAAAGAAGGTTGTATTTGTTGTTCCTCTCACCAACCATTATATATTAAAACTTTCTTTTAACTTTTGGTTCCAAGCTTTAGAGCTTGTTTTAGCCCATATAAAATTTTATTCAACTTGAAAACATATTTAGTATTTGCTTCATTTTCAAAATCAATTGGTTGCATTACATAGACTTCTTCTCTTATGTAACCATTTAAGAATGCACTCTTTCATCCATTTGGTATAGTTTAAAGTTTTTATGACTTAAATATGCTAACAAAAGTCTTATAGCCTTAAATCTTGCTATAGGAGAACAAGCTTCTTCATAATCAATACCTTCTTCTTAAGTATACCCTTAAGCTACAAGTCTTGCCTTATTTCTATTTTCATTTAAATTGTTCTTAAAATCCCATTTAGTGCCAATAATTGATTTTTCTTTTGGAGGAGGAACTAGTTTCCAAACATTATTTATTCTAAATTGACTTAATTCCTCCTAGATTGCTTCTATCCAATTTTCGTCACTGATGGGACGATTGACCGTTCTAACAAGTTTAAACTTCTACTAAATCCTAGCTTACGATCAGTTCTCAGGCAAGTGTACCTATCGACTAGCAGTATAGCATAGGAGTATAGGTATCGATCCCACGAAGACTTATAAGTACTAGTACTAACGATTCTCCTACTATCTAACTTCTCACTATTGATGATCTCAACTATCCTAATTATTGCCTAAACCTGAAAGAAACAAATAAAATGAACAAAGTAAATGTAATCAAACACTCCCTTAATTAATTCAATGATCTAAACATACCCTGCCCAAGATCCACCCCTAATTCTCATGTAGCTTTTACTTAATTCCACACTATCCAATGATTAATATCCAAACTTTGATCTGCGGAGTTTCTTACACTAGATTAGAGTCTTTCTCAAGATCAATAATCCCTAATCCTAATTAAGCCAATTAAGATCTCTCTTCAATTAACATAATCAAGATTGCGTTAGGATCCTAGGACTCTCAATTGAACCAGACCGCAATGACCTCGTTCAATACAGAAGACCTCCTATACTATCTCTAGGATTACAAGGTGTTTTTTTTATTTTGCAAGATTTTCTATTACCGATTTCTCAATCTTAATAACAGAGATTTATAAATTTCCCTCCTAATATTGCGCATATATCAAGATGAATAAACTATAATTACAACATGAACAAACTCAAAAAA
>JBBMOL010000403.1:0-77845 GCA_037954665.1 Laguncularia racemosa
CTTTCTTTTGTTTAAATTTTGCAGGGCCCTTTCAATTGTTTCTTAGTTTCATAGATTGGGAATATGAAATTATGCTTGATATCATTTTATTTAAATTGAAAAAATTGCTTTTATAAATTAGATTTAATGAAATTTAAATGAGATTTGATTGTTCTTCTAGAGATGGGAAAAACAAGAGTCTTCATTTACATCGATTATTTTGATGCAAAATTTCATGTGCTTTATGCAATTCTGGGTTTTGCTATTAATTAAGGAGAGACCTTTTTGATAAATTTAAGTTTAGATAGGTTAAAATACTTGGAGGTTACTTTTTTTTGTACTTGCCCCTTGACTCTCATAACGTAGGGGGAAAGAAGATTTTTCCAATTTCCCAAAAGGAGATTGAAAGGACCACAAAAAGAAGATTCTTTTTTTAAAAGGGTTTTTTAAATAGGGAATTTTTTTTTTATTCTTCCAGTAATTTTTATTTCTTTTCCAATTTTTGGAGGGGGGGTAGACCCCCTTTAAAAATCTAGATTTTATTCAAAAAACTTCTTTCATGTTTTGGAAGTTTTTTGGTTTTTAAGGGAAGTTTTTGGGGACTTTTTTTATGATTTTTTTGCTTTTTTCCCCCTTAAATTTTTTTTCCCCTTTGATTAAAATAGATTCGGGGAATATAAAATTTATGCGGGATATCTTTTTTTTTAATTGGGGGAAAAATTGCTTTTTATGATTGATTTAAATTTGCAATTAATGAAAATTTGGGAATTTTTTTCTTTTTTAGAGAAAAGGGGGAAAACCAAGGGGGATTTCCTTCTATTTACATCGATTAAAAATTTTTGTTTAAAAAAAAAATTCATTTTCCCTTTTATGAAAAAATTTTTCAAAGGGGGTTTGGTTTTTTTTATTAATTAAGGGAGATCCTATTTGAAAAAAAAAAAAGGATTAGTTTTGGGTTTTAATATACTTGGGGGAAAGTGTTAACTTGACTAGGGAATTCGACGGTTTTTTTTTAAGGAAGTAAATAGCCAATCTTCATAAATCTAATGAATTACGGGTAGAGAAAGGAGTAGAAAAAAAAAAAGATCTGGGTTTTTCTTTTTTTAATTGATAAAATCTTCAAAACCATTGTTGTTAGTGAGTTATTTTTTTTTAAGTTTTGAGTTTTTAAGTTTAAACCAACCATATTTTAAGGGGTCGGTTGGATTAATTTTGGAATTTTGGGGGAGTTTAAAATAACTATTTAAGTTGGGTGTTTTTCTAAGGGACCCCTTTTTTGGGGTTTTAACTCCTTTTTTTGTTCGATGGGTTTTTGCGCTTGCCTATTGCTTCGAAAGTAAGATTAAGAACAAAAATTTTAAAAAAATTAAAACTACGTTTGGGCAAAAATCAATTTTTTTGGCCCCCCGTTCCCGGGGGAAAAGGGAATTTTTGCCAATTTTTAAAAAACCACTTTTTACTTTTTAAAATTTAAACCAAATTTTTTTCTTTCTTATCTTTTTTTTTTCCCTTTTTTTCCTTGGGAATTTGGAAACTTTTAATTGTTTTTTATTACGTTTACAGTGCATGACCAGAAGTCGCTCCAAGGAACTTGGTTTTTTAATTTTTAAGGGGAAAAAAAGGAAAAAATTTTTCGTTTGTTATCAGGAAAAAAACAACCTCGACCCAAATCAACATCATTTGGTATTTTAAGGGGAATCACTAAGGAAGAAAAGGCTGATCAATTTAATAATTTTGTCAAGAGCTAAAACAAGGAAATTTTTGTTGGGGGAAACCCCGAATTTTTTCCCAACCCTGGTTGATAATTTGAGATGGCCCCGGGTTTAAGAGCCCCCTAGAAAAATTCTTATTTTTTCCCGGCCCAAAAATTTATGGCGTTTGCTTTGAAGATCTCCTCACAAAATTCATCAAGGATTCAGAAGACAAACAGAAGTCCTTAGATTTGATTATGAAAAATCAAGACTCGGCTTTGAGGAATCATGAGGCATCAATACACAATCTTGAAAACCAGGTCGGTCAGATAGCTAAGCTTCTGTCAGAGAGATCTCAAGGTTCACTACTGGGAAACACGGGAAACCAACCTGAGAGAACATGTTAAAGCTGTCACATTACGAAGTGGTAAGGAACTACAACCAAAGGTTCAAGAAGAAGAGAGTCGGGTGAACTGAACCAGCAAAAGACAAGTAGTTCTCAAGAAGGGGGAAAGCATTCAGAAAAATCACCTAAAGAGAAATCATCACCTCCATTAATCCCAGAATACAAGCCCAATGTTCCTTATCCAGCACGACTCAAGAAGGACAAAACAGATGGGCACTATGGCAGATTGTTAGAGATATTCAAGCAATTGCATATCAACCTTCCACTGGTTGAGGCATTATCACAAATGCCACGATATGCAAATTTTTGAAAGAGTTGCTATCGAACAAAAGGAAGCTTAAAGAGTTCTCCACTGTAACTTTAGGAGGAGAATGCTCTGTGGTAATTCAGAACAAACTCCCAAAGAAGTTAAAGATCCTGGGGCTTTACATCCTTCCCTGATAGGGAATTTATCTGAAGTACGGGCATTGGCTGATTTGGGAGCCAGTATTAATTTGATGCCATACAAGATGTTCCAGAAATTGGGTATTGGAGAGCCGAAACTGACCAAAATGAGTCTTCAGTTAGCCGATCAATCAGTCAAATTCCTAGAGGAGTAGTCGAAGATGTATTAGTGAAGGTGCAGGATTCATTTCCGGCAGATTTCGTCATCCTTGACATGGAAGCAGATGTGGAGGTCCCTTTATATTGGGGAGGCCATTTTTTGCTACTACTAAAGCCATAATTTGATGTTGGGGATGGGAAGTTAGTGTTGAGAATGGGAAATGAAGAGGTCATAGTGAAATGCCTGACGCCCTTAGACAAAGCTTGCACCATGATGATAATGCTATGCAATCGACTGCCTTGACTTCGCAGTTTTAGATTCATTGCAAGACTTATCGATTGGTGTTTGCATTGGAATTGTGTTTGATGAATGGGGAGAAAGAGCAACCTGAAAATAGGGCCCATTAGAGCAGTTGTCAATCAGCTTATAAAAATCCTGAGTTGAGAGAAAAAAGAAAGCTTTGAAGGTATGAATAAAATCCCCCATTCAGAGATCAAACCTTCAATTTAGGAACCACCTGAGCTAGAATTGAAACAACTGCCATACTACCTTCAATATGCATTTTTGGAAGAAGATTCTAAACTTCCAATAAGAATTGCATCAAATCTAGATCAAGATCAACAAGAAAGGTTATTGCATGTCTTAAGGCAACACAAGAAAGCAATTGCATGGAAAATTGCAGATATAAAGGGGATTAGCCCATCGTTTTGTACACATAAAATTTTGATGGAAGATCGTGTCAAGCCAGTGGTACAACCGCAACGCCGACTTAATCCAATATGAGAGATGTTGTAAAAAAGGAAGTCATCAATTGCTTGATGTAGGAATGATCTACCCGATTTCTGATAGCTCATGGGTGAGCCCCATTCAAGTAGTTCGAAGAAAGGCAGTATGACAGTAGTACCAAATGAAAAAAATGAACTCATCCGATGAGAACTATCACTGGATAGAGAGCTTGTATAGATTACCGCAAGCTAAATGACGCATCTCGAAAGGATCATTTTCCTCTTCCATTTGTGGACTAAATGCTTGAAAGGTTAGCTGGTCATGCATATTACTGTTTCCTCGATGGGATGTCTGGATATTTTCAGATTCCTATCGCACCCGAAGCCCAGGAAAAGACAACATTCACATGCCCTTTTGGGAACTTCGCTTATCGACGCATGCCTTTCGAATTATGCAACGCCCCAGCTACTTTTCAACGATGCATGATGGCTTTTTTTGAGGATATGTTAGGAGACAAGATGGAAGTATACATGGATGATTTTTCTATTCTTGGGAATTCTTTTGATGAGTGTTACACCATCTTGAGTTAGCGTTGCAATGTTGTGAAGACACTAACTGGTCTTAAATTGGGAGAAGTGCCATTTTATGGCAAAGGAAGGTATTGTATTGGGTTATAAAATCTCCAAGAAAGGTATTTTCAAGATGAATGGTCAAAGGCTTAAGCATTACTTTGGGGACCAAACAGTTTTGGAAGAAAAGGAGGAGCTGAAACCTCATTCTCATCTCCATTTGAGCTCCACGGTTCATTACGTCGAGCTAATGACGTTAAATAACAGCGCTTCTTGGGAGGCAACCATGTTGCTTAGGTAAGTTTTCTTCTTTATTTATTTATTTATTTATTTTTATTTTTATCATCCGTTGTTTTGGAGTAACTTTTGCAGGACAGCAAGCTACAGAGGGGCTAACCAAGTGTGGATTCTATGAAAGTCACCTTAATAGAGCTTCTTTTAAGCTCTAAGTGTTGGGAAATTCAGGATGGGAGACCTTTTCAAGGGAATGCAAGATGAAGTGATGACAGGTATGTACTTTGATCTGCACAACCGGGTACATAGTCGTGTATCGGGTTTTTCACACATGCTAGAGGGTGTCTAAATTGACTTTGCAATACAAAGGGGAATACGTCATGGCATGCCCTCCCGTGCACTTCAAAATATGCTCATTGTGTACATATAAGAGATACACAAATAAGGTACACGCTCGTGTATCTTAGCCACAGAAGGCACAATTCGATACACGGACAAGGTACACGCTCGTGTACCTGGTCGTGTATTTAACCCACAGAATGCTCTCCCAGATACACGAACAAGGTACACGCTCATGTACCTGGTCGTGTATCTACCTACAGTATGCTCTCCATAATACACGAACAAGGTACACGTTCGTGTATCTAACCCATAGAAAGGATTCCAAAGTACACGACCAAAGTACATGACCGTGTACTTTGGTCGTGTATCTAATTTTTCTGCTCGTACTATTTAAAAAGGATCCTCACTTCACTCTGCCATTTACAGACCCATTCTCCATTCGTGTATTTGACCCACTCACTCCACTCTACTCCTCCATATCGTGGTTGTCCTTTCCACACTACAAACTTCTTCCGTTTCAAGGATTCATGGTAAGTAAGTTCTCTCTTCTTCTTCTTCAATATTATTGCAATACGGTTGCTGCTCGGTTTTCTTTTACGACTATCATACATGCTTGCATCTATGATGATGGTATGATGAGTGATTTCGCATTTTGGAAGTCGATTGTTGATAGATCTGTAGATTATTTTGAACTCACGTGAATGCATGTTATGATTAATGTCATGAGTGGCTACCAAACAAGTGAATCGACAGTTAGGGTTTGAACATGAATATTTGGGACTTTGATTTTGTGGGTTTCTGGAACAATGTTGTTGTGTTTCTTTCCAATCTTCTTCTTAGAAACCAAGTTATGAGGCCATTTTTTTTTTGATCACTAAACTATGCACCTAGTTTTAGAATCAAGATTCAAAATTTTATCATTTAAGGATCCCTTTGGGGTGTGTTGTAGTTACTTTTTTTGGCCTTCAGGAAAGGAAAAGATTGATTTTTATTCCCAAAACCCACAAGACCTAATTTTTGAGTTTTTCCTATGGTTTTTTGTGCATTTAGAGAGGGGTTTAGATACAAAACAAAGGAAAACCACGACCCGTGTACCTTGGTTGTGTATCTCAACTGGGCTAATCTTCCTCCTTGTTTTGGAAAACCCAATGCAAGTCCTACCCTTTTTTTTCTTTGTGAAAATTAAAAAACCCCTAACCCTTTTTTAAAAAACCATTGTGATTGATTTCAGTGTTCAAAAAAAGACTTGTGCTTTTTAAAACCCAAAGTTTCCCAAAGAAGAAGAAAAAACCACCCCCGGCAAAAGGGGGAAAACGGGATGGTGCTAGTTCTTCCTGATCAAACCATTCTGTAGTTTATGAAAATTTTGGTCCATAAAATGTTTAACCCCCGGGAAGTCTTAGTTCCTTTTCTTTTTATCTCTTTATTTCTCATTACGTTCTTAAATTGTTTAAAGACATTGGGGGCAATGTCTCAAATCTAAGTTGGGGGGAAAGGGGGTTTTTACTAAAGAAATTTTTGTTTTTTTTGATAAGGGTTGAAATAAATTTTTTTGGTCATTTAAAAAATTTCCCCCCTTAATTTTTTTTGTTTTTCTTTTTTTGTTTAAAATTTGGGAATTTTTTAAAAAATTAAATAAATTGAAAAATTAATACTATTTTAGAAATTTTAGTGAATAAAAAATTCCCCCTTAAAAAGTTTTTGTGTTTGCCCACCCCTTTGGTCTTTCTTTTGGAAAAATTTTGATACTTAGTCAAAAGGTTAAATTGAGAAAAAATTTTGTTGTGAAACTCAAAAATCTTGAGACCCAAAATTTTAATCTTTCATGAAAAGGGAAAATTTAAAAATGATTCTCTTGGCGATCCTTTTTTAGATGATCTCTTTAAAGTAAAAAATTTAAGGGAAACCCCATTTTTTAAATACTTGAAAAAAAAAGGGAAATTTTGGTTTAGTAATGGGAAAGGCTTTTGGTCCCTCGGGGAAGAGGAATTTTGCCCCCCGTACTAAACTATTTTAAAAAATAAAAAAAAGTTAAAAGGTAAAAAGAAGGTTAGATGGGGGTTTTTTTTAAAAACCTGGTCACCAAAAGGCCCTTTTTCCTGGGATTGGCCGCGAGGAAATTACCCGTAACAAAAATAAAAAAAACCAAAAAGGAAAAAAGTTGGAGGGTTTTGTAACTCAGCCAAATTAAACCCCCAAAAACAGGAACCCCCCTCAATTAAAGGGGAAATAAATTTTCTTTAAAACTTGGGTGTTTGGCCCCTAGGGATTATCGGCTGAAAACCCCGTTACATGGGTTGCAAAAATCCTAAAAAAAAAAAAAAAAAGGGAGGGAAACCAAATGAACAATTATAAAAAATTAAAACTTTGAAGAGATAAACCCAAAAAAAAGGAGGGGAATCCAGGGGAAAAAAAAGTTTTCCCAAAATTGTTTTTCATTGTTGATTTGCTTTTTTTAAGAGGGGGAAAAAGGGAAGAAAAATTTTTTAAGACCTTTAGTGGGGGGTTGAAAATAAAACCACGTTTTTTTTTTTAAATTGACCCGGGGTTGTTAATTTTTTACCCTTTGAAAGCCATTTGGTTAAAATGATAAAGGGGTAAAGTTTTTGGTTTTACTTGTTTAAAACCCTAAAAATTTTTGGGACAAAAAGTATTTTTTGGGTTAAAATTTACTTTCATGATAAGGTGAGAAGAAAACCTCATTTTTTTTTTGGGGATTGCATTGGCTTTAAAGTTTAAAAAGTCAAAAAAAGGGCTAATGTGTGGGGTAGAAATTATTTAGGTAAGGGAAATTTCTTGATTAATGGAAAGTTTGATTAATTTTTTTATTTTGCTTAAAAGAAAAAAAAAAGGGACTTAATTTTGAAAGGGAAAGGTTTGAAAAAAAAGTCGCAAAATATTTTTTACCCTAAAATTTTAATAAAATTTTTGTGCTTTATTGTTGAATTTTTTGATGATTTTTTTAAAGAAAAGGATGTTTTAAATTGGGAATGAATTTTAAATTTAAAGGATTTTTTTGGAGTATTTTGGACCCAAAGGGGAAAAAAAAGTTTTGAAGAGTGAATTCAAGTTTGGGAAAGGGAAAAAAAAGGGGGATAAAAAATTTTAATGTGAAAAAAAGAATTTTGGAAAAGTAAATAAGCGAAATACCGCCCTTTGTTTTTTGGGCTTTGGGTTTTACGGAAGTGGATTTTTTGGAAAAAAGTCCCTTTAAAAGGGGAGTTTAACACCCCCATGTATTTTTCCCTTGTGTATACTGAAGTGGATGTCGGGAAAAGGACCCCGAGGCAAATTTCAACCCCCATGAAATTTGTTGTGTTTTTAATTTTTTGTTTAATGTTCAACGATGTTTCAAATACGGGCCCCAAAATTTGTACTTCCCCCCTGTACTTGCTGTGTAAAATTCAAAATAAGGAAGCTTGGAAAAAACCACGGTTTTCCCCCGGAAAGGGAGAAAACACTACTGTGTATAAAAACAAAATGGAAGGTTTCCCAACCCCGGGTACATGTATAAATAGCCCTTTTAGTTGCCCTAGAAAGGAGGTTACGTTTTTTGTATTTTTGCCCCCTGACTTTTCATAACGGCAAGGGGAAAAAAGATTTCGTCAATTAAAAAAGGAGATTGAAAAACCCAACGAAGAAAAAATTTTCCCTATTTTTAAAGGGGGCTGTGCTATGAATTTTTTTTAAAATTTTTCCCAGTTAATTGTATTTTCCGGGTTTTGTCCAATTTAGGGGGGAAAGTAGACTCAAAATCTAGATTTTATTCGAAACTTTTTTTGTCATGTAATGAAGAATTGGGTTTTTTTTAATGCGAAAGTTTTTGGACTTTTTTTTGTTTTAATTAAAATGCCTTAAAAATTTGTTTTTTTACTTTCCCCTTAGACCCGGAAATTATGAATTTATGGCTTTATATCTTTTTAATTATTTTTAAAATTTGGGGGAAAATTTCTTTTTAATTGAAAATGCAAAAATTTGAAAAAATTTGGAATTTTTTCTTCTAGAGATGGGAAACAAGATTCTTCTTTTTAAAAACTTTTAAAATTTTTTTTTGATGCGAATTCTTGGCTTTATGAAATTTCCCTGGGGTTGCTATTTTTTTAAGGAAAAGACCCTATTTTGATAAATTTTTAAGATTATAAGGTTAAATTAAAATTTTGAGAAAGTGGGGCCCCCCCTTGAACCGGGGAATTCGAAAAGTTAAAAAAAGTAACATCCAATCTTCATAAATCAAAAATGAATTTTAAAAAATAAATTAAGAGAAGGAGTAGAAAAAGTTTTCTAGGTTGTTTTTTTAATTTGAAAATTTTCCTTCAAACCCATTTGTTGTTAGTGATTTAAATTTAGTTTTAAAAATTAGGAAATTTAAGTTCCAACCAACTTTATTTTAAGGTCGGTTAGTAATGGGGAAATGGAGTTAGTACTAGTAAGGTTGGTTGGTATCTCAAAAGGGACGACCTTTGTGTTTTTACCCCCGCTATATTACGAAAAGAAAAGGTGCGTTTTTCCCTATTGCTTCGTAGTAAAAATTAAGAACAAAAATTTAAAAATTAAAATTTTAAAACCCTACGATTGGCAACGATCAACCACTAACATGCTTAAGTCTTAGTATTCAAAACCTTTAATTCTTTTCCAATTGACGGTCTGAAAAAAACTATGTTTTTTAAAATAGTGCCAAAATTTGAAAGACTATGAATTTGGTTTAATGGGCCCATGACCCCAATTAAGCCCGATCAATAGAACCAGTTTAAAATTTTTCCTTTGAAACCATTAAGAAAACCCTTTTTTTCAGCAGCCCCACCTAGGGGTTTCCCCCAGAAAAATCTTTAAAAATTGAAACCTTTGAGCACTTTCCCCCAAAAACTATACCCAAAAAAGATTGTCCAGAGCTTTATCGTCTCTATAAAAAAAATTCTATGAGTTTTAAACTTTTTTGGGTTAATGTTTTCCCTTTAACCATGTTTAGCCCAAAACATTTTAAGATGGCTCAAAAACCCCGGGATTAGGATAGGTTGTTTGTTCCCAAAAGGGAGAATTCCAAAAACCCTTTCTTCTTTTTTTAAAATTTAAATTTAAAATCTACTCAGCTATTTGGGCTGGGATGTAAGTTTTTCCCTTCCCAAAAAGGAATTTGGGAAAAATATTTTTTTCCGCGACTTTTAATAATGAATGTGGAAAAATCCCTAGTAGTGAATAGGATGGTTGCAAATGTTGTTAAGATGAAAGAAATAAACCTTTTCCTTTTTCTTTGGATTAAAGGTTTCCCCCTTTTTTAAAAATTTGCCCTTTTTGCCCCCTCATCCCCCAATTGGCCAAAAATTAAAAGTTCCCCCAATTAAAAATCCTTGAAGGAAAATCCCCATTGCTCCCCTTTTCCAATGCTGGTTAATCCCCTTCCCCTTTGGCAAAACCCCAGAACCCTACTAAAAATTTTATTGTTGGCCCAGTTTCTGGGTTTCTAGCCCCAATAAAACCCCCAACTGGCCGTGAAGGGGCCGGGCAAAGGGGTTGAGTTTACTCCTCTAGGGTCGGTGTGCCCTCTTTGTGGCCCAAAAAAAAAATTCCATGGGCTTAATTTCCTAAAAGGTGTGATATCCCGAATCAAAGGTGGGGTTGACGTCCATTTTATTAGTGAGAAAAGGGGGCCCCTTATTTTTGGCCCTGTATGAAGGTTTGTTCCTCAAGGTATTAAATTCCATGCAAAAAGAGTATAAAATGGGGGTTTGAAAAAAATACCGGCAAGTTTTCCCGGAAATCGTTTAAGTAATTTAGTGAAAAAGAAGAGTGTCAAAACCACAAAATTTTTTTTAAATTTAAAAAACCCTTATCAATTTCCCCCCATTTTTTGTAAGAAAAAAAAAAACCCGGGGCCCAAGTTTAAATTAATTAGAGAAAAAACAAAAGGGAAATTCAAATTTTGGGATGGGGGCCCCAAATTTTTGGAGATCAAACCTGGGAAATTTTATTTATATTTTTAAAACCTCTTTTTATTATTTTTGGTTTTTTGGTTTTAAAACGGGTTTACATTATAAAATTTTTTTTGGGGAAATGGCAAATCCCTCAAACTCTTTTTGGGTGGGTTAAATCCATGGATCGCCCTTAAACCCGGCGAGAGTGGGCCGATGGACCCTTTAGAAAAACCCGGCATCTTAAAAACCCTTTTTTTTAATTTTTTACCTTTTATAAAATTTTTTTGGGGTTGTTTTTTTGGGGTTTGGGACCCCTTTTTTATTTTTTTTGGGGTTAATTTTCTTTTTAGGGTTTAGAAAACCTAAAGTGGAAAAAAACTTGAAATTTTTGAGAATTTTTTAAAACCCCTGGGAAAAGGGAAGCAAGTTTTTAAAATTATTGCTTAAAAGAAAGGGGTTTGAGGGGTTTTTTTGGGCAAACAAAAACTTACATTTCGTGAGAGAGCTTAAGGGTTTTTCCAAAAAATTCCAAATTTTTCTTATAAATTTTCCCAAATCCCAAGGGGTTGAAATTTTTGGCCCGAGTGCAAAAAGGAGAAATCGTGAGTAATTTTCGGTTCCTTTTTGTTGTTTTTCCCTTTTTTCTTTCCTAGGGGGGGGGGGGGGGCGTCCTTTTAATAAAAGGTTGAATTTTTGGAAATTTTTCCCTTGGATTTGGGTTTTAATTTTTAAATTTCTTTTGTTTTAAAAAAGCTTGTTTAGGTTTAAAAGTTTTGGAATTTTTGATATAAAATTTCTTTTTAATTTTTAAACGTAAAAATTGGTTTGGGTTGAAGGAAAGGGAAATTGGGAAATTTTTGTGGTTTAAACCCATTTTTTTTTTTTTGTTTTTGATTCACGGGGGTTTTCCCACTTATAATTGTTATTTTTTTGAGGAAAAATTACTTTTTTTTGGATTAAAAATAGCAATTGGAGCTTTTGGGAAATTTCTTTCCCAAAATTTGTTTAAAGGATTTCTGCATTTAACCTTTTAAACCCCCCCCCCGGTTTTTTGTGTGTAAAATTTAAAGGAAATTTTTTCCTTTGATTTTTTTGGGAATTGTGCTTAAGTTTGGGAATTTAGGAACTTTCATCTTTTGGTTTTTTAAGGGGCAAATTGTTGGGGAAAAATGGAAGTGGTTTTTTTTTAAATTTCCCGGGGAAGTTAATCCCAAAAAATTTAAAAGGGGTGTTTTTGTAAAAAAAACCCAAATTGTTTTGTTTTTTGTGGTTTTAAAGAATTGCCGAAATTTCCCTTTTTTTGGGGAAATTTTTAAATTTGCGATTGTTGGAGTTGGATTGGGAAGGTTGTTGTATATCCTGTGATTAATAATTTTCGTCGAAGGAAGGAAGAATAGAAGTGTTGTTAATTCAACAATTGTTTGAGCTTGAAAAAATTACCTTGTTCTTCCCGTGACTATTTTTGGTGTGAAGGAGGTTGTGTAGCTTGTTGTTTTGATTTCCATTGTGTAATTCTGAATTGGAGGAGTAAAATTTTGCAAATTACATTGAGTTTTGTTTAAAAGGATTTTTTGAATTCAAAACATATGAAAATTAAGTTGTGGGAGTTAATGATTGCTATTTAAAATTTGAATTCATTGTTACCAATTGAGGAAGGCTTTCAATAAGTGAAGTGGTTTGAATTTCAAATTAAAATTTGTGCTTATTTTGTTATGAGTTGCGGTTAGAATTTGTGGGGAGTGAAGTATATTTTGTTATTATTGCCGGGGAAATTAGAGTATATTTGTTGTTGTTTCCATTTCTTATTGTTGTCGTAGAGGTGGAGTGCAATTTGTTGTTGTTGCCGTGGGAGTTAGGGTGAAGTGAGTGCCCCGTGATTGAGGTGTGTGTAGTGGTGTAAATTTTGTGGAGGTTGTTTGGATTAAAGGTGCGCACATCAAGATCAATTGTAGTGTGAAACCGTGGCAAGAAAAGGAAGGTTGAGTAGTAGAATTTAAAATTCAAACAAAGCATTAAAGTGTAAAAGTAATTGAACTAGTTACTTAAACACTTGTTAAATTTTAATTTTCTATCTACTTGAAATTAGTTGAGTGTAACTTCATTTGTGGTTTGGTTGTGTACTTGAACCTTGGAAGTGTGAAGATAATTATTGTATTGTTGGATTTGAGTACAATCATGTCTAGTGAAATGTTTCATTATGCTAATGTATTGCATCGGGACATGATTTTCTTCTCAAACCATTGATGAGGGATAAAGAGAAAACTTGTTCCATACTTCTTGTAGGGTACAAGGAAACTTGTGCGCAATTATTTTTGGGATGGTGGTAGTTGTACTAATGTTGTAGCTGCATCATTAGTATCAAAAGTTGAAACTTGAAACTATCCTACATCCCAAACCTATACATTACATTGGTTGAATGATCAGGATGGTCTTTGTGTGACCCAAAGGGCTAGGGTACCTTCAGTATGGGGGACAAGTACTATGATGAGCTTAAAATGTGATATTTTTCCCTCTTTGTGCATCCATATATTACTTGGTAGACTGGTTGTATGCGGATGGTATTACAAGATGGGTATAGAAATACTTATATGTTTAAAAAGGATGGTAAACATATAGTATTGAACCCTATGTCACCATCAGAGGTCAAAGATGCAAAAGACAGATAAAACAAGATCATAGAATCTTGAGGATTCATAGCCACATGATTCAAACCATTAGAGGACCAAACTGTGAAGATGCAGACACTAATTGCCAACCTTCAGAGGACCCTGATGATCATAGTCAGACGAGCCAGACCACCAGAGAGCCAAATGTTCAGAGACAGTTATTTCACCTTCAGAGGTTTTAAAGGTAATGAGCAGTTGAGCAACCATTAAAAGGGACCATGAGGATCATTGCCACATACAGATGACTTAGAAAAGGAGGAAACAGTTTCAGTGGAAAAAACCAGGACTTGATACAGGGGTGACTTTATTGGATAATGGAGAATTATTTAGTTGCAGATGAGATACATCCTGAAATGGAGGAGAGAAGACAATCACCACCCGTAGTATTTCAGATTTTGGGATTCTGCAGTGATATTTCTTCAGGTGGCTTGTTAGAGGAAACAAAGTCTTACTGCATTTGATCTACAAGATTTGAGGAATAAATCTTTTTAGGCCCGAGGAGATGATAGGAATCAAAATCTGATAAGACTATCATTAGAGCAAGAACTAAAGAAATTCAAATTTTGGCGATGAGGGCCTAATTTGAGCAGATCGACCCTGGAATTATTTATATATTAACCTCTTTTCTATTATTCTTGTATTGTGCTTTCCAACAGGACACTTATCATATTCTATAGGGCAATGGACAACTCCCTCAGACTCAGCTTGTGGGTTATCCATGGACCGACCTTGAACCAGCAATGAGCTGGGCCGATGGATCCTATAAAGACCGGCATCTTGAAGACCATTTCTTTTATATATTTACTCTTTTATGAAACTATTTTGGTTGTATTTTGGGTTTAGGGACACTTTATTTCTTTGTAATTTTCATTTAGGGTTAGCCACCTTAAAAGTGGCAAACTTGTAATTTTGAGAACTTTTTAACCCTAGGAGTAGCAAGTATAAATACTTGCTTAAGAGAGGGTTTGAGGAGGCTTATTTTGCAGAACAAACACTTCACATTTCGTGAGAGAGCTTAGGGTTTTCCTAATTCCAAATTCTCTTATCAATTTCAATCCCAAGAAGTTGAAATTATGGCGAGTGCAACAAGGAGAAATCGTGAGTAATATCGGTTCCTTATTGTTGTTTTCCATTTCATCACTAGTGCGTCATATCTAGGTTGATTTGGATGTTCTTGGACTTGTTTTAATTTTCAATTCGTGATCAATAGCTTGTTATAGGATTGATTGTGTTGATATATGATATCATTCTCTTCATTATGACGTGAATTGGATAGTTGAAGGAAGGGATTGGAATTTGTGGTTTGACCCATTTGTTTTCTTGATTTGATTCACGTAGGTTTCACTTATAATTGTTATTATTTGATGAAGATTACTTGTTTGGATTGATAATAGCAATTGGAGCTCTTTGGATTTCATTCCATTGCCTTAGGATTTCTGCATTTACCTAGTCAAGTGAACCGGTTTTTGTGTGTGTGAATTGAGGAGTTTTCCTTGATTCTTTTGATTGTGCTTAAGCTTGGAATTAGGCACATGAATTTTTAGGCAATGATATTATGAGAATCGAATGAATTATACTAAATGCGCAAAAAGGGAATTGTGTTTGAAAAGGGTGAATTTATGTTGGGAAATTAGAAACCCCTAAATTGACTATCAATTACCTTATGTCATAATAACTCATTTTGCTTATATGGATTTTTACAAGAATAGACAAAACCTTATCCTTTTCAAATTTTAAGTAACTTACCCAATTTAATTTAATAGTCTGCTATTAAAATTGTGGAGGATTCTAATTCAATCGTAAATTTCCCAATTATGATTGCCTAATATCTTTAAATTAATTTCTTATCCCTTAGTGAAAAATTAATAAAAATATTGCCATGAAACACTTAGTCAATTTCTAATAAAATTCATTAAAGCTGCTTCGTATGAATTATCAAATCTTCTTAAGAATTCCTGATTAAAACCTAAATTTACTTTGAGTATTTAAATTCCTATGCATTTATTTCAATTAAAAAAATACAAAATTCATTAGCAGACTTATTATATGAAATTTGTATTCCATATGTCTATAACATGAATTTAAAGGATCATTTTAGTTTGAATTATGGCTTCATCATGTTTCCCAAAGGATGATTTAGAACATTTTGGTATAGATTGCATAAGAACAATTAAGTAAATAAGTGCAATGGAATTCATATTAAATAATGAAAATAAACTGATAAATAGCATAGAAAAAAATTAATAATGAAACATTGCTATATCTTCAAAAGTATGTAACATTCAGTTTCGAAATGTTCCTAAAGTTCTTCAATTGAAAGAAACTTTAATAACATTCTTTTCTTCAAATTAAATTTGAATAACATGGAAATGTAAAGATAATTTAAAGGGGAAGATAAAATCCTAAGTTCCCAGAGGAATTTAATGATTCAAAAGATCAAAAACAAAGGATGTCTTCAGGTTCACACAAGGATCTATTATATCCATAGAGAGGGAGGATAAGGCTGATCTGATGAGGAATTGAGTCAGCAAATTAATCAAGATAGATTTTAGAGAGATTTTCGCAAAGGGTATCCGAGGAACAATGAGGCCGGGACCTTTAATGCAATCCTTCACTTGCTTCTCAATTTGTGAAAATTCCTCAATTAACTTAATTTCTTTAGGTCTCAAAACCTGGAATTTTCACAATAGCACATTAAGTACTATGTTCTTTATATTTTGTATAATATTGAAATAATTTTAATATCCAAAAGAAAAGGTATAGTTTATAATGTTGAGCTTATCAACATCCTTAACTTGAACTTTTGCTTGTCCTCAAGCAAATAATGAATTAAATAAGAGAAATCTGCCAATTGAACTTCGGTGGCCATTGTTCTGACCATACTGACACTTGTAACTAGTTATTAGTTGGAATTTAATATTTCTCTAAATAATAACAGATTTTAACCTATGGTTTAACAATCGAAAGAAAAATGCTTAGTCCATAGAAAAAACATTCATTTAAACTTCATTGGTTATTAGCAAGTTAAATCTCCCTCATTTTACTTCTCCAACAAGATAAAAAAAGTGAAAGTATATGGTATCCATTTTGTTTCCTAGAATTTCTCCCTTTTTAAATTTAAGGGCTTTATTTCACTTATTGTCTATATTCACATTTTTTTTTTTATTTTCCTTAATGACAGCGAAGTCAAACTTCACTCTTTGAGGGGCCAAGCTCGCCGATGCAAACTGCTTTCTAAAGGGACTAAATTTTTTTTTTTGCATAAATAAATATTAGTTAAGAAATATTTTTATAAGGGATCACTAAATAAAATATTCCTTTACCATCTTTCATAGGTGTTAAGGTATCCAAAGAAATTTTCAAGAGAAATTTATCCCAACCAATTTTTTCATGAAGTAAACTTACTTGTTTTTTCAACTTTAAGGACTTCAATCTCAAATTTAAGGTAAACATAGGTAAATCCATTCTCTAGAATTTCACTATTAAATTTTAACTATGTAACTATCACACAGTTGGCGAGTGGGGCACCAACTAAGTCATTTCAAGATTCATTGATGATAAACACTTAAGGACATAAATAAGCATGGATTGTAAGCTCATAATGTGTGCAATCAATCATTATCTTACATTTATAATCCCTTCCCACATTAATTGGCAATGTCTCATTGTTCCTAATAATAGCACAAAATTTTAGGAAAGAATGTCAATGCAAAAATTGAAACACTGTACTTCCCCGGGTAAAGTTGCTCATCAGCAAAAAATTCTCCCAAAATGTCTGTCATCCTTGGAGTGTCTTGAATGCAAGAGGAGAGTGAGTGAGAGAGTGAAGAGAAAATAGTTAAGAGAAGGAGAATGCAAAAGAGAGGGAGAGCAATCTTGAGAGAATAAGTGAGCAAATGAGAGAAGAGAAGGGCCGACCAATGTCTAAAACTAGACAAAGGCCAGCACGTACTGTAAAGCCGTCGGCTTGAAATTTTTTTCATTTTTTTTTACAAAATTTTTTTTCTCTCTTTTTTTTTCTTTTTTTTTATTTCTTATAATTTTTTTTATATAATGAAACTAAAATACTAGTGTATATATTTATTGAGATAGGCTGCTCCATGAAGCGCTTAGTTTATAGTCCACTAGCCGATTTTCCAGTTCAAGTCCTCAATTTCCTAAATCGCAGTATGGCTCTCTATCTACATTTTCCCCTTATAGTAATGTTTGAAAGATAAACCGTTTACTTTGAAAGTACCGTTGTCTTCTGCCATGTTAACTTCTTTCTTCTTCTTTGCTCTTTCTATGTTATCAAGTTGGATTCAATCTCAAGAGTAATTGGTAGAATTTTAGCAACATTCTACTTCTTATGCATAAAAAACCTTTAAAGAGAATTGGAAACGATCACACAATGATAAGAAAAATTATATAACAAAATAATTGCACCTAAATTAACATAGAATCGAAGATGTTCTGATAAATTTAATAATCCCTTGATAACAGCGCCAAAACTTAATCTACGCAAAAGAGGTATAAATTGAGCGTGAATAAATACGGGAAGTGTACGGGTCAGAACAAGTAATATAGTGAGAGAAGAGTATCGAACACGAAGATTGATTAAGTAATAGACTATATCAATTTCTAAATATTATTTAGGCAATGATATTTGATGAGAATCGAATGAATTATACTAAATGCGCAAAAAGGGATTGTGTTTGAAAAAAAAAGGGTGAATTGACGTTGGGAAATTAGAATCCAAACCTAATTTACTAATCATATTGACCTTCATGTTATAATAACTCGTAGCTATATGGATTTTTACAAGAAATTGACAAAACCTTAATCCCTTTTCAAGTTTTTAAAATAACATTACCCCAATTTAATTTAATAGCTCCACTAATTAAAATCAATGGAGGATTCTAATTCACAATCATAAATTTCCCAATTATATGATTGCCTAATATCTTTAAAATAATTTTCCTAATCCCTTAGTGAAAAAATTTTAAAAAAAATATTGCATAAACACTTAGGTCAATTTCTAAAAAAAATTCAATAAGCTGCTTCCCCATGAATTATTAAATCTTACTTAAGAATTCCTGATAAACCTAAATTTCTCTTTCGAGTCATTTAAATTCCTATGCATTTATTTTAATTAAAAAAATACAATTCAAAGCAGGACTTTTTATATGAAAATTCGTATACTATATGTCCTATAACATGAATACAATGATCATTTTAGTTTGAATTATGGCTGCATCATGTTTCCTACAAGGATGATTTAGAACATTATGGTATAGATTGCATAAGAACAATTGAAGTAAATAAGTGCAATGAATTCATATTAACTAATGAAAATAACTGATAAATAGTGTAAACACCCCATTTTTGCCCTAGGAATGAATAATAATTGATAATAACCAATTCTTAATTTTTTCCAATTTTTTCAATTTTTCTTTAATTTAGCATAAATAATAAAATATTCAAAAACATAAAAATAAATAGGAAAACATGTCAATTTTGAAAAATGATTTCAGAAATGCAATAATAAATAATAAAATAATTTTACAAATTTTTGAAATTTCAAAAATACAAAAAAAAATAAAAAAATCGCATTGCATATATGCAATTTGCGAAATTAGAAAAATCAGGAAAGTGGGCTAGCCTAGCTAGTCCGGACCACAGGCTAAGGCGCGCGCAGGGGGGCTCGGTTGCAGGTTCGAATCGCGGGGGAAGCAGTTTCGCGTTTTGCATTTTTCTTACTTATCCAGGACAAGTGGCGGCATTCGATTGGTTGGAGGAAACGCACGCGCCGGGCGCGTGATCGTCTTTCTACCTCGGGCCCGAGATCGCCGGCGAAAGAAAAATTCGCATTTTGGCCGTTTTTATTCGATTTTTTGCACAAATCCAACAGATCTTCAACAGAAATAAGATAAACATTATCTAATTGGAATCAAATCGCAACAAATCGATGGATTTACACAAATCGGAGTTTTTTTTTAACCGAAAATCCGATTAGCTTTAATCAAAGGAAATCCGAGCTTATCCAGCTCAATTTCAAACACCTAAAAATAGAGGAGGAGTGGGGGAAGCCAAAACACGGATCAAAATTGAGAGAAGTGAAAAAGAGAGCAAATCGGAGAGCACCGAAGGAGAACCAAAATCGCGATCACCGACGAAGTTGAACCACCACCAGGAGACGATCTAGGAGCAAACCACCACCACCATTGATTCAACACCCACAAGAAGCTAGGATTCGGCAACTCACCCGTTGCAAAAGACCGCCGGAACGCCGTTGGAACGACCCCTCACCGTCATCGTGTCCGATCGATCCGACCCGACCCGATTCGACCCGACCGACCCGACCGGCGCACCAACCCGGATCCAGGTAAGTCAAATTTTTCGGATTTTTATTTATTTTTTTTAATTTTGTTTATTTATTTTATTTGTATTTATTTGATTATTTATTTGTTGGTTATTTATTTAGTTATTTATTTATGTTTATTTTTTATTTCCATAAGTAGGAAAATGTAGAAATTAGATTTTTAGGATTTAATAATGTAGTAAAAAAAAAAAAAAAATAAAAAAATAAATAAAATAAATAAAAAGAAAAATAATAATAATAAAAATGTAGATAAATAATAAAATATTAGAAAAAGTAATAATAAAATTTTAGATTTCAAAATAGGATAAATAATATTTTAGGGTAAAATTTTTAGCAAAAATTCAAAAATTATAAAAAAATAAATAAAAATCATAAAAATAATAAAAAACTATAAAATCATGAAAACTTAGAAAAATTATAAATAGTAGAAGAATCATAAAAATCATAAAATCAAAAAAATTTAAAAAAATCATAAAATCATGAAAACTCAAAATTTTTAAAAAATAGAAAAAATTTTAAAAAATGAGTTTTATCACTTAGAAAAAATCATTTTTTTCAAATAATCCAAATTTGATGTTTTTCCTAAAAACCATTTTCAAAAAATAAGATAAAGTTTAGGCTTAGATTTGTTTTAGAAAAAATCCCAAAAATGTTAAAAACATAAATTGAAAGAGATTTTCAAAATTAAAATTCACAACACACTAAAATTTTCAAAAAGCAAAAATACGGCTTGTTTGACCCCTGGATAGCAGGTACTAGGCACCCATTTGGGTCAACCCAAAAAATGAAATAAAAAAATCATTTTTTTCAAATAATTCATTCAAGAACATAATAAAAAGCAACAGAAACACAATAAAACACATTTCTAAATAGGAACAATTTTAGGAGTTAGGTGGTAACCGTTAAGGTTTTAATAGGTTAGCCTCCAAACTTAGAAACTTGGTTTTCCCTTTTCCTCTTTTCAAAACGAGAAGGAAATAACGACAACTAGTGGTCCAAAAAAAAAACTAATCCGCTCCTTTAGTCTTAATTCAATATTTCCCAACAACAGTTGGGTGGTGACTCAAAAATCAAATGAAATTCCTAACTAAAGTCGAGGATCTACATTAGTGAGCATAGGTTAGTCTAGATGGGATTAGGAATGGGAATGCAAAAAATTAGACTCGACAGGATGGCGACTCCACTGGGGACCATTCCAATAGGATAGCCACCTGAATTCCTCAAGTTGTTCTTTTTAAATTTCAATTATTTTTTCTGTTACTAATTTTCAGGGATTAGTTAGATTTTTGTTTTCTTTACTGTGGGGTTTGCATGCATAAGTTTGTGTGAATAGATGCGGTTGAACCCGAACCTTCCTAGAAACCTAAGTCGGGGAGCCATTGCGTAGGTTTCGGGCGAAGTGAGTTGATCACCGTTCGGGACCGATTAGGCTACCCAACCAATGCTTCGATATGGCTTGAGATCCATTTCTCTGAGAATGCGAGAGGCCATAGAGCTTGGGGACCAATTAGACCCAACCTACTTGCATACATATCATATAAGGGTTGGCAAAATTTGGGAACAATGTAATGGTTTGTTGTTTTATTTTGGAGTTCAAAGCTATTTCCCTGTAATGTTTTCATAGTTCTGTTTGTAATTAGGCAATTTCTTATTGTAATAGATGGCTAGCACCGCAGTTTGACTGCCCCCTCCGTAAAAAAGAAATTCGGGATACAAACCTTTGGACCCAAAGTTGGTACTGGACCATTGGTTTACCTTTTACAACCCAGAGGAGTAGGCCTTCATCCAGCAAAAGATCGGCTCCATCCTCTCCCCTGACAAAGATAGAGGTGAATTTGCCTTTAGTCCGGGCCATGCTGCATTATGGGAATCGAACCGCTGCTTTCTTTATCGGGGCCGCAGAGATCAAACCCCTACCCTGGAGGAGTACACCAGTTGCTACAGGCTCTAGCCACTGGGCTGGTCAAATCTACGCACCAGACCTTGAGGCGGGCCAGCCGGTACCTTCAGCAGATTATTAGGCATCCGTAAGACAGCAGCCAACAAAGCCCTGGCAGATGTAAGGATATTGCATACGTATGTGATTTAGAAGCCCGGTTCATCGCCCAAGAGGATAATGGGGATAGGAAGGACATACTGTGTGGGGGACCCAAAACTTACAGACGGAGAAGGGTGACACTTGCATCTTAAAAAGCCTTCGCCACCATACTTTCCCACCCGGGACCTTCTATATTCACTACCAGGGTTTTAGAGCTGGTGACCCAATTTTGGAGGGAAGATCTTACATTCCGGCTCTATGGCTGAATAGATCCAGAACTTGAATTTCCTCAAGAAGAAAGGCCCTGGGATCCTTCGCTCAAGCCTCAACCTTCTGCTGATATGGTTTGTAAGCCACCTTAAGTGCTTGGGCTGAACATGGTCCGAAAAAAACCCTTAACCCAGCAGGTGGATCTGTAGACTAAAGTATAGAAAAGGTGAAACTAACCCGACGACCTTACCAACCACAGTTGGGTAGAGGTACTTAGAACTTTCAGTGCTGAGGATATTTTTGTGGACAACCAGGTGGAGTTGCTGTAACAAAATCTCTTGACCTGCAGATAACTTCAAGTAGTACCTTTAATCAGAATCAGGCGGATGTAATTTGGGTATCACCCCAACTCAGTGGGGCCGCCAGTTTGGTACCATCCAAGATATAGTTTATCGGCCTTCGCTGGAAGCAGTCACCTTGAATACCAAGATCCGAACCTGTTGGTAGCCGAGAAGTTTGCCAAGCTGGCAAGGTCAAAGCACTTTGGGAAGCCAAAAATAAAACCCCGAATGTGGCCCTCGGGGAAATTAGATGGAAAAGGGGGGAAAAAAACCGAGCCCCCAGGGGTTTGTAATCCCCAGCTATCCCAATGGGGGAAAAGAGCATATGGGGTTTTCCAACCCGTCCCCCAACCAAGCCCAACAAGATCAATCCAGAGATAGAAGTATACCTAGAAAGGCCCAAGGGGCCCGGGGGTATACTTTGAATTTTGCAGATTATAAAAAAAAGACATCTGAAAGGGACTTTTCAAAAGAATCCGCCAAAGGAAAAAGGGCCCATTGGGAACCCACAATTAGAGAAGCCCCCAGCCAAAGTCAAAAAATTGAAGCGGGTCATCAAGGGGAAAAGTCAAAACCCCTCCACAAACGAAGACAAAAAAAGGCTAGGAAATAGATCATTTTTGAAATTCTTTTATTTTGTTTTATTAAAACCCCCAAAATTTTCAATTTTAAATTAAAAGAAAAGGGTTTTCAATATTACATTGTTAATCAATTGTAAACCCTTTTATTTTTGGGCTTTCCGCGTGACACATGCTTATCATTTTGCAACATCTTTTATAAAAAAAAAAAAAAAAAAAAAAATTTGCCGTCGGTATAAAAGGGATACCTCCCAAAAAAATGAATCTTCCAAAGCCCTTTTAAACCCCGCTCAAAGAAAAAAATGGAAAACGCGCAATTGCAAAAAACACTAGCATCGACTACATTTCTACGGCCGCAAAAAGAAGCCAAACAAGAGTTCAAAGGCGGAATAAAGGGGAAGCCAATCGACACCCCAAATTTGTCACCCCCCTTTCTCCAACAATCTTTCCCCAAAAGGAAAACATCTTTAAAAGACCTTGGAAAAAGGAAGAAGACGACAAAAAAGGGGAAAAAATAAAACCCCCAAATGCCCCCAACCAGCAACCGGGCTCGGAATATTGGGTTTTGTTATCCTATAAATTTGCGCGGGTTTTAGCTTGAAAGTAAAAAAAAATTTTTAAGAAAATTTTTTTGAACTCTTTATAAAATTAAATTTAACATTTGTTTTTTTTTTATATTTTTTCCTTTTTGTTATTCAGATCCCTACCATCGAACATCGGGATTTTCACGCGGGTAAAAAAGAAAAAATGCGGGGAAATTTTTTCCCAAAACGCTGGGGGGTTCGTTGTTGAAGGCGAACCCTGACCACGAAATTTTTTATAAAAAATTGGAAAAAAAACATGAAAAAAAGGGGAAATTTTCGTTCCCAAACGACCCTGTGGAGACAGTAAATCTAGGAAGCTTGGAAAACCCCAAGAACCAAAAAATTGGGGAACCATTTGGGGTGCCGAAAAAAAAGGGGAGATAACGGCTATTAAGGGAAATATGGGGAGGTTTTTTGCCGGGCCCCATATGAGACTTGCCAAGGCTAGCCCAATCAACGGGGTTTTCAAAGGTTTCCCCCAAAAGGGAAGATGTCAAACCTAAAAAAAACAAAAACGAGAAGTTTTTAAGCCTGACATCTTCTAAAGTTTAAGGAAAAGTCAAAAAATTGCTAAAAGGGGGGGTTTTCATTAAAGAAACCGATTTGCCTAAAGGGGTGCAAATTTTGTCCCGTTATGAAAAAAAAGGGAAAAGTACGCGAGGCGTAAACTTTGGGGATTTAAAACCCAAAGTACAAAAAAGGGAAAACTTCCCCTACCTTACTTTGATTTTTCCGGGGACAAAAACTGGGGAAAAACCCATCTTTTCTCTTTCCCTGGAGGTTTTCTCAGGATATAACAAATAAAAAGGGCTGAAGAAGATAAAACCAAAAAAACCCTTCATCACAACGGGGGGGAACTTTCTATTAAAAAATTTAATCCCCCTTCGGTTTGAAAAACCGGGGCAAGTATTTGAGAACCAGGGTGGGCAAAAATTTCACGACAGATGCCCCCAAGAGGTTGAAGTAATTCACGACTTTACCCAAAACCCAAAAAAGGGAGAAACCCATATGGATATCTTGGGAAAAATTTGTTTAAATGACTGAAAAAAAATTTCGCTCAATTTTAAACCCCAAAAAAATGCATTTTGGGGTTTCACAAGGGGGAAAATTGTTGGGGTTTGGTCAAAAGGGGAAGGGGTTTAAAAATCGCCCCTTTAAAAGGAAAAGTCTTATTAGATTTACCTTCCCCCCCGGTTTTCCCTTTTTAAAGGGGGCCCCCCTTGCGGGAAGTTTAAAAATTATATAGCTCGCTTAATCAAAATTGCAAAAAATTTATGCAACCCACTGTCATTTATGTAAAGTCTACGAAAAACCGGAAAAAATGCTCCGCCCAACAGCTACCTGTTATCAGCACCAGGGCCTTTCTCCATGTGGGGAATCTTAAAATAGGCCCCATCACCCCGACAGAATCAAAAACGGCCAAAAGTTTTAAACTAGTAAAATTTAATTATTTCCCAAAAGGGGGAAAGCATCATCATATAACCAATTTAAAAAGGGGGTAATAACCCGCTTTTTAAAAAAGGGGGACATAATACCCTTTTATGGATTTTCCTGAGCCTTTTCATCACTGACAACGGTACCAATTTTTAAAAACCAAATGGGTTTGATGGGTTTAGGGTCAACAATTACAAAAACCATAGAAATTAAACCCCCTCCCAAACCTCAAATAAAGGGGGAAATTAGAAGCACTTAAAAAAAAATATTAAGAAGATTATCGAGAAAATGAAAAAAAAACCTTAAAAAAAATTTGGCATAAAAATTTTTTACCGTTTGCTCTCATGGTTTTATAGGACTTCAATAAAAAACCCGTCTCCCGGGACCACCCCAAATCTTTGGTAATGGAACAAACAGGGGCTCCCAAATTTAAAGTTGAAATACCTCATTGGAATCCTGTCGGGAAACTCAGCTAACTAATCTTTGGGGAAAGGGAAAGAAGTTTTGTTTCACCTAAATCTGATTGAAAAAAAGGGAAGGCTTACCACACTATTCATGGCCAGTTTTAAACCAACAAAAATGACCCGGCTTTAACAAAAGAGGGGCCCTCGATACCCCAAAAAAGGGGGACCCCGGTACAAAAGAAGGTTCCCCCAAAATCCCAAGACTCTAGAAAAAAAAATCATGATGGGAAAACGGACTTTTCCAGGACCAAACACTAGGGCCCCAAAGCTAAGGGCCCTCCGAATCTATTTATAGGGTTTTGCTAGAGAAACCTAACCTTATAAGTCTAATCACTTTCTACATTTTTGCACTATAATTTTGTTTGCTTTTTCACATTTTTAAAATTTGCCCGTTTTTACGGGACCAAAAAAAACCCTTATTACTGATGAATCGGGGTTGTCAACTAAAAACTGATTAAAAAAAGCTTTTTTGGGGGACCGGGAAAATCTTGAAGGACCATTTTTCTTTTTTAATATTTCCTTTTTTAAATAAAACATTTTGGTTGTTTTTTGGGGTTTTGGGACATTTTTGGGTTTCTTTGTAACTTTCTTTTAAAAGGGTTTAGCCCCCTTAAAAAGTAGCAAACTTGAAATTTTTGAGCATTTTTTAAACCCCTAAAAGAACCAAGTAAAAAATATTTTCTTAAAAGGGGGTTTTGGGGGAGATTTTTTTTTGCAGAATATCCCCCCTCTTTTAAAAGTGAATTAGGGCTCTTACCTGTTCCAACTTTTTCAATTTCAATTCCAAGATTTGAAATTGTGGCGAGTGAAAACATCTTAAAAAATTGGGGAGTTATACAATTTCATTTTGTTGTGATTTCTTTCCTTCTCTGGGGGTGTTGTACTGGGGTTGTTTTTAATAGTTCGGGGGGAAATTTTAATGTTTTTATTCACGAATTCTTGGTTAAATTTAAAGGGAAAATTATCAAATTGTTTCCCTTTTCATCTTTAGGTTTTTCCTTTTTTGGGAAACCCTTTTTTTTAAACCATTGGGAAAAAGGGGATTTTACTTTAGGGTTTTTCCCTTTGTCAAATTGGGGCTTCATTTGCGTGGATTTATAAAATTAGAGTGTTGTTAAAAAGCATTTTTTTTGGGGTTTCGGTTTTATATTTTTTGGTTTGTTTTAAATTTCATCATTTCAACATTAGGGTTCATTTAAAAAAGTGCCTTTTTTTGGATCCGATTTTGCCTAGATTTGAAAATATTGATTTAAGTTTTTGGGATTGCTTTAAAGTGTGTTTGGGGCACATGGGCCCTTTTTGGTATCAGACTTTGTTGGGGAAAAAGGGTTTTTGGGTTGTATTCATTTCGGGGGGGGAGTGATCAACAATTAGGGTTATAAAAGGTTGGAAAAAACGAAATTTTGTGTTTTTGTTGTTGTTTGGTTTGCAAAATTGTTTTGGGAAATTGGAATTTGATTTGCGATTTTTGGGGATTTGTTTTGGGAAAAGGGTTTATTATATCACTTTGTGGCCCACAATTTCACGGGGAAAAGATCAGAATACAAAAATGAAATTCTTTTCCCAAAATTTTTTTGAAATTGTGAAATTACCAATTGCTGCTGTGAAGTAGCTTGTGGCGTGTGGAGGGTTTAAGTTTGTTGTTCGAATTCCTTTTTGTTTTTTTTTGAATTTGTGAAGTTAAAAAATTTTCAATTACATTTTAAGGTTTTGGGTTTGTAAGGGAAATTTTTTGAATTCAAAACATATGCAAATTTAAATTTTTGGGAATTAATGATTTCTATTTTAATTTTTAAAATTTTTGTTACCAATTGGGGGAAAGGGTTGCAAAAAAGTGAATTTTTTGAAATTTTAAAATTTAAAGTTTCTGCCCATATGGGATTCGGAATTCCCTTTTGGGGAAAACTATTTTTTAAACTCTTGTCTTCTTATTTCCGTGGAAGTTTAAAAATTTTTTGTATTCATTATTCCCTTTGGGTTTTTGCCGGGAAATGTTTTTCAAATTTTTAAATTTTAGTTGTTACTTGTGTTTTGTCGTTTAGTAACTTGTTTGGAAAAATTTAAAATTGTTGCACCCTGATCTTAAAAGGAGTGGGGGAAAATTTACAAAAGTTTGATTGAGTTGAATTTCACAAAGTCTATGAAATTTTCTTCAAATGCTAAATATTGGGGACGTTCATTAATCACTTGCAGGAAGGGGAAGAACAAAGGGAAAATTTTTCCCCACTTCTTGTGGGGTACAAGGGAAAATTTTTGTGTCCTAATAAAAATGGTGGTATTGTACTTTAAAGTTTTAAAATGATCGTTGGAAATTTAAGCTAAAGCTTTCAACTATTCCACATCCCAAAACCCTTTCAAAATCCCTTGGCTTAATGAAAAAAGGGGGGTTTGTTTTTTAAACCCCAAAAAGCCCAGGGTTCCCTTCATGTTTGGGGGCAAGTATTGTGATGAAATTTTAGTGTGATATCTTTCCCCATTTTGTGCAACTCATATTTTTGCTTTGGGGAACCCTTGGGTTTTATACCAGGAGGGTCTTCTTTGGCTTCAAAAAACATAATGTTTCAAAAGGGGGCAAATGAAAATTTTTTTTGAATCCCATGCCACCCCTTTAAGGGGCCTTTTTGGCCAGCAACAGATTTTAAAAGACCCCTCAAGGCTAAGAAGGTTTTACTTTAAAATTAAAGTTTTTTGGGGGAAATGGTAATTTTTGATGGGGCAAGGGGTTTAGAGGAGGATTTAAAACAGGGAGGCTCCAAATAAATTACTTCAGTTGAGATTTGTCTTAGGGCACGGGAATCACAAACCTCTACCTCCCGCATTTTTCAGGGAAATTTTTTGGTATAATGAAATGCCGGGTGATTTGTAGCAAAAATTACCACCCTTGGAGGGGTAGAGCAGGCCCTTTTCTTATTTTTTGGGCAGGGGGGCCAAACCCACCCGCAAAACCCGGGAAACCTTGGGGGGCTAAAAGGAAATTTAAAAGGGTTTGGTAAAATTTATTGGGGGAACAGGGGTTTTTTGAGAGAGTCCCCAGCCTAAAGCACTTTTTC
This sequence comes from Laguncularia racemosa, assembly GCA_037954665.1. Taxonomy (NCBI): domain Eukaryota; kingdom Viridiplantae; phylum Streptophyta; class Magnoliopsida; order Myrtales; family Combretaceae; genus Laguncularia; species Laguncularia racemosa. The sequence continues at coordinate 28,127 of JBBMOL010000403.1, forward strand.
CCCCCCTTTTTGTTCCAAGAAGGATGGAACTTTGGGGAATGTGCATTGATAAACAAAACCATCAAAAAATCACCCTTTTAAAACAGGTTCCTTTTCCCCAGGGCTTGAAAGAAAAAGTTTAAAATGGCTGGATGGGTTTTAAAAAGATTTTCTCCAAAAATTGTTTTAAAAGCGGGTAAACACAGATTCTGATGAGGGAAGGGGGGGGTTTGGGGAAATGCTTTTTAAAAAACCCCATGGAAATTTACGAAGGGTTTTTATGCCCCGGTTTTAATAATGCTCCCAGCACTTTTGAGGGTTTTGAAACCATGTATTTAAAGTTCCTTTGGGAAAATTTTTTTGGGGTTTTTTTTGATGATATTCCGATTTAAGCCCAAAGACCTTTGAACAACAAGTGGGGGCACTTTGGGGAAATTCTCAGTACTTTAAAAAACAACATTATTTTGCCAAATTTTTTGTGTTGCTTTTGTCAAAGAGGTAACAATTTTTTTTTGGGTTTTTTTTGGTCAGGGGGGCAGGAGTTAAGATGGATGGGGAAAAAATGGGGGCAGTTAAGGGAAAAGCCAAAAACCCCCCAAAAAAACAGTTTTGAGGTTAAAAGTTTTTATGGGCTTGCAAACTTTTTATAAAACGCTTTTTTCCAAAAATTTTCGTAGGGGATTGTCAGCCCCTCATAGAACGACCCCAAAAAGAGTGTTTCCCTTTTATTGGGGGTAAAGGCCCAGAGGAGTTTTGAAGAGATTAAGAAAAACTCCTTGTTTCCCCCTTATTATCTTAAATATTTTGAAAATTTTTTTTAATTTGGGAAAGTGATGTTTAGGGGTTGGGAAATTTGGGGCTTTTATTAAAAGCAGGAGAAAGGGTTTTTGCATATTTTAGTGAAAAGTTGAGGGAGCAACTTTTAACATTCAAAATATGAAAGGAATTTTATTTCCCTTTTTAAAGGGTCTCATGACTGGCAGGGATTATCTCCTCCTAAAGGGGTTTTTTATTTATACAGATCATGGGGGCTTTGAAACCCCCTTTTTTGGGGGTTCAAAATAATTTTTTTTAAGCGTCGGGTAAGTGGGGGGAATTTTTTGGGGGTTTTGCTTATTGATTAAGTACAAAAAGGGGAATCGGTTTTTTTCTGACGTACTTTTCACGAAGGGATGTTTAAACACTTCTCTTCAGTCAAAATTTAAGGGTTTTGAAATTTGAAGGGAACCCAAAATGTAAAGGATGAGGGAATTTTAAAATTTTCCCTGGAGAGGGGGTTGGGGGCGGGTTTTATGGGTGGGTTAAAATTTTTGGGGTTTGTTTTTTCTTTCTTTATAAATAAAGGGAAAAATTTTTTTTTCCATGGGTCTGGGAGGGAATTGTTTGAGGGAACCATGCAGGGGGTTTGGGCAGGGCATTTTGGGGGGAGAAGAGAAAATCTAGCCAAATTGAGGGAGAAATTTTTAATGGGAAAAGGGAAATAAGGGGGTCCAAAAGGGTAATTTGAAAGGTGTGGTGTTTGTAAAGAGCCAAGGGGGAAAAAAAGGGACAAAAGGGGAATTATGCCTTTTTCCTTACCCTCTAAGCCTTGGGCTATATCACATGGATTTTTTGTTGGGATTTCCCCCAAACACAAAAAGGGAAAAGACTTATTTTTGGTGGTTTTTGAAACAATTCACAAAATGTCACGGGTTTTTTGCCAGCCACAAAACAACGTCTCTTTTTTTTGCCCAACCTTTTTTTAAATTGTCAAGTTTCCGGGGAATTTTCCCCAAAAGCTTTGTGTTTAGACAGAGATTTCTAAGTTTTCCCTTTGTTTTTTTAGAAAAAAACTATGGAAAAGACTGGGGACTAAACGTTTCAGTAACCCCTTGCCCCCCGGACTGAAGACAAACGAGGTTGTCAACCCCAGCTTAGGAAACTTCTAGAGCAACTGTTTTTCAAAAACCTTACTGATCGGGCCTTTTTTCTTCCTATTGTTTTAGTTTTTGTTACAATAGGGGCTAATCTTAGTTAAAACCCGTAATCTTTCCCCTTTTTAAATTTTTTATGGCTATAACCCTTCATTCCATTGGGTTTTATGCTGGACCCAGCGACAAAGGAAGAAGTCTTTTGGAGTTGACCGAGCACAACAGATTCTACACATACATGATCGGGCCACTGAACACCCTTTAGAAACCCCGGGAAAAACAGTGGGCCAGGGGAAAACCAAAAAAAACCATTTCCCCTATAATTTCCCGGTGAAATTTTTGGATTAATTTAGCAGGGGGCAGGTTTCCCCAAAACAAAAAATACAGAAACTATCTCCTAACAGGCCCCCCCATTCAGGGGCTTAAAAAAGCAAACAACCAAAGCTAATTCGCATCGAGTTGCCAGGAGATTAGGGGGTATCAGCCCCTTTTAATGTTCCAAACCTTTTTTACCTTTTTTAGTAGATACTTTTCATGAAGAACCCTTAATTTTTTTTAGGGGGAAAAATTTTCCCGAAGCCCGAGGAATGAAGGAATCAGACTTTTTCCAGGACCTTCACCAGGGGCCCCAGCTAAGGGTCTCTAGAAACTAGTTTGAGGGTTTTTCTAAAAACCTAACCCCCGGAAATTTTATTTCACTTTCTAAATTTTGCACTATAATTTTTGGGTGCAAATTTCGGCGTTCATTTGTCAGGTCTTTTTCAGGAAAGCAAAAAACACCCTTATTACTTAGTGAATTGGGTTGTCAACTGAAACTGATTCAAAAGCTTCTTGGGAAACCCCATCTTAAGGACCATTTCTTTATATTTTTTACCCCTTTTTTGAATATTTTGGGTAAATTTTGGTTTTTGGGACATTTTATTTTTTGGGGAAACCCCGAGGGTTTGCCAACCCTTTAAAAAAAACAAAAATTGTAATTTGAGCCCCTTTTTAAACCCCAGAAGTAGCAAGTATAAATACTTTTTTAAGAGATTTTGGGGGGGATTTTTTTTGCCCGAATATACCCTCTTTTCACATGTGAAAAAAGGGTTTATACCTTTGGGTTTCCCAAATCTTATCAAAATTTTAATTCCAAACTAAATTTTTGGCCCATGCAACATCTTTAAATTGTGAGTTATATCAATTTTTATTTTTTTTGTGATTTCTTTCCCTTTTTGTGTGTTGGGAACTAGGGGTTTATTTGAGATAGTTCTTGGGCTTTTTCATGTTTTATTCACAATTCTTGTGTTTTTTTGAAGGAAATTAAACAAAAAGGGTTCCCTTCATCTTTAAGGGGTTTTTTTTTATAACGTGGGGTTTTTTACCATTGGGGAAAAAAATCTTTCCCTTTTCGGGTTTTTTTTGTCAAATTGGGGGCTTCATTTTCGTGGATTAATGAAATTTGAGTGTTTTTTTAGAAAGGCCCTTTTCCTTTGGGGGATTTGATTTAAAAAAATTTGGGGTTTAAATTTAATTTCCCCCCCCATTTCCCCCCTTAGGGGTTTATTTTAAAAGTGCCTTTTTTGGTTTCCATTTTTTCCTGACTTGAGATTTTTGATCTTTTAAATTTTTGGATGTGCTTTAAAATGTGATTAGGCACCCTCCCCCCAAATTTACCCCCCAAAATATGAAGGGCCCTTTTGTGGTAAAAAAGGGTTTTGTCGGGGGGGGCTTTGATAAAACCAATTGGGTGGGCCCCAATTAGAAGGGCCCCATTATGAAAAGCTTAAAATGTACTTTCCTTTGGGAAGGGGAAAAGAAAAATTTTGGGCCCAAAGGGTTTTTTGGGAAATCATTTTCGATATAAATTTTTTGGGGGTTTTTTTTTTTAAATTTTTTACCCAAACAAAGTTTTAAAATTCCCAAATTTGGGCGATAAACCAAAACAATTCCCCTCACCCCAAATACTCCTAAACACCCTTTTCCCACCACTTTTTTAACCCCAAGAAAGTAAACACTAAAAAACATAATGAATTTAATTTTAGTTTTTTTGATATAATTTATATCTTTTTTAGCATTAGAACATAGGGGGCCCTTAGTAGGAAAAACATTACCGTCAAAAAACATTTTGCATGAAGAACAAAACCCCACAAATTTTCAAACCCCCATCAAGAAAAGAAGAAGAGAAAAACAAAAAAAAAATAGCCCCCAAAGGGTTTGGGTTTGTTGGGTGGTTGTCCACGATAAACTGACAAGCATATTAAAATAAATAACTATCATCATATCATGAAAGGCATCACATCATTTAGCTCAGTCAGTAGAAAGCATATTCAGAAGCATAAGATGAGTCAGCCCATAGTTGGCCACTTGTCTAAACATTCCTTTTAATAGGGTAGTCAGCCCAAAAAAGGCACTTCCCTAGGTCTTCTCTAAGGTTAGCTCATAGGGGCACCTTTTTGAGATATCATTTTTATCTTAGGTTAGTCAGCCCAAGATGGGCACTTTCCTAAACATCCTCTCTAAAGGTTAGCTCATAGGGGCACCTTTTTGATATATCATTTTTATCTTAGGTCAGTTAGCCCAAGATGGGCACTTTCCTAAAAGTCTGTTTTCAAGGTTAGCTCATAAGGGCACTTTTTGAGACACTCTACCATAGGTTAGTCAGCCCAAGATGGGCACTTTCCTAAAAATCTGTTCTCCAGGTCAACTCATAAAGGCACTTTTTGAGACAGTTCAATCAATTTTATCATAGGTTAGTCAGCCCAAGATGGGCACTTCCCTAAAAATCTGTTCTCAAGGTCAGCTCATAAGGGCACTTTTTGAGACAGTTCAATCAATTTTATCATAGGTTAGTCAGCCCAAGATGGGCACTTTCCTAAAAATCCTTCTCAAGGTCAGCTTATAAGGGCACTTTTTGAGACACTTTATCATAGGTTAGTCAGCCAAAATGGGCACTTTCCTAAAAATCTATCTTAAGGTTAGTCAGCCCATGAGGGGCACTTTCCTAGATTCTCTTTTTGGAAATATTCTTCCAAACAGTTGCTAGTCTAACAAGACGCTTCTGTTGACAGGTAGCCAGCTCATAAGGGCGCTTCCTAAGTAAATTTTCTTTCCAAGGTTGCTAGTCTGATAAGACGCTTCCCTATCATCATTTCTTCCACACAATGCTTGAGGTGTTTCCTATCGCCAATTAGTCATCCCATAAAGCACTGTTTGGGGATGGAACATTACTCTAAATTGTTAGGACCATCTTAAATCGTGGGATTATTAGCTCTTAGAGCATTTTCCTGCCAAAAACCAAATTCTAGATAACAAGCCAAACCAAGGCATTATCTATTCAAGAAGCAAAAATGGCGTCTTTCTTGTCTTTGTAATTAAGTTTTTCAAACTTTACTACAAAGAGGGGCAGCTGTGAACACCCCATTTTTGCCCTAGGAATGAATAATAATTGATAATAACCAATTCTTAATTTTTTCCAATTTTTTCCAATTTTTCTTTAATTTAGCATAAATAATAAAAATATTCAAAAAAATAAAAATAAATAGGAAAACACGTCAATTTTGAAAAATGATTTCAGAAATGGCAATAATAAATAATAAATAATTTTTACAAATTTTTGAAATTTCAAAAAATACAAAAAGAATAAAAAAATCGCATTGCATATATGCAATTTGAGAAATTAGAAAAATTAGGAAAGTGGGCTAGCCCAGCTGGTCCAGACCACGGGCTAAGGCGCACGCAGGGGGCTCGGTTGCAGGTTCGAATCACAGGGAAGCAGTTTCCGCATTTTGCATTTTTCTTACTTATCTAGGACATGTGGCGACATCCGATTGTGATGTGCCTGAACTCACTTAGAAGCACAATCAAAAGACTTATGAAAAATTATCTCAAGTCAAGGCTAAACCGGTCCACCTAGTAAGCAATTCTCGTGACACCTTTGAAGATTTTGATGGAAAATGTTGTCCAAATGATTTAATTGTAATCTCTATTGATAACATTAACCAAATAACCACAATAAGGATTGAAATATCACGTGGAAATCAAATCAAAGAAAGCAATAAACCAATGAAATCCACTTTCCCTTTCAATCACTAGTTCACGCCAACAATAACAATGAAGTATGTAATCCAAGTGTTCAATGAAACAATCAATCTTACAAGATTGTTGTTCACAAAAATAGAACCACAAATAGATCCAAGAAAGATCCAAATCTACCTTAGATATGACTCACTAGAGAATAAATGAACATGCAACAAAATTGAATTGATATGACTCACAATTCGCCTTCGTCACACTCGCCACAATTCCAATTCTTGGGTTGAAATTGATAAAAGAATTTTGGAATTAGGAAACCCTAAGCCCTCTCATGTTAAAGTGAAGTGTTTGATCTGCAAAATAAGCCCTCCTCAAACCCTCTCTTAAGCAAGTATTTATACTTGCTACTCCTAAGGTTAAAAAGTGCTCAAAATTACAAGTTTGCCACTTTTAAGGTGGCTATCCTTAAATGAAAATTACAAGGAAATAAAAGTGTCCCAAACCAAAATACAACCAAAATAGTTCATAAAAGAAGAAATATATAAAAGAGATAGTCTTCAAGATGCCGGTCTTCTATAGGATCCATCGGCCCAGCTCATCGCCGGTTTAAGTCGGTCCATGGTATAACCATAAGCTGAGTCTGAGGGAGTTTGTCCATTGCCCTATAGAATATGATAAGTGTGCCTGTTGGAAAACACAATACAAGAATAATAGAAAAGAGTTAATATATAAATAATTCCGGGGTCGATCTGCTCAAAATGGGCCCTCAACGCCAAGATTTCAATTCCTTTAGTTCTTGCCTTAACGATAGGTCTTGTCGGATTTTTATTCCTATCATCTCTCGGGCCTCAAAAAGATTTGTCCTCAAATTTGGTAGATCAAATGCAGTAGAGACTTCGTTTCCTCCTAGCAGTCCATCTGAAGAAGTATCTCTGCAGAATCCCAATATCTGAAATACTACAGGTGGTGATTGTTTTCTCTCCTCCCTTTGTAGGATGTATCTCATCTGCAACATAAATAATGCTCCATTATCCAATAAAGTCGCCCTGTATCAACCTATTCCACTGAAACTGTTTCCTCCTTTTCTAACTCATCTGTATGTGGCTGATCCTCATGGTCTTTTAATGGTTGGCCCAACTGCTCATTACCCTCTAAAACCTCTAAAGGTGAACATAACTGTCTCTGAACAGTTTGGCTCTCTACTGGTCTGCTCGTCTGACTATGATCATCAGGATCCTCTGAAGGTTGGCACATCGGTGCCTGCATCTGCACAGTTTGGTCCTCTGATGGTTTGATCATGTGGCTATAAATCCTCAAGATTCTGTGATGATTGTTTTATCTGTCTTTGCATCTCCTGGACCTCTGATGGTGACATAGGGTTCAATACTATACGTTTACCATCCTTTTTTAAACATATAAGTATTTCTATACCCATCATGTAATACCATCCTATCATACAACCATGGTCTACCAAGTAATATATGGGATGCACAAAGAGGAAGAATATCACATTCAAGCTCATCATAGTACTTGTCCCTATACTGAAGGGTACCCTAGCCCTTTGGGTCACACAAAGACCATCTTGATCATTCAACCAATGTAATGTATAGGGTTTAGGATGTGGGATAGTTTCAAGTTTTAACTTCGATACTAATGATGTAGCTACAACATTAGTATAACTACCGCCATCAATAATAATTGCGCACAAGTTTCCTTGTACCCTACAAGAAGTATGGAACAAGTTTTCTCTTTGTCCCTCATCAATGGTTTGAAAAGAAGTCATGTCCCGATGCAATATGTTAGCATAATGAAACATTTCACTAGACATGATTATACTAAAATCCAACAATACAATAATTATCTTCACACTTCCAAGGTTCAAGTACACAACCAAACACAAATGAAGTACACTCAAACTACTTTCAAGTAGATAGAATTAAATTCAACAACAAGTGTTTAAGTAACTAGTTCAATTACTTTCACACATTTAATAAGTTGTTTGAATTTCAAATTCTATTACTCACTTTCCTTTTTCTTGCTAAAGCTTTACACCCACAATGAGTCATAATGTGCAGCACCTTGCACTACACAAAACTCCACAAATTTACACCACCACACACACTTTGATGTGCCTAATCACACTTTAAAACACATCAAAAGACTTAAGAAAAGATATCTCAAGTCTAGGCAAAATCGGATCCAAAAATGGCACTTTTCAAATGAACCCTAATGTTGAAATGATGAAATTCAATCAACTAATAATATAATCAGAATACCCCAAAGAAAATGCCTTTAATAACACTCTAATGTCATATAATCCACTCAAATTAAGCCTCAATTTGACAAAGAAAACCATAAAGTAAGATTCCTTTCCCAATGGTGAAAATCACGTTTTCAAGTGTAACTTTCAATGATGATCCCAAATCAAATGATAAGTACTTCATTAAAACACAAGAATTCGTGTACAATAAGATGTAAATCTGACCAAGAACTATCTCAAATCAACCCTAGATACAACACACTAGAGAAGAAAAGAAATCACAACAAAATGAAATTGATATAACTCACAATTTCAAGATGTTGCACTCGCCACAATTTCAAGTCTTGGAATTGAAATTGATAAGAGTTGGAACCAAGGTATGAACCCTAATTCACACGTGAAAAGAGGCGTATGTTCTGCAAAAATAAGCTTCCCTAAACCCTCTCTAAGCAAGTATTTATACTTGCTACTTCTAGGGTTAAAAAGTGCTTAAAATTACAAGTTTGCCACTTTTAAGGTGGCTAGCCCTAAATGAAAATTACATGGAAATAAAAGTGTCCCAAACCAAAATACAACCAAAATAGTTCATAAAAGAATAAATATATAAAAGAAATGGTCTTCAAGATGCCGGTCTTTTATAGGATCCATCGGCCCAGCTCATCGCGGTTCAGGTCGGTCCATGGATAACCCACAAGCTGAGTCTGAGGGAGTTTGTCCATTGCCCTATAGAATATGATAAGTGTGCCTGTTGGAATACACAATACAACAATAATAGAAAATAGGTTAATATATAAATAATTCTGGGGTCAATCTGCTTAAAATGGGCCCTCAATACCAAGATTTGAAATCCTTCAGTTCTTGCCCTAATGATAGGTCTTGTCGGATTTTTATTCTATCATTTCCTCGGGCCTTAAAAGATTTGTCCTCAAATCTAGTAGATCAAATGCAGTAGAGACTTTGTTTCCTCCTAGCAAGTCACTGAATAAATATCTCTACAGAATCCCAATATCTGAAATACTACAGGTGGTGATTGTCTTCTCTCCTCCATTTCCAGGATGTATCTCTTCTGCAACACAAATAATGACCCATTATCCACTAAAGTTACCCCTGTATCAACCTGTTCCACTGAAACTGTTTCCTCTTTTTCTAACTCATCTGTATGTTGCTGATCCTCATGGTCTTCTAATGGTTGGACCAACTGCTCATTACCCTCTAAAACCTCTGATGGTGAACATAACTGTCTCTGAATAGTTTGGCTCTCTGGTGGTCTGCTCATCTGACTATGATCATCAGGTTCCTCTGAAGGTTGGCACATCGTGTCTGCATCTGCACAGTTTGGTCCTCTGATGGTTTGATCATGTGGCTATGATCCTCAAGATTTTGTGATGGTTGTTTTATCTGTTTTTGCATCTCCTGGACCTCTGATGGTGACATAGGGTTCAATACTATACGTTTACTATCCTTTTTAAACATATAAGTATTTCTATACCCATCATGTAATACCATCCTGTCATACAACCATGGTCTACCAAGTAATATATGGGATGCACAAAGAGGAAGAATATCACATTCAAGCTCATCATAGTACTTGTCTCCTATACTGAAGGGTACCTTAGCCCTTTGGGTTACACAGAGACCATCTTGATCATTCAACCAAGGTAATGTATAGGGTTTGGGATGTGGGATAGTTTTCAAGTTTCAACTTCGATACTATGATGCAGCTACAACATTAGTACAACTACCGCCATCAATAATAATTGCGCACAAGTTTCCTTGTACCCTACAAGAAGTATGGAACAAGTTTTCTCTTTGTCCCTCATCAATGGTTGGAAATGGAGTCAAGTCCCGATGCAATATGTTAGTAGACAAATACAACTCACTTGACATTTTTGCTTACTAATTTCAACAACCTCAATACACTTCCCACACCACGGCAACACACCTTTACACGCCCCTACACACCTACGGTGCACACAATCAACCAATACAAGAAATGCTTATTGTTACTTCAAGTAAAGTCAAGTGAAATAATTGAAGCACAATGAAATAATTCTTGGTACTTCAAGTAAAGTTAAATAAATGAAGTACACACACAATTACTTTCAAGTAGATAGAATTAAATTCAACTACTAGTGTTTAAGTAATTAGTTCAATTACTTTCACACTTTAATGACTTGTTTGAATTTTAAATTCCACATACTCAACCTTCCTTTTCTTGCCTTGATTTCACACTTCAAATAACCACAATGTGCAGCCCTTACACTACACAAAACTCCACAAATTTGCACCACCACACACACCTCAATCACGGTGCACTCACTTCACCAATAACTCCCACGGCAACAACAACAAATTGCACTCCACCTCTACGACAAAATAAGAAATGGAAACAACAACAAATATACTCTAATTCCATGGCAATAATAAAAAATATACTTCACTCCCCACAAGTTCTAACCGCAATTCATAACAATATAGGCAGCAACTTCAATTTGAAATTCAAACAAATTCACTTATTGCAAGCCTTTTTAAATTGGTAAGTAATGAATTCAAATTCAAATAGCAATCATTAACTCCCAAAAAACTTAATTCCCCATGTTTTAAATTTTCAAATAATTCCTTACAAACCAAACTTAATGTAATATCCCAAAATTTAACTTCACAAATTCAGAATTTACTAAATGGAATTAAAACAAAAAACTTCACAACCCCCCAAAACCCCCAACAACCCCCCAAGTACTTCCCCGGCAACAATTGGTAAGTTTTCACAATTTAAAAAACAATTTCCCCCAAAAAGTAACTTAAACTTTGTATTTCTGATCTTTCCACGTAAATTTAGGGGTCCAAAAAGTGTTTAAAATTTAACCTTCCCAAATCAACTCCAACAATTACCCAAATCAAATCCCAATCCAAAACAATTTTCCCCAATCTCAAACTACAACAACAACAAAAACTACACAATTCCCGTTTTTTTAAATTGATCAACCCTAATTTTTGATCACTTCCACGAAATTGAATAAAACCCAAATTTCCCCTTTCCCCTCTAAAACAAGACCCTCTAAACCCCAAAAGATGTTTGTGCCTAATCACTTTAAAAGCACATCCAAAAGACTTAAGTTTCAACTATCTCAAGTCTAGGCAAAATGGGACCCCAAAAATGGCACTTTTCAAATGAATTTTTAAATGTTTAAAATTTAAATGAAATTCAACCTAAAAATGATAAAAATCTGAATTTACCAAAAGGGAAAATGGCTTCTAATAAAACTTCTAATATCATTAACCCACGAAAACAAGCCTAAATTTCCCCCCCAAAAGAAAACCGTAAAAGGAAAAACCCCCCTTTTTTTCAAAGGGTTTGAAATTCACCCCCTAGCAAAAGAAATCCTTAAGTTGAATTGAATCAACTTGAAAATTCCCTTTCAAATAATAAAATTTGAATTCGTGTACAATAAGATGTAAAACCCCCCCCCCCCAAAAAAACCTATCTCTAATCAACCCTAGATAAAACACACTAGAGAAGAAAAGAAATCACAACAAGTAAAAATTGATATGACTCACAAATTCCAATTTTTTCCCCACTCCCCCAAAATTTTCAAGCCCTTGGGAAATTTTAAAATTGAAAAAGATTTGGAACCAAGGTTTTTGAACCCAAATTTTCACACGTGAAAAGAGAGTGTATGTTCTGCCAAAAAAAAAGCTAAAAAACCCAAAGGAAAATTTCGTAAGTCACAAATACACAACACAATTGGGGTTCACAATTTGATTAACCCTAATTGAAGTTAAAATTTATCACAAAATCAAAAAAAACCATAAATCCCTTCTCTCAACATGGTGCTCTGATCCCAAAAGATGTTGGGGCCCTAATCACCCCTTTAAAAAACACATCCAAAAGACTTAAGAAAAAGATTTCTCAAGTTTTAAGGCCCAAAAATCGGATCCAAAAATGGCACTTTTTTAAAATGAACCCTAATGTTGAAATGATAAAATTTCAATCAACTAATTTATAATCAGAATCCCCCCCAAAGAAAATGCCTTCTAATAACACTCTAATGCCAATATAACCACTCAAATTAAGCCCCAAATTTGCAAAAAAAACCCTTTTTAAATTTAAGTTTCCCCCTTTCCCAATGGGTGAAAAAATTAACGTTTTCAAAGTGTAACTTTAAAATGTAAACCCAAATAAAAATGATAAGTACTTCAATTAAACACAAAAAATTCGTGTACAATAAGATGTAAACCCCTGCCCCAAGAACTATCTCAAATCAACCCTAGAAACAACACACTAGGAAGAAAAAGAAATCACAACAAAAATGAAATTGATAAAACCCCAAAATTTTCCCAAGATTTTCCCCACTTGCCCCCAATTTAAAAGTTTTGGGGAATTAAAAAACTGATAAGATTTTGGAACCAAGGTATAAAACCCCAAATTCACACGTGAAAAAGAGGTGTATGTTCTGCAAAAATAAGTTTTCCCTAAACCCTCTCTTAAGCAAGTATTTATACTTCCCCTCCTTTCAAAGGGTTTAAAAAAGTGCTTAAAATTACAAGTTTGCCATTTTTAAAGGTTTGGGCTGCCCTAAATGAAAATTAAAAGGAAAATTAAAAAGTGCCCAAAACCAAAATAAAACCAAAATAGTTCAAAAAAAAAAAATATTTTAAAAAAAAATGGCCCTTTCAAGTTTTCCCCCCGGTCTTTTATAGGTTTCCATCGGCCCGGGTCATGGGCCGGGGTTCAGGTCGGTCCAAATGGTTTTTAAAACCCACAAGCTAAAGCCCTGAGGGAGTTTGTCCTTTGGCCCTTTTAGAAAAAAATGATAAGGGGTCCCCTTTTTTGGAATCCCAAAAAATCCCAACAATAATAGAAAAGAGGTTAATATATAAATAATTCCAGGGTAAATCTGCCAAAATGGGCCCTCAACACCAAGATTTGAAATCCTTCAGTTCTTCCCCCAAATTTAAAATAGGTCTTGCCCCGGGTTTTTTTATTCCTATCACACTTAATCACGTTTGCACTCACTTTTACCACAAAAACAATTTACCCCCGTTATAACACCTTCAATTAACATACACACATAAAAAGCCCCCCATACATACCCTTTAAATTTAAATTTTTCAAAAACAAAAACTCCACACACATTTTTACCCTTTTATACACGTTTCAGCACACACATACACACTCTTCCACACTTGGATTTCTTCACTTCTATACAAGTTTCAAACCGTAACTCACAAAAAAGGCCCGCCCCTTAAATTCAAATTCAAAATGAGATCATTTTAATTTCAATTTTTCCAAAAAAATGGTAAAAGGAGCCCTTTCAAATTCAAAAGAACCACAATTAAAAAAATGGAACCCCTTTAAAGTGTGTTTTGAAATTCAAATTTCTTCCTTAACTCATACCTCCAATCTGGAAATTTCACTTCCCCCCAATTCGAATTACACAATGGAAATCACAAAAAACAAACTTTTACAAACCCCCTTTTCACACCACAACTAGTCACGGAAGAACAAGGTAATTTTTTCAAGCCCCCCAAACAATTGTTGAATTAACAACACTTCTATTCTTCCTTCCATCCACGAAAATTATTAATACAAGATGATACAACAACCTTCCCAATCCAACCCCCAACAATCAGCAAATTAAAAATTTCCAAAGGGTAAGGTAATTTCGCAATCTCAAAACCACAACAAAAAACACAATTTTCGGTTTTCACTAAATTACCTTAATTGATGGTTAAAATCCCCCGAAATCAAATTTAAAAACCAAAATTTCCCCTTTTCTCAACATGTGCTCTGATACCAAAAAAATGATGTGCCCAAAACCAAGATTAAACACATATAAAAAAACCCCAATTTTTGAAAGGCAATCCAACAATGTCAATCAAACTAGTCTTTAATCACATGAAAAAATTTCCCCTCAATTTCCAATGAATTTAACCCAAATTTTTCAATTTTTGAAAGTGTTTGAATCTTAAATCCAAATATGATATAGCTCTGATACCCAAAAAAATGATTTTTCCTAAACCCCCACTTAGAAGCACAATCAAAAACTTATGGAAAAAAAATTTTCTCAAGGCAAGGCCCAAAAACCCCATCCACCCTAGTAAGAATTTTTCGTGACACCTTTGAAGATTTTGTGGGAAAATGTTGTCCAAATGATTTAATTGAAATCTCTATTAATAACTTAACCAAATAACCACAATGGGATTGAAATATCCGGGAAATCGATCAAAAAAAGCAATAAACCAAGGGAAATCCATTTTCCCCTTTCAATCACTAGTTCACGCCAACAATAACAATAATTGTAATCCAAGTGTTCAATAAACAATAAATCTTACAAGATTTTTGTTACAAAAATAGAACCAAAAATAGCCCAAAGAAAGATCCAAATCTACCCTAGAATGACCCCCTTAGAGAAAAAATAAACATGCAACAAAATTGAATTTGATATGACTCACAATTGCCTTCGTCGCCTCCCACAATTCCAATTCTTGGGTTAAAATTGAAAAGGGAAAAATTTTGGGAATAAGGAAACCCCTAAGCCCCTCATTTTAAAGTGAAGTTTTGATCTAAAAATAGGCCCTCCTCAAACCCTCTCTTAAGAAAAGTATTTTATTGTTACTCCTAGGGTTAAAAAGGCTTAAAATTCAAGTTTGCCACTTTTAAGGTGGCTACCCTTAAAATAAAAATTACAAGGAAAAAAAATGTCACAAAACCAAAATAAAACCCAAAAATGTTCATAAAAGAAGAAATTAAAAAAAGAAATAGTTTTCAAGATGCCGGTCTTCTATGGACCCATGGCCCAGTCATCGCCGGTTTAAGTCGTCCTGGATAACCCACAAGCTGAGCGAGGGAGTTTGTCATTGCCCTATAGAATTGTAAGTGTACCTGTTGGAAAAACACAATCAAGAATAATAGAAAAGGGGTTTTAATTTTAAAAAATAATTCCAGGGTCGATCTATCAAAATGGGCCCTCAAGCCAAGTTTTAAATTTCCTTTAGTTCTTGCCCTAACGATTTGGTCTTTCGGATTTTTATTCCTATCAGATTGGCTAGAGGAAACGCACGCCCGAGCAGGTGATCGTCTTCTACCCTTTGGGCCCCCAGATCGCGGCGGAAGAAAAAATTCGCCCCTTTTGGCCGTTTGATTTGTTTTTTGCACAAATCCAACAGATCTTAATGAAGTAAAATCAACATTATCTAATTGAATCAAATTGCAACAAACGAGGATTTTCACAAATCGGAGTTGTTTTTTTTAAACCCAAAATCCGATTAGCTTCAATCGGAGGAAAATCCCCAGCTTATCCAGCTCGATTTCAAAACCCTTTTAAATAGAGGAGGAGTGGGGGAAGGGAAAACAGGATAAAAATTGAGAGAAAGTGAGAAAAGAGACAAATGGAGAGCACCGGAGGAGAACCAAATCGCAATCACCGACCCGGTTGAACCACCCCCAGGAGAGATTTTGGGAGCAAACCACCGCCACCATTGGTTCAGACATAAGAAGTAGGTTCGTAACCACTCGTTGCCCAAAAGTCGTCGGGAAGCCCGTGAACGGCCCTCTCCGCCGCCTGTCCGACCGATCCCCCCCCGGATCCCGGTAAGTCGAATTTTCTGGATTATTTATTTATTTATTTTTTAATTTTGTTTATTTATTTTATTTGTTTTATTTGATTTATTATTTTATTATTTATTTGTTGGTTTTTTATTTAGTTATTTATTTATGCTTTTGTTTTTTTCCATAAGTAGGAAAAAGTAGAAATTAGATTTTTAGGATTTTAATAAAGTAGTAAAAAAATAAAAAAATAAAAATAAATAAAAAGAAAAAAAAAATTAATAATAAAAATGTAGAAAATAATAAAAATATTAGAAGAAGTAATAATTTTAAAAATTTTAGATTTCAAAAAGGATAAATAATTTAATTTAGGGTTTTAAAAATTTTTAACAAAAATTCAAAAATTATAAAAAATCAACAAAAATCATAAAAATAAAAAAAAAAACTGTGAAAATAGAAAATTAGAAAAATTTTAAAAAAG
Organism: Laguncularia racemosa; assembly: GCA_037954665.1. Lineage (NCBI taxonomy): Eukaryota > Viridiplantae > Streptophyta > Magnoliopsida > Myrtales > Combretaceae > Laguncularia > Laguncularia racemosa. The sequence continues at coordinate 44,320 of JBBMOL010000403.1, forward strand.
TAGAAGAATCATAAAAATAATAAAAAATCATAAAACACAAAAATTTTTAAAAAATCATAAAACATGAAAACCAAAAATTATAAAAAAAAGAAAAATTATAAAAAATGAGTTTTACACTTGAAAAAATCATTTTCTTCAAATAAATCCAAAATTGATGTTTTTTCCCAAAAACCTTTTTAAAAATCAAATAAAAATTTAGGCTTAGATTTTTTAGAAAAAACCCCCGTTAAAAACTAAATTGAAAGAGATTTTCAAAATTAAATTCACAAACACACTTAAAATTTTCATAAAAGCGAACTTTCGGGTTGTTTGATCCTGGATAGCAGGAGTAGGCACCCTTTGGGTCAACCCCTAAAATGAAATAAAAAAATCATTTTTTTCAAATAATTCATTCAAGAACTAATAAAAAACAAAGAAACACAAAAAAAACACATTTCTAAAAAGGAACAATTTTAGGAGATTAGGTGGTAACGTAAGGTTTTTTAAAAGGTTGCCTCCGGACTTAGAAACTCTGGTTTTCCCTTTTCCCCTTTTCAAAAACGAGAAGGGGAAATAAATGACTAGTAGTCCAAATTAAGACTAATCCGCTCCTTTAGTCTTAATTCAATATTTCCCAACAACAGTTGGGTGGCAACTCCAAAAATCAAACGAAATTCCTAACTCAAAGTCGAGGATCTACATTAGATGAGCATAGGGTCTGGTCTAGATCGGATTAGGAATGGGAATGCAAAAATTAGACTCAACAAATTAGCATAGAAGAAAATTAAATAAATGAAACCATTGCTATAATCTTCAAAAGTTGGTAAAACTTCAGTCTTCCGAAGTGATTCCTAAAGTTCTTCAATTGAAAGCAAACTTCAATAACATTCTTTCTTCAAATTAAAAAATTTAGAATAACATGAAATGTAAAAGAATTTAAAGAGAAGATAAAATCCTAATCTCCCAAAGGAATTCTAATGATTCAAAAGATCCAAAAATAGAGGATGCCTTCAAGGTTCACACAAGGGGTCTATTTATAGATCCAAAGAGGAGGGAGGGATAAGGCTGATCTAATGAGGAATAGGGGTCAGCAAATTAATCAAGATAAGTTTTTTGGAGAGATTTTCGCAATGGATATCAAGGAACAATGTAGGCCGGCTCAAGGCCGACAGCCTTTAATGCAATCCTTCACTTGCTTCTTCAATTTTGTGAAAAACTCCTCCAATTAACTTGTAATTTACTTTTAGGTCCTCAAACCTGAATTTTCACAATAAACACCTTTTAAGTACCATTTCTTTATATTTTCTTATAATTTTGGGAATAATTTTAATATAAATCCAAAGAAAATATAAGTATAATGTGATCTTATCAGCTATATAAGGTAAACCCAATGGTTTACAAACCCAGATTTTCTTGCGAAGGAGGCGATCATTTACAGTACTAGCTATCTAGCAGGATTACAATAAAAATTTCTAATTACAAAAAACGTCTTACAAAACATCATAAGAAATAAGTCCCTTTACAAATGACTGCATTTGAACTCCAAAGGGGGAAATTACATCATTAATAATTTGCTAGGCCATGAATTTCATGTATGCAAAGAAGGTAAGTTCTAAAGGCCCCCAAGCTCTATGGCCTCCCTCATTCTCGAAGAAATGGATCTCAGGCCATATCGAAGCATTGGGTGGGGTAGCCTACTCGACCTCGAGCGATGAATATTTTCACTTCACCCGAAAATTACACAATGGCTCCCTGCCCTAGGGTCTTAAGATGGCTTAGGTCTGACCACATCTAATCACACAATTGCATGCATGGAAATTCAATAATAATAATAAAAAAACTAATTTTATTAAATCCCTAGATCACAAGTAAATAAAAAACATTAGTGCAAACAATATTTTACAACATAAAAGCTAATTAAGGATATCTAGAAATTATGATTTCAGAAGGTTTAGGTGGTAGCCCACTATGAAGTCCTTAGTGAAGTCACCATTCTATCGAGTCTAATTTGAAAATTGTATATTGTTTCCTTAATTCGATTCATATTAAATCATATGCTCATTTCCCAAAATAAATCCTCGACTTGAACTAAGAATTTTATTATTTATTTGGAGTCGCAACCCAACTGGAGTTGGGAAAATATTATTGAATCATAATTAATTGAGCGGATTTAATTCTAATCTAGACAACTAGTTGCAAAATCTCCCTTTTTTTTAAAAAAAAAAGAAAAAGAAAAGAAAGAAAAACCAAGGATTCTCAACTTAAGGGTAGTCTTATTAAAACCCTAAAATTACCACCTTATCTTATAAAATATGAATTATGTTACGATATCCTTTTTTTTAGCATAAAAGAAAATACTAAAAAAATGATACAACTATTATACTAATAATGATTTGAAAATAAATTTTTTTATTTTTTTAGAGTTGCCCCATAAGGGTCCTACTTACCCACTATTCGGGGTCAAACAAGTCGTAGTTCGCTTTTTATAAAAATTTAGTAAATTAGTTAATTTTTTAAATTTCAAAAAAAGTTGGGTTTACGTTTATTTCATTTTAATTATTATTATTTTCAAAAAACAAAATTCTAGACTTAACTTAAAAAAAAAATTGAAAACGTCAATTATTATTATATAATTTTATGAAAAGAAATTTTCTAAGTAGTAAAATAATTATAAAAAATTTTATTTTTCTTTTTATTAATAATTTTTTTACTATTTTTATTAATTTAAGAATTTTTTTTCATACACATTCTTATAAAAAAAAAAAATTAATAAAAAAATGAAATAAAAATAAAAGAAATCCCGGGTAACCTGGATGCAAGTCACGGGTCGAGTATGCACAACGATTAGAGGTCCTCGGGTTGGCGACATTTTGGCGACAGTTAGCGTCGTTAATGGGGGGGTTCTAAAGCTTTCAAGGGTAAAGAAATCCAATGGTGGTGTTGGTTTTCGTCGAAAACCACCCTAAGCGGCAATTCGACCGACTACGACGAGATTTAGAGAGAGAGAAAGCTTCGACAAGAGTTTTTTTTTTCCATGTTTCTTCCACTTTTTCTTCCTTATGATTCCTCTGCGTACTTCCTCTAGTCAAGTCCTATTTATAGACTCGCAACATTCCTCTTGACAAGCTTGGATTGGATTTACAGTTGAAACCCATCCTTATCTCTTTTTTTTTTTTTAATTGATCCATATAGATTTAGTTGTTTTTCGTGATTTATCTTGTTTTTTTTTGTTTACAGATGGATGATGATTAAAAAAATTCGTTTGATTAGGTTTGATTCATGTTCATCAATGAGCTCTTCTTTTATTCTTTTCTTTTTCATTTTCCCCTCGTCTCTGGTGTTGCTGCTGCTGCCTAAAGGAAGAAGAAGGACACATAACTCGCATATGCCCACTCTAACCAACCGCGTGCTGCCACTTGGCAACTGGAATGGAAAAAAATGAAAATGGCATAAAGTGCCTCCTTTGGGACTCGAACCAGCAACGTCTCCCTTCGCGCACATCCCAAGCACACTCACGAGCCAATTGAATTGGCCAAAATCTCGATTTTATATTACACACAAATTATATATGAGCACAGCAATATTTATTAATTTTATATTATTTTTAAATTCTAAAATTTTATAAAAAATCCCTAAATATTTTTTATTGTTATTTTTACCTTTATTTTCTATTATTTGTGTATTACTTTTATTTATTTTATTTTTTGTTATTTATTTTTCCTTTATATCAGAAAAATAGAAAAAAAAACATTAATAATAATTAGGAGACAAAAATGAGGTGTTTACAAAGACCCACTCAACTTTTCTCTTTTTGTATCCCATCTTGTTATTATAATATCATCGATTGGCTAATCTCAAGCGAGACGACCTTAGGTGACCGGGTTTTAAAAGGACCCCATCGAACCTCGATTATCTTAACTTTAGGGATTCATAAAGAGAAGTCGAACTTCGCTCTTCTGAGGGACCAAAGCCCACCCATACTAACTAAGCTTTTCACATTATTGCTCAATTAACACATTAATTAATTAATTTTCAAAGAGATTACTTAAGAGGAATCACCAATTGATAAACTTCATATGCACCTTTCACAAAAATTTAGAAGACCTCTCAAAGTTTTTGAAAGGTAAATATATTAATCAATAAGCTTAAAAAATACAACCATTTAACTTTAAACTAAGGACTTCAATCTATTTCATAAATCCAGAATCAATGATTAAATAGCAAGTAAGATTACCCCACTCAGATTTCATCCTGAAATTCCAACTAAGTATACCAAATCCAACAATAGGCGAGTGAGGAACACAGAATTACTGACTTTTATGAGCACAATTTCAAGGATCTCACCTTTTAATGATTCAAGATCAACATTCAAACTCAATTACAAACTTGTAAATGGGGGAAATTTAATAAAACAATGCATAGATAACACAAGTAAAGTGGGACCCAAATTTCTTAATTTTCTTCATTCCATATACCCTATCCCCACACTTATTTAAGACATTGTCCCCAATATCTTCCTATATCAAGCACATAAAAGGGAAAAAAAAAAAAAAATGAAATGAAAAATAACAAAAAGAAAAGGACACTAAGAACTTCCCCTATTTTTATATGTAGACGATTGCATGTAGAGTTCAAGACCGGGTATAAGAGCAAAACAGTAATGGCATGTCATCGTTGGAGCTGGGAACCCAAAGTTTGTGCTACATTATCCTAGAAAAAGAAAAAAAAACAAAGAAATTAAGGGTAAAAAGAGAAGTTAGACTATCTTAGTTTAGATAAACAGTGAAGTTAGAGGGTAAGGGAAGAGAGAGAAAAATTTTATATATATGTGGGTTGTCAACATAGGTTGTTGTACGGCCATGCTCGGGGCCATGCAAACCTTTAAAAAGAGAAAAAAAGGCGGTGTTTTATAAGGCAAGTCTACCCTGGCTACAGCACGGCCATGCTCGTGGCCATGCTGACTTCAAAAATTCCATAGAATGTTTGATAGAGTCAGCATTGGCTTCAGCATGGCTATGCTTGTAGCCGTGTTGACTTAAAAAAAGAATCCACATAACCTCTTTAGATTGTGCATAGTCTTGAGCACTGGTTGTGCTCAAGATAGTGCAGACTTTGAAAAACATGTAGAGGAAAAATAAGACTTGCCTAAGCCAATAGACAATAACTGTGATCATCGTGCACCTCTAAAAGTGTAAATGAATGTAGAGAAAGACTTACCAGGTGCACTTAGTGATTAAAATTCAAACTTCCTTACTTGTCATTAGCGCTTCCCCAAACTTAGAAATTACTCCCGCTCTCTTCAAATAATCTTAGAAACTCCCCTTAAGATCTACAAATTTCTAAAAATAATGGACTTAGGATAGTGACAACAAAAAGAAAATAAAAGGAACGCTACTTACTTAAGTTAGACATGCGTTGCCTCCTAAGAAGCGCACTTGTTTAACGTCATTGGCTTGATGCTCTTCACGTTCTTCAACTAAGTCTCTAGCAATTGGAGATCCAATTCCTCCTTAATGACTTCCATGGTTTTCTCCACCAAATCTTCAAATATGGCCAACATATACCACTGAAATGTAGCCGGTGCATTACATAACCCGAACAACAACCTCTTGTAGGCATATGTGCCATAAGGGCATGTGAAAGTGGTTTTCTCCTAGTCCTTCGGAGCAATAGGTATCGAAAGTAGTCGGACATCCCATCCAAGTAGCAATAATACATGTGTCCAACTAACCTTTCTAACATTTAATCAACGAAAGGGAGAGGAAAGTGATATTTTCGAGTGGCGTCATTCAATTTTTCGATAGTTGATGCATACTCGCCACCTAGTAATGGTATGCATGAGAATGAGCTCACTCTTTTCATTAGAGACAATAGTAATCCCTCCCTTCTTCGACACCACTTGCATTGGACTAACCCAACCGCTATCAGATATAGGGTAAATAAGTCCAGCATCAAGAAGTTTGATCACCTCCTTCTTAAACACCTCCTTCATATTAAGATTTAGCCATCTCTATGGTTACACTATAGGCTTAAATTCTTCTTCTAATAAAATTTTGTGAGTATAGAAAGGAGGGGTTAATACCTTTTACATAAGATATTTTCCATGCGATGGCTCACTTTTGTTCTCTCAGGACCATGGAGTAATTAGTTTTTCTGCTCTTGAGATAAATTTGAGGCTATAATAATCGGCAAGCTAGAGTCTTCTATAGGGAAAGCATATTCCAAATACTTTAGTAATTGTTTCAATTCCAACATTAGCAGCTCTTCTATAGAAGTTTTAAGTCGCACCTCATTTTCTGTTCTTAACTTTTCAAACCCCATGTTGAGGTGTAACACCTTTTGAAGAATTAAGCTACTCAAATGAGTAGCGCAACCTCTAGGTTATCTACATCCTTCTTCTCTTCCAATGTCAAGCTCAGCTCTAACTCATCTTTGCTAAGAACTTCCTTCATATGCTCATCTACTAACATATTAACATCAATAGAGTAACAAAAGTCATCAATGCAATAGTGTGTTTCATAGCAGTATCCATTTGGATTACCAACTCTTCATCACCGATTGTCAAAGTAAGCTTTCCTCCTTCCACATCAACCATTGCCTTGGCAATGGCTAGGAATGGTCTCCCAAGTATTAAAGGGATATCCCCATCCTCATCCATTTCTAAAACTACAAAGTCGAGACGGCCTAAATGAAATTCCTTACCTTTACCGAAACATCCTCAATTATCCCCTTAGGAATCTTCACAGAGCGATCAACAAGCTGCAAACTCATCCTAGTTAGTGTTAGGTCAGAAAGTCCCAACTTCTTGAAAAAAGAGTATGGCATTAAATTAATGTTGGCCCCAAGATCTGCTAAGGCCTTATCAACTGAAATGTCACCCACAACACATGGAATTGTGAAATTGCTTGGATCCCTTAGCTTTAAAGGAAGTTTATTCTGAATGATAGATGAGTAATTTGCATCAACTTCTACGGTAAACACATCCTCCAACTTCCGCTTGTTAGATAGAAGCTCCTTTAAGAACTTAGCATATTTTAGCATTTGCAAAATGCCTCTACAAATGGAATGTTAATGTGCAGCTGTTTAAATAGATCAAGGAATTTACCAAACTGCTCTTTGTCTTTGCTCTATTTAAGAAGAGCTGGATAAGGGATTTTTAGCACATATTCTTTGACAATCGATGGTGATCTCCTCTCAAAATGTGTTTCCTTAAGAGTTCTCTTCTCCCTTTTCAATAGGTTGATTATTTTCTTACTTCTTTTCATGTCGCTATTCAGATGGTAACTTTTTCCCGCTTCTCAAAGTAATAGCTTTCACCTATTTTCTTAGATTGTTTTTCGTGTTGCTGGAAGAGAGCTAGGTTGTCTCTCGGACATCATCTTAGCCAGTTGACCAATTTGCTTCTCAAGATTATGAATCAAGGCCTCTTGATTACAATGCCTTGCATTAGAGCTCTAGATGAATTGACTCAGTATATCTTCTAAGTTACCCTTCTTTTCTTATTGAGGTAGTAGCGTTAAAGGAAGCGGTAAATGCTGATAAAGTGGCGACTGTTTCTTCAAAATACCTTAGTGGTGGTAGATTAGCTCTCTAATAGTGATGTGCTCAAAACCAAGCCCAAGCACATGCAAATGAATCAAAGAAACAACCCCAACTCACACATATGAACCGATTCAATTGGACTATGAAATTGCGTGAACCCTAATGGAAATTTGATGAAATCCAAAGGTTTAAAGATGCAATCAACAAACCAATTATGATAAACTTCACCAATTAACAATAAATACTAGTGAAATCCACGTGAAATACACAAGGTAACAAAGTTTCAATTCCATGATTGTCCTCTTCCAACAATGTCCAAATCCACGTCAACAATGATTCAAAAATTGAAGGTGATAACAAATGCTAAAACCATTCAATCTTATAACATGATAATTGATTACAAATGCAATCAAAATTTCACCAAGAACATCCAATTCAACCCTAGATATGACTCACTAGTGATGAAAAGGAAACACAACAAAAAAGGAATTGATATTACTCATAATTTTTCTTTGTTGCACTCGTTCACACAATTTCAACTCTTGGAAATTGAAATTGATAAGAGAAATGGAATTAGGGAAACCCTAAGCCCTCTCCGAAAATGTGATTATATTTCTGAAATTTTGGCCTCCTCAAACCCTACTATAAGTAAGTATTTATACTTGCTACTCTTAGGGTTAGAAAATGGACAAAAATTAACAAGTATGCCACTTTTAAGGTGGCCGATCCTAAATGGAAATTACAATAAAAATGAAAGTATCCAAAGAAAATACAACATAAAATAGTCTATAGAACAATTCACAAAGTACAAAAATATCATAAATCTTCATGAACCAATGCTTTGGAATGGAAACAATCGCAGCGAGTCTTTGATTGTAAATCTAAATATGTCCCGTGGCCATCAACTAGTGTAGGACATATTGGCATCCCATGGAGAATTATTATTGTACCTGTAAGATTATTTCTCAAATATTTATTAGATAGAAAGATATAAAGTAAAAATATAAGCGATTTAGACCATCAGCCAAATCTAGTTCTGAAGGTATAGGTGGTGTTGGAAATTTCTCATTCGATAGTTTTGGGTTTTCCCTAAGACAAATTCAAATGGTTTCTCATCCCTGGATGGTAGGTGTTATCATACTGATTTTACTGCTATCTATTTGAATTCCCCAAAATAATCTACCTGCTCTATCACTCAAAAAGATTCACACCCTCCTCAGGATCTCCTCATTTGATGTTGTTGTTGTAGTCCTTGAGGATTCTTGAGAGTTGCAACTTGGTGGCTCAAAGCTTTCATCTTTGTACTAAGTAATCATGACATCTACTTCATACATTCCTATTGCTTTCTGCTTATTCTTGCCATAGCACCACTTGGTAATTGTTTTAGCCATATTAGTGAATAGCTTCAATGAATCCTCTGGAGTCTTAGTGTTCAATGAACCGCAGCTACAACATCTACCAAGTGACATGTAGCCGGTTTTAACCCATTCAAAAAATTTTCTAAAATTGTATCCATGTAGGTAACTGGTGATGTGGACACTTCCTCAACAACTCTATCCATCTTTGCTAAGCATCGTATATTGTTTCATGATCTTTTTGAGTGGAAAAAAAAAAGATGTCGTTCTGAAGCTTAACAGTCTTGCATGGTGGAAAATAATTGTCTAGAAACTCCTTTACTGTGTCATCCCATATAGTCAAAGCCCTAGGACCCAATGATTGAAGCCATGTCTTAGCCTTCCCTCTTAATGAAAAAGGGAAAAATCCTATATGCACTACTACATTTGTCACCATTGTTCTTAAAAGTTTCACAAATCCCCCAAGAATGTCTAAATGTGAGCATGGGGGGTTTTTCATCAAGTAATCTATCAAACTAATAGTATTGCTGTAGAAGTTGAATCACCACACCTTTGATCTCAAATTATTAACCCCAATAGGAGGCTTAACAATGGTTAAACCTATGTCGTCCAATGTGGCCATGCATGCTCAATGTTTGTCTTTGGTAAATCCTTACCCATTACTTCTTGTCCCTTTACCTCACTTTTTGTAGATAAATCTAACTTAGAATTATTAGGGAGTTACTTTGTTTAGCTCTTCTTCTTTAACCTCCAGGGCCACTACTATATTACATTTTACCTCCTCACTGACTGACTTGCCCAGAAGACTCAACAGTTGTGTTCCTTTGATCTTTGCCAACCGTAGTTTTAATATTTATAATAGCTATTCCTAATTCTAACTACGTTGCAATAGGCAAGTGTACCTACCGTGGACGTAATATAGTGTTAAGTGCAGGGTCATTCCATAGAGAGAAGATTATAATTTACTAGTACTAGCTCTTTCCCATTATCAAACCCCCCCGTCAAAATTGAGATGAAGTGTATTAAAGACAAAAAAATAGTTAACAAATCTAAAATTTAAATTTAAAACTACTTTAACAACACAAGGTTTAAATTCGATAACAAAGCAACCTAGATCTCATTATATACCTATGTTGTCACATAAATCATTAGAAGCTAAGGATTAATGTTTTGAGTTCTTAAGTTGTTAAGTTCCAAGAAGCAAGATAATTACTTTCTCAAGTATATTAAACTTTATCTAATCCTAGATTTTCAATTAGGATCTCTCCTCAATCAATAGCAATCTAGAACTGCATGAAGCCTATGAACTCTATTTGAGTGAATGTTCAACAGAAGATTTTCGATATTCTATCTCTAGAAAAACGAGCAAATCTCATCCAAAACATAGATCTGATCATAAAAGCAATTTCTAATCAACTCAAATGATATTAAGCATAAACTCATATTCCGGATATATGAATCTAAGATAAATATGAAGCACATGTAATGGAACAAAAGAACATCAAATAAAACTTCATTTAAATCATATTCATCATATGAAAAAAAAGTTTAAATGAGAACTAGGTCTACAGTTTACTCTTCCTAGATCTAACAATGAAAAGAACAAATACATGAAGAGAAACTAGAGTTCATGATTACAACCCGGATAGAGTGAATCTTGAATGCCTTGCTTGAATCTCCTTGGTTGGTTGGGTAGAAAATTAGGAAAAAGATATGAAAATGAAGAGAAAATGAAGTCTAAAACCCTAGCTCTGCCATTCCAACCTCCCCCCCCCCCCCCCAGTTTTTCTCATATGTTTTTTACATGTATATATATAGGTGCTAGGGTTGGAGGAAAGAGGAAAAAAAAAAGCGGAAAGTAGGTCGGGCCCATACGCCCCCCCACCACGCCCCCTGTGGCAAGGGGAGTGGTGGTCTCAGGTCAACCTTTTAAACTGGCCGCCCCATATCAGGGGCGTGGTGGGTTTGTCTTTCACTTTTTTGGTCCCCTACGCCCCCCTGCCACGCCCCGTGGCAAGGGGCGTGTAAAATTCTGCCCTTTATTTTTCTTCCATACACCCCCTGATATGGGGTTATGGTTGGTGTTCTATTGTTCATACGCCCCTAAAAATGGGGGGCATGGGCAAAAGCAGGGGAGATGCTCTTCTTCCTTTCTCTTTGTCGTTTTCTATCAATTTCTTTTTAATGATCTTCATTACACCTGGGAAAAACAACCTATTACTTTTATTAACACAATTTCAATATTTTTGATTAATTATCAACTTAAAAAAGCTTAAATCTTCATTTTGAATTTGGGTTTTTATGGCGATTATAAATTCCCCCAACTTGAATCTTTGCTTACCCCCCAAAGCAAAGCAATTTTTTTAAAGACCATAAATTCAAAATGGGGAAATTCATTTTTAAAAAATAGTAAGTTAGAATATCAAATTCATTAATGACCCATTTTTTAAAAATCTAATAAAAAATCCTAAATTTTAAATGAAATGTACTCCTCACCTTGTCCCCCAATATTAAACCCTAGAGTTACTTTAACCCAAATTTTTAAAATTAATCAAAAGTAAAGTAAGCTTCTACCTCTATTTTTTTTAATAATGGCTTTCAAATCAAAAATAAAAATTTTCAAGGTCAAACAGAAACAAAAAAGAGACTTTCCCCCTCACTTCAATTAGCTACTTCAGATTTTTAAAATAGCCTCCTCATTCCATCTTTTCTAAGCGAACAAACTCCATCATAAAAGTATTTTGCACCCCAAGATTCTCCTGGTTTTTCCCCCTTCCCTTTTAAATTTGACCTTCCCAAAAGTTTCATTTTTTTAAATTTAAAGATCCAAAAACCCCATGTAGTAACCCTTTCAGCCAATAATCAGGGGCCCTCTTTCACCCAATTTAAACAGACTTTTATCCCTTAAATTTGAAGGCACCCCTACGGACTTAATCACTCAAAGTTTCAAGAACTCCTTTTTTTTTTTTTTAAAGGGTTAATTTTCCTTTGGGTTTCGGCCGGGAATCCCGGGCCTGGACGACCTTAGGTGCCCTAGTTTTTAAAAGGGACCCCATTGAACCTAAATTATTTCAAAACTGATTTGTTTAAGCTATTTAGCGGGGTAAAAACTTCGCTCTTCTGAGGGACCAAAGCCTGCCCTTTCTAACTAAGATATCTTATTTTTGAATTAAAATTTTCTTAGAAGATCTCTTAAAGAAAGATCACCAAGATATCTTACTTCATTTCCCCCCTTTTATAATGGATTGATTACCCCTCTCAAGATTTTTGATGAAACAATATACTTCCTAGTAACTTAAAAAAATCAAGACAATTAACATTTTCCCCAAAGGGAAACCTTGGTTAAAATTCCAAACTTTAATTCCGCCCTTTAAATGAAAAGGGTAAACTTCCCCCCTTCACAAAGATTTTTATTTATAAGTTTGAATTAAGTTTAAAAAAAATTCCCGGCCCCCCAAAAAAAAGGAAAAAGTGAATTCCCCATGATATTCTTTTTGAGGGGTTCAATCTTTTGAATGCTAAAACACTCCTAAATTTGCAGCCCAAAATTCTACCCAAAAATAGAAAATGTAGGAGGAATTTTGATAAAAAATTGGAAGAATCTTAAAAATTTTTTTTCTCCTCAAAATTAGGTAGTAATTGAAATTTTTTGAAAATTTTTAAATTTGGGTATATCGAAAATCCCCCAACATACACACCTAGTTCCCCTTTTTTCCCCTTTGTCCCATAAAATTTAATACCCCCCCCCCACACTTAATTTGGGAAAATTTTGCCCTCAATGTCTAAAATTCCCCAATAAAAATCAAGAAAGGAAAAGAGCTTTAAAATTTTAAAAAATTAAGCAAAAAAGGAAATTAAAAAGAACTAGTCCCCTCCTTTTGAATTCGATGTTCCCTTATTCTTTTTTCAAGTCCCCTCACCCAAAACCTTTATGTTGCATAGTAGCTCCAGTATTCAAGAATTTTGGGGGAATCTTCCCCAATTTTTCCTGCAATATCAAAATCTGGACAACTATACAAAAAAGAAAACAAAAAAAGAAGTTAGCCTAAAAACAGAAATTAAAAAAAAAAAAAAAATAAAGAAAAAGTAAACCCATGAGTCTTTAAATTTTTAAATTTTAAATACAAACCGATTTCTCTCTCATGTCATCATAAAAAAAAACCCCAAAGGTTTTAACCCCCGAAAGGTTTCAAAAACCCCAGAAGAGCTAAAAGGGAGAAGACCCAGTCATCCTCTTCGCCCCGTCACCAAATTCTTCTTCCACTTCTGACCCCATAGCCCCTTTTTAAGCTTTAAGCTTCAATCTCTCTTTTTTATCTCATCATCATCCTCTTCCTCCCCGGATTGCCTTTTGGATATTTTCTCCCCTTTAGCTTCCTCCTGGACTGCCTCCCCCTTTGGGGCCCTCCATCATTGCTAGATGAAAAAAAGAAGAAAAAGTGAAAGCAATCCAGAAGCCCTTTACCTTTAGTTTCTTTGCAAACGCTTTTGGCTATAGAGCCCCCAATATAGCGTTTAAGACTTTTGTTCTTCTGTTTAGCTTTTTGACTTCCTTAGTGAGCCCCCTTCCCCATTGCCCCCTTTGGGAGTTTCATTTTTTCGCATCATTTTCCAAAAAAAGTTACCTCCCTCTTCTTTTCTTTGGAATTTTTCCCCCTTGTTGGAGGGCCACATCAGTCATGGGAAAAGGATTCTTCTATTTATCTCTAGGAGCTTCTTCAGGGAATTCATTCATGTTCTTCAAAAATTTTGGGTAATATATGCCCCCCCTACAAAAAGCCAGCCTTTCTTTATAATTGAGCTTGCCCGACGTATTGCAAAAGGCCCCCAAACTCAAATGGCCCCCATTCACCCCTCACCCCTTTATCATGCCCCCACATTTTGGGGTTTTTAAATCCCCAAATTTGGCTGACCCCCTTTTTCCCAAAACTTTTTTTCTTACTGTTTAAATAAGTTTAAACCCCCGCAGAGAATGTTAAAAATCCTATGGGGTTTTTCCGCCCCTTTAGATGTGATCCCCTTTTACAGTGAAGGATTTATAAGGACTTTTCCTAGCCCAATTGATGACCAAAAAATGAAAATGTATGATAGTGTGTGCACTTGGCCAAACTAGTCGGGAGGGCCTTGAATTCATTTTTGTTTGAAGTATTTTGGAAAAGTACAAACCAAATGTTTTTCACAAAATTTTTTGGGCATAATCATCGGGGAAAGATGTTTTCTGAATGCTAAAAAAAGGGAAAAATCCCTTTATTTCCCAAACCCAAAAAAAGGGGATCTTTGGGTTACTGATTTTGAAAGGTGGGCCAAAAATTCCAAAGTAACTCCCCTTTTATACCTTTTTCATCATTGGAAGAGAAAATTGGGCCCCAAACCCCGAATCAACCAATAGCCTCTCGAATTGTCAAGTTAATCCATTTAAATTTTATATCAAATCCCCAATTCAAGCAAGCCCTTTTTGTGTAATGCCCCTTCACGAACCCCTAAAGCTTTGTACCCCCTTCAAATTCATCCCCACTAAGTCCTTGGGGAATTCTCCCCCCTACTGCCCCCCACTACCTGGACCCCTTTAGTTTTTAGCCCCCCTTTTTTTCTACTTTCCCGTTGTTGTTTCTTTGGTGCCAAACTACAATCAAACATTGGATAAGCATGAATGACTAAAGGAAAGGGGGAAGTTTTAAAAATTAGTGAAAAGATATTTCCCAAATAGATGAAAAATCCCACCCAAGATGATACTTTTCCCCCTATAACTTTCCAAAGATGTAATGACCTTAAAAGCCATGGTTGAACTTGAACTTGAACATGAAAAATGCCCAATCGGGCATTTAGATTTTAGCATTCATTTGAATGGGCATTTAAAGCTTTTGGGTTCAAAATTTCCCATACCACATGTAATGTAACCCCTTAAAAGAAGATTAACTTTTGGGCTAGAAGTTGTAATGGATTAACATTCAAAAGGTCAAAAACCCCAGGGTTTAAACAAAGTAAAGATAGGAATTTGACAGAGTAAGTAATGCTTAGGTGATAGGAATCAAAATCCGACAAAACCCCCATCACCTAGGGCAAGAACTAAAGGAATTCGAATTTTGGCGATGAGGGCCCTTTTTTTTTTGGGGTTTTCCCAAAAAATTTTCAAAGGGGTTTCACGTGGTTGGAAACCCAAAATTTGGCCCGGGTTTTATGATAAAATTGTGAATTTTTTTCCTTAAGTATTTGTTTGTGCTTGAACTTGATTTTCAGCACATCATCTTTTGGGATCAGAGCTTGAGGTTTGTGAGGGGATTGCCCCTTTCAACTTAAAAATTGGAAATTAAAGGGGGTTTTTTAAATAGAAAATTGATCCAAATTTTTTTGGGATGAAGATTGACCTTTCAATTTTGTTGTGGAAGTATTATTTTTTTGTTTAGTTTTTGTACACTTAGAGGCTTTAAAATCTTGGCTTCCTTTGATTATTGGCCGGATTGTATAGTAAATTTTTAAGTAAAACCCTAAAGGATTAGGATTTTTGGTTAAAAAGGTGAAAGTGGTTTGTGTTGTTCTTTTTTTTCGAAAAAGTGGAGGAGTAACACTTGTATTTCCAAGTTTTTGAAAATGAAAAATTAAAAAGCCAAATTTTAAATTTTAAAACCCATTAAAGTCTTTTTAATTTGTGTCATTTGGTTTTTTAAATAGCTTTTACCATTTATGGGAAATTTTGTACTTATTGCTCCTTTTTTTTTAATTTGAAAGTGGGCTCCCCTTTTCTTATGTGAAGTTTTTGGTTTTTGGTTGTAGTTTGTGGAAGTGAAAAGTGTCCATGGCTTGAAGAGTGCATTTTGGTGTCATATCCTTATTAATTTGTAAAGGTTGTATAATTTTGTTTTGGTTTTTGTATGTGTTGTCAAGAACATTGTGGTAGTGGCGTGAAGCATTGAATCGGAGTCCTTGTGTGTGGAAGAAAGGAAAGCTAATTGAATTTGAAATTCCACTTGGAAAAATTCCTAATTTGAAGAGGCTTGTGGAGTGCGCCATGTGATTTATTTTGCAAATTGGAAGTGAAAGTGTCAATTTTCATATTTGCATTATGTTTGGATAATAGGGAAATTTTTTTTGAATTCAAACACATCCATTAAGTTGGGAATTATTGAGTGGTATTGTTGTGTTCCATTTGAATTTGAAATCTCATTATTACCATTTGGGGGGAAAGTTGATTAAGGGGTTATTTGAATTATTGCGTTTTTGCATGTGTGAAAATTGGGGTTTGGGGGAAAAAATTTTTGTTAGAAGTGGAGAGTGCACTGTGTATAAAAAGGTGTGTGTGTGTGGCGCTTTTTTTTTGAATTTAGTAAAGAGTGGGTGCATTTGGTGTGGGTTTTGGTGTGTTTTTAGTTAAAACCTTTGGGTGATGGGAAATTTAAAAATCCGACAAGACTTTCAGGGGGGCCCAAAAAACAAAAGGAATTGAATTTTTGGGGTGGGGGGCCCATTTTAAAAGAGATCGCCCCGGAATTTTTTTATTTTACTAACCTCTTTTCTTTTTTTTCTTGTTTTTGTGTTTTCCAACGGGCCCAACACTTATCATATTTTTTTGGGAGAGGGGAAAAAAATCACTCAGACTCAACTTGTGGGTTATCCATGGACCGACCTAAATGGGCGAGAGTTGGGCCGATGGATCCTTTAGAAGCCCGGGTTTTTTTTGAAGACCATTTTTTTATAATTTCTTCTTTTATGAACTTTTTTGGGTTTGTATTTTGGTTTTGGGACACTTTTATTTCCTTGAAAATTTTCATTTAGGGTAGCCCCTTAAAAAAGTGGCAAACTTGTAATTTTGGTTTTTTTTAAACCCCCAAAAAGTAGCAAGATAAATATTTTTTTTAAAAGGGGGGGGTTTTTGAGGAGGCTTAATTTTGTGAAAAAAACACTTCACTTTAAGTGGGGGCTTAGGGTTTCCAAATTTCCCAAATTCTCTTATCAATTTCAATCCAAGAAGTTAAAATTTGGTGGCGAGTGCAACAAGGAGAAATCATGAGTAATATGGGGTTCCTTTTTTGTTGTTTTCCATTTCATCCTAGTTGGTCTTATCTAGGTTGATTTGGATTTTTCTTGGATTTTTTTTAATTTTAAAAATTTTTGTGATCAATAGCTTGTTATAGGATTGTTTGTGTTGAAAATGTTATCTTTTCTCTTCATTGTGACGGGGAATTGGATAGTTGAAGGAAGGGTTTGGAATTGCTGTTTGACCCTTTTTGTTTTCTTGATTTGATTCACGGGGGGTTTAAATTTTAAAATTGTTATTATTTGATGAAGATTATTTTTTTGGATCGATAATAGCAATTGGGGCTCTTTTTTTTTTCTTTTTTTTCCCTTTTTGGGATTTCCGCATTTACCTATTTCAAGTGAACCGGTTTTTATGTGTGAAAAAATTTGAGGAGTTTTCCTTGATTCTTTTGATTGTGCTTAAGTTTGGGAAAATTTGGCACATCATATTTTTTGGTATCAGGAACATGTTGAGAGAAGGGAATTGGTTTATTTAATTTCGTGGAAGTGATCTTTTAATTAGGGTTGAACAAGAAAAAAAACCCCAAATTGTGTTTTTTGTTGTTTTTTTGGGGATTGCGAAATTACCTTGGTTGGGGAATTTGTTTTTTCTGATTGTTAGATTTTGTTTGGGAAGGTTATTATTTAATTTTGGGGTTTCACTAATTTACGTGGAAGAGCGGGAAGTACAAAGTAAATTTTTTCTTTAGGAAAATTTTTTTAAACTTACAAAACTTACCTTTTTTTCCGTGAATACTTGTGGCTTGAGGGGGTTTTTTGCTGTTTTTTGTCTTTGATTTCCATTGTTTTAATTTGTTTTGGTGGGTACGATTTGAGATTGCATTAAGTTTGATTAGAAAGGGAAATTTATTTGAATTCAAAACATATGCAATTAAGTTGTGGGAGTTAATGATTGCTATTTGAATTTGAATTCATTGTTCCCAAATTTAGGAAGGGTTGCAAAAAGTGAAAATTGTTTGAATTTCAAATTTTTAAAATTTTGCCCTTTGTGGGTTCGGAATTCTTTGTAGAAAAACCTTATTAGTCCTTTGCTATCATTATTTTCCATGGAAGTTGAAGTCTTTCTTGTTAAAAAACAATATTTTTTTTTTGTTGTTGCCGTGGGTAACACATCCCTAATTTTTGTTTTTGCTTGTGTTTTACCGTTTGAGGGGGAATTTTTTTGGGGGTTCAATTTTTTTCCCGTGATTTTTTAAAAAAAGTGGGGAACCTTTTTTCAGTGTGGATTGAGTTAAAATTTCCCCAATGTCTAATGAAAAGCTTCAAAATGCTAATGTATTGCGGGCACCATTAAGTTTTTTTTGAAATAAGGAGGAAAAAACAAAGGGAAAAAATTTTTTTCCACAACCCCTTGTAGGTTTTTAAAGGGAAAATTTTTGTGTCCTTATAATAGATGTGGTGTTATTCTAATGTAGTAGCTGGGATTGTTGGGATCGAAGCTAAAACCTTTCAAAAATATTCCCCTTTCCCAAAAACCCTTTTGAAAAACATTGGCTTAATGATCAAGGAAAAATTTTATGTTACCCAAAGGCTTTGGGTACCCCTTAAATTTTTGGGGACAAGTATTTGATGAAATTGAGTGTGAAATTTTTTCCCCTGTGTTTTTTCTTATTTTGCTTGGTTTTGACCCCGGTTATATGACAGGAGGGTTTTTACATGATGGCTTCAGAAAAACATATTTGTTTTAAAAAAGGGGGGGTAAGGGGAAATTTTTCTGAAACCTATGCCACCCTTTAAAGGTCTATATTTTCGAGCAAAAGATTAATCGACCATCCCCAAAAGGGGGAAAAAGGCTTTGATTCAAAAAACGTCTTGAGGGGAAAAAGGTATTGTTGATGGAAAAGAGGGCAAAGGGGATATCATTAGAGGGCCAAAATTGTTCAAAAACAGTTATGTTCACCTTTTTTTGGTTTCAGGGGGGGGAATGAGCAGTTAGGCCAACCATTAGAAGACCCCGAGGATCAGCATCTTTCAAAAAAAGGGGTTTGAAAAAGGGGGAAACAAAAACAATGGAATGGGTTGAGACAGGGGAAAAAATCAGTAGATAATGAGTCCTTGTTTGGGGGTTTCAGGGGGAGATAAAATCCTAGAAATGGGAAAGGAAAAGAAAAAAAATCAAACCCCCTGTAGTTTTCAGATATTGGGGTTTGCAGGATACTTCTTAAATGGATTACTAGGAAAAAAACAAAGTCTCTATTGAAATTTGGGCCCCATCCCCGATTTGAGGACAAATTTTTTTTGAGGCCCGAGGAGATGATGGGAAAAAAAAATCCGACAAGACCTATCATTGGGGAAAAAAAACTAAATTTAATTCAAATTTTGGCGATGAGGGCCCTTTTGAGCAGTTTCGCCCCCCAAATTATTTATATTTTAAACCCACTTTTTTTATTATTTTGTTTTGTGTTTTTCCCAAAAGGCAAATTATCATATTTTATAGGGGAGAGGGACAAACTCACTCAGACTCAGCTTGGGGGTTTAAATAAAAAGGACCCGCCCAAAAACCGGCGATATTTTAGGCCGATGATCCTATAAAAGGGCCCGGCATTTTGAAGACCATTTCTTTTATATATTTTTTCTTTTATAAAAACTTTTTTGGGTTTTTAGGGACACTTTTTTTTCCTTGTAATTTTCTTTTTGGGCTACCCCCCTTTAAAAAGTGGCAAACTTGTAATTTTGAGCCCCTTTTTAAACCCCTAGGGAAAAGCAATTTTTTAAAATTTGCTTAAGAGGGGGGTTTGAGGCCCCCTTTAATTTTTTCAGAACAAACATTTTTACCTTAACGTGAGAGGGTTTTGGGTTTTCCAAATTCCCAAAATTTTCTTATCAATTTAAAACCGAAGAATTTAAATTTGTGGGGGAGTGCGACAAAGGCGAATTGTGAGTCATATCAATTCAATTTTGTTTTTTATGTTATTTCTTCTCTATTTGAGTCTATCTGGGGTTAGCTTTGGATCTTTCTTGGATTATTTGTGGTTCTATTTTCGTGAACAAAAAAACCTTGTAAGATTGATTGTTTCATTGAACACTTGGATTCATACTTCATTGTTTTTGGGGTTTGGAAACTAGTGATTAAAAGGGGAAAGTGGATTTCTTTGGGTTTTTTTGGTTTTTTTGTTCTAAATTTCCACGTGATTTTTTCAATCCTTATTGTGGTTTTTTGGGTTTAAATTGTTATCAATAGAGTTTTAAAATTTAAAAATCATTTGGACAACTTTTTTCCATCAAAATCTTAAAAGGGTTTTTTTACGAAAAATTCCCTTACTAGGGGGGCCCGGGTTTTTGGATTGATTTGAGTTTTTTTTCTTAAAACTTTTAATTGTGCTTTAAGTGGAATTAGGCACATGTTTTTTTTTGGTATCAGAGCTATAAAATATTTGGATCAAAGATTGATTACATCCTAATTGAAAAAATTTGGTTACTTTCCCTTGGAAAATTGACCCCTTTGTTAAAAAAGATTGGGGACTAGTTTGATTGATATTGTTTTTTTGTTTTTAAAATTTGGGGTTTTTTTATGTGCTTAATATTGGTTTTAGGCACATAACATTGTTGTTGGAGGGGTGATTATTTGGGGAAACCCGTGTTTTTAAAAAAGGGAAAAATGTTGGGGGTAAAGTTGTGTATTTTTGTATGTGTTGGGGTACTGCCCATTGTGAAGAAATTTGGTTTGTAAAAAACCAAAAGCAAGGATAAGGAAATTTGAGAAAGTAGAATTTAAATTCAAACAAGTCATTAAAGTGTGAAAGAAATTAAAACTAATTACTTCAACACTAGTAGTTGAATTTAATTATATCTACTTGAAAGTATTTTGTGTGTGTACTTCATTTTTTTTGACTTTATTGAAGTACCAAGAATTATTTTTATTTTTGCTTCAATTATTTCACTTGACTTTACTTAAGTAACAATAAGCATTTAATTTTATTGGTTTATTGTGACACCGTGGGGTGTTGGGGCGTGTAAGGGTGTGTTGTTTGTTTGGGATGGGGAAGTGTTTTGGGGTTGTTGAAATTAGTAAGCAAAAATGTCAAGTGAGTTGTATTTTTCTACTAAATATTGCATGGGACATGGGCTTCCTTTCAAACCCTTGATGAGGGAAAAGGGGGAAAAATTGTTCCATACTTTTGTAGGGTACAAGGAAAAAATTGTCGTTTAAATTTTTATTGATGGTGGTAGTTGTTAAATAATGTTGTAGCTAAAATTTATTAGTTCGAATTTTTTTAAACATGAAAAATTTTCCTACATCCCAAACCCTATACATTACATTGGTTGAAAGATCAGGGAAAGGTCTTTTTGTGGGCCCAAAAGGGGTAGGGTACCCTTCAGTATAGGGGTTTAAATACGGGGATGAGCTTGAATGTGGTATTTTCCCATTTATACATCCCATTTTATTACTTGGTAGACCCTGGTTGTATTTACGGATGGTATTACTGGGTGGGTTTTAGAAATACTTATATGTTCAAAAAAGGGTGGTTAAAAATATAGTATTGAAACCCCCTGTCGCCATCAGAGGTCTAGAAAAATGCAAAGGAAAAGATAAAACAACCATCACAGATTCTTTGGGGATCATTGCCACATGTCAAACCTTCAGAGGGCCAAACTGTGCAGACGCAGGTATGCCAACCCTTTAGAGGGGTTTTTAAAGGTTCTTGTGACAAAGACCAACCCCCTTTGAGCATAAAAAAATTTTTCAAACACCGATGTGCCAAACCTTCAGAGGAATTTTCCCGATGATCATGTTAGATGGGGCAGACCACTAGAGAGCCAGACTGTTTTAGAGACGTTTGTTCACCTTCAAAGGTTTCAGGGGTTTTTGAGTAGTTGGGCCAAAAAAAATTTGGGGGATATAAGGATCAACACCATACAAATGAGTTTGGGAAAAAGAGGAAACAAAATCAATGGAATGGATTGAGACAGGGGAAAAATCAGAGATAATGGTCCTTATTTATGTTGCAGATAAGATACATCCTGGAAATGGGGGGTAGAAAACAATCACCTTCTGTAGTATTTCAGATATTGGGTTTTAAAGAGTTACTTCTTTAGATGGATTGCTAGGAAAAAAAAAAAAGTCCCCTTTCTGCATTTTTTCTCTAGATTTGGGGGACAAATCTTTTTGAGGCCCGGGGGGAGATGATAGGAATTTAAAAAACCGAAAAAGACCTATCATTAGGGCAAGAACTAAAGGAATTCGAAAAATTTTTGGGGATGGGGCCCATTTTTAAACAAAAAGACCCCGGAATTATTTTATAAATTAACCCTTTTTATTATTTTGTATTGTATTTTCCAACAAGCACACTTATCATATTTTATTTGGGCAATGGACAAATCCCTCAAAAATCAGCTTATGGGGTTTTCCATAGGGCCGACCCGAACCGGCGATGAGTTGGGCCGATGAATCCCATAGAAGACCAACATCTTGAAGACCAAAATTTTTTTTATATATTTTTTTATTTGCATGGGTTTTTTTTATGTTGTAATCATTTTGGAAAAACTTTTATTTTTTATTTTTTAATTTTCATTTGGGGCTAGCCACCTTGAAAAATTTGGCCCAAAATTATAATTTTTTCCCTTTTCTAACCCAAAGAGTAGCAAATAAAAATACTTTCTTATAGTAGGGTTTGAGGAGGTCATTTTCAGATTAAAAAAAGAATTAAGTGTGGGAATTAGGGTTCTTTTTTTGTTCTAATTCTCTTTCAATTTCAACCCAAAAATTGGAATTGTAGCGAGTGCAAAAGGGGAAATGTGAGTCATATCGTTTCTTTCTTTGTTATTTTTATTTCTTCTTGTGAGCATATTAGGGGGATTTGAGTTTTTGGAATATTTTTTAAGTAATTCGTGAAAATTGTCTTGTTTAAGTTTTGTGTTCTTTTAGTACTTAAATCAATTCATTTTATTTTGGGCCCCTGCTTGGAATTAAGGGGGGGATTTGATATCAGGTTTTGACCTTCCCTTTTTGATTTGAATTCCGTGTACCAAATTTTAATTTTGTTTCCAAGGTGAAGTTTAAAAAAATGGGATCGCAATTAATCTTTAAATCTTGGGTTTCCATCAAATTTTCAAAGGGGTTTCACGTGGTGTGAAAATTGGTTTTTGTGATTAATTGTGAATTTTTTTCCTTGGACATTTTTTTGGCTTAACTTGTTTTGGCAATCATTGGTAATAAACCCCATTAAGATCAAAAAGGAATCATTAAAAAAAAACCCCCTTCCCTTTTTGACTTCCTGCTTTTTTGCAAGAACCCAAGTTTTTTGTGAAAAACCAGACAAAATTGGGTGAAATTCGGTGAAAAATTAAAATATTAAGTATAAACATGAAAGGAAAATTTAAAAAAACAATGACAAATAAAATAATTTTTGACCAAATTTTTGACTAACCCAGCTTTTTTTATTAATAATGGTAGAATGAAAAACAAGAAATAAATATTGAATAAAAAAAAAGAGAAAAAGGAAAAAAAATTACCGATTTAATCCTTTTTGAAGTTGAGTGTGGAGTTTGAAAAGGGTTGTGACTGTGTGCGAAATGAGGAGAGGATAGTGGAGAGAGAGAAATTTCAAAAAAAGAAGGGAATATAGTGCGTGGTTTTTAAAATAGTGCAGGCTTTTTTTCCCACCCCCCCTGCCCGGGAAGGGGGGTGGTAGATTCTTGAAGATCTGGGTTCTTATGTCACCCCGCCCCATATCAGGGGGGGCAGTGTGGGCGGTGATCGGCCTCACCACCCCCATGGAAGGGGGGGTGGTTTTTTTGGAAAAATTTTTTGGTTGACACCCCCGGGAAAAGGGAGGAATTACCTGGAAACTTTTTTTTTATTGCCCCATCGCCCCTTTTGGCAAGGGCGTGGTAGTTTTGGGCCTTTTTGGGTTTTTATCCCCTGGCAGGGGGGGGTGATTAATTGGAAAATTTTCCCTTTGTCCCTTTTTTTGCCTTATATCCCTGGCGGGGGGGGGGTAGCATATCAATTAATTTTGCCATTTGCAACCCCTTTTTTCCTTCATACCCCCGGAGGGGCTGGTTTTTCCCACTTTTTTTCAGGTTTTTATGGGATTTGTTTTTCACCAATTTTTTTGAGTTCCTTTCTCCCAAAAATTTTAATCCCCCTTTTAACCCCATAACCCGAAAAACCCCCAAAAGGTAAAAATCATGTCAATCAAAAACTAACTAAAAAAATTGAAAACAAAAAAAAACAAATAAAAAACCGGGGACAAAATGCCCCTCAAAAGTCATTTGTTTAATTTTAAGACCAAAAAATTTTAAAAAGGGAAAATAGAGCCAAGGGGGGAAAATCCCCCTTTTTCAACATTGGTCTCCCAAAAAATTTGTTTCAAACTTTCCCCCTTTACCTTTAAAAAATTTCCCTTCCAGGATTTCCTTAAAATTTTGCCAAAAGGAAATACGTTTTTACTCTGAACCCCCCGGACCTCTTGATTTAGTTTTCCCGGGAAAATTGGTCTGAGTTGAAAAGGAAACAAAAACACCCCCTTTAATTGTTTGGGCGTTGAATGGGGAATTTAAACTTTTTTGTTTTCTTATGATTGTTGAGTTCTATATGTTGCAAGTCATCTATCCAATTCTTGAGGCAAGAATCTATTTTTCCCGGCCCCCTCAAGATCAAAAATTACTTTTGATGGCCCCTATCCTTATGCTTTCTCAACGGAAGTGAAAGCCTTACCATGATAGTCGATAAAGAGAATTTTAGGATTTTTTTTGGCGGTTTATCGCCCAAAAAGCTTATAAAAATTATCGGACCAACCCGCGTATAAAAACCGATTTTTCCAAATTCCCTTTAATTTTGGGTTTTATACCTGGTTACCCCCTTGATTTTGGGGTGAACGGAGTTGTAACTATGAGTTCCCCAAAACTTTTTAAAATTTTTTCAATTTGCGCAATTGTTGGCCCCCAATTTAAATTAAACAAAGGAGGGAATTAAATTTAATTTTTAAAATTTCAATTTTTGAAATTATCCAAGTCTTTGCAACAAAAGCAGGCAAAAAAAAAAGAAAAATAAAAATGTGCAAAAAATAAAATGTAAAAAGAAAAAAATCCAAGTTTATAGGGTTCTCCCCCAACGTAATCCCTCTTCCCCCTTACGTGGGGCCTATTATCTTTTTTGGGGTTGTGTTTCACTATATAAAAAATTGAGAAAAATACAAAATAACCTCTTCAAGGCAAATCTCCTACTGAGTCTCTCTAGCTTTTTCCTAAGAATCCTTAAACTCAATTAAAACACTTTATTCCTATATAAAAGGGGAATACAATAACAATGGGAATTAAAATTTCCTTACAAATGGATACAAGTAAAAAGAATATTTTTGCGCCAAAAAGATTTTTGAGATGAATTTTCGGTGTTGTTCAAAAAAAATGTTATATTTTTCTTCAGCTGAACACCTTTTTTTATATAAAACATAAGGTTTTTTTGGGGGAAAAAATTCTTTAACGTTTAATTTTTCCGTGAAAAGCGGATTTTTTTTAAATTTTTTTTTTTTTAAAAAATAATTGATTTTTTTGGAAAAAATCTTTTTTCCCCATGATATTTTTGAGGATAAGCTTGGATAAATTATTTGACCAAATTTCTTTGGAGATTTTTGGACAATTTTGTTGAAATACCCCACATTATGGAACCTTATTTGTTCCCCCTATGTTGTTGCCAAAACTTCATGTAACAACCATATTTCTAATTAAATTTCCTTATTTTGTAACTGGGACCCCAAAAAATTAACAAAAAAGATTTAAATTTTGAAAAACCCTTTAAAATCTTTTTATCCACTTTTCATGAAAAAAATAAAATCTTTGAATAAATTTGTAAAAATTTTATGAAAATTTAAAAACCCCATGATAAAAAAATCTAATTTTGTAAAAAATCAATTTAATTACCCAAATTTTTTAAACCGGGACGGCCCTTTTTGAAATTTTTAAAAAAACCACGAACAAAAAATTAGAAAAAACAAAAAAAAAAAAAATTCTGAAGGAGGGAAGGTTTGAAAAGTTTGAAAAAAACCTGTAATTGTCCCCTTTAAAAAGGGTTTGAAAAGTTTTCGAAAAAAATCTTCCCCCACCCCTTTTTAAAGGGTTTAAAGGGTTTTTAATGGTTAAAAAGAAAACTCGGATAAATTACTAATTCTGAAATAACTTTAACACAAAAAAAAACGTCTTATAAAACCTTTGAAGGTTTAAAAGTTCTATCTTTTTCCCAATTTGAAAAATTACTTTTTATCTTCTAAACAATTTGACAACCAAACATAGTTTCCACTTTCCTTTTGTTAAAATAAAAACCAAATTAGAGAACTTAACTTCCCCCCTTTTTGTGAAACAAAACCCTTGTACATAAAAAACAAATTTCTTTTAAGCAAAATATTCATAACACCATTAATAAACAGAAAAAAAAAAAACAACTTTATTTCAGCAAATATATTTATAAACCATTAAAAAATTAACCAGAATTTATAAAAGAAAAGCTTACAACAAACCATTAAAAAGATTGATTCTTTTGGCCTTTTTCCCCCCTTTTTTTTAATAGAAAAGGGATAACTCCCCCAAACCCTCCAAAAAAAAAAGAATTTTCACAATTGAGTTAAAAAAAGGAAAAAAAATAAAAAAGATTTCTGGGTTTTAACCCAAGGGAAAAAGGGAGGGGAAGGTTGGTAGAGGAAGGTTTTTCTTATAAGTATCCCAAATCGTGATATTCCTAAGCAACAAAAATTGGAAATTTTTGGGGATAAAAACACTTTTTTTCTCCTGAAGACTTGTAAGTTGGGGGTTTTTATTTTTGGGCCAAAGCTGTTTTAAATTTTAAATTTTTCCCCCAGTTTCAAGGCTTTTTGAAAACCCCTTATTTTTTTCCAAAATTAAACATTAAATGTATTTCCCTTTTGTTCCACTTTTTCCACCCTCAAAATTGGTTGGGGTTTTTTTTTTAAAAGAATTTTTCCCCCAAATCTATTTTTGGGTTCTGAACTGGGTTCTAAACCTCCTTTTTGAAAGTTTTTGAAAAGTTCCAAAAGGAACGTTTTTTTTCTAGTTTTGATGCACAAAGTGGGCCCCCCACTTCCATCCCACAGAAAATTTAAAAAATTATTTGACATTTTGGAA
This sequence comes from Laguncularia racemosa, assembly GCA_037954665.1. Lineage (NCBI taxonomy): Eukaryota > Viridiplantae > Streptophyta > Magnoliopsida > Myrtales > Combretaceae > Laguncularia > Laguncularia racemosa. The sequence continues at coordinate 71,307 of JBBMOL010000403.1, forward strand.
AACTTTTTCCCCCATCCTCTTTAATTAAAATTTCGGGAAGACTGGAAAGCAAAAAAATTTCCCTTTTAAAAAATAAAAAACACCCGCGGAGTTTCCCCAAAAACCGCTTTCTTTTTTCGCTATATTTGATCAATGACTCTAAAACCTGTCCCCTTTTTTCCTTTTTAATCTTGGGATAGGATTTTGGCTGGTCTATAGACATTGAAGTAGAACTCCCCTTTCCCTTTAATATACATTCAAAAAAATTTTTTGGTGTATGAAAAAAAGGAAAAAAAACCGAAATCAAAAAACCAAATTGCCTCCTTCCCAAACCCTTTTGTAAACCTCCATTAAAAGCAGAAAAAAGTCATTCCAGGCATATTTGAAATTTCAAAATCACTTTTTAAAACTCAGAATTTTAGACTTTTTAATTGCATTCCCCAAAAAAATTTTAATTTTTGTTCACATATTTGGAAACAGAACTTTCCCCTTTCCCCCAAAGTTTTAAAATTTTTTCCCTAAAAGTCTTTCTTTACATTTTTCCAATAAACTAGAACTTGAAAAAGGCAAAGTTCCATAATCCTGGGTTCAAAAAGTTTTCTAAAAAAAACCCACTACTTGTAAAAAAATTTTAAAATCCCAAAATAAAAGGACACACCCCGTTTTTTTTCCCTTTCCCAAAGGTTTTTGGGGTTGAGGTTTTTAGATTTTGGGAAACCCTTTTTTTTGGTTGCTTCGGTTGTTTTCCAAAACGAAGAGGTTTTTTGGGGGAACCCTTTTTTTTTTTCCCTTTTGAAGGTGTTTAAACCCTTTTTCCCTTTTGGAAAGGGTTTTCCCGGGAAAACCCAAAAAAAAATTCGGGGTCGGGGGGAATTTGGGGTTTTTCCCCCTTTTATTAAGGTTCTTGGGTTTTTTTTGAAAAAACTGAAATTCAAAAATAAAATAAACTAAAGGTTTTTGGGGGTTTTGTTTAAAAAGATTTTTTTTTTTATCTTCTGGGATTTGGCCCCCATTAGAGTCACAATGAAGAAAAAAAAAAATAAGAGAGAGAGGGGTTGTAAAAAAAAAATTAAAAGGAGGGGAAAAACGTTTTTAAAAAAAAAGGGGAAAGGGATAAAAGAAAAGAGGGGTTTTTTTGGGTTTTAAAAAAAAAACCGACTTTTGGTTTTTTTTTTAAAAAGGAAAATCTATTTTTTTTGCCTCCTTTCCATTTTTTTATTTTAAAATATTAATATATATATATTTAATAAAATTTTCAAAGATTAAAAAATTTTAGGGAAAAAAAAAATTTAAAAAGGGGGTTTAAAATTTTCCCAAAAATTTTTTTAAAAAATTCAAATTTTACCTTTTCAAAAAAGGGTTTTTTTAAAAATGTCGCAAAAATTTAAATTTTTTTTTGGACAAAAACAAAAATTTTTCTCCATTATGCCCCGGGTCTTAATAAAATATGTCTTTAAAATTTTATGGGGGTTTGACCTGAAGATGGAAAGGTTTTTTTTTCAAAATTTTTTTCATCATGTTGTCACATTTAATTGGACAGTTTTAAAATTTTTTTCCCTTTTTCATTCAAAATTTTTTTTTTTATCCAAAAAAAATTGTGCACCCAAAAATTACCCCAAAAAAAAATTTCACTTCAGCTGTGGATTAAAACAAAAAATTTTTTTTTTAGAAAACTAAAAATTAATTTATCCCCAAGAAAAAAACAAGTCCCCGATTTTTCTTTTTTATCCCAAATTTTTTTAAACCCCATAATCTGCCCAAAGAAAATCCTATTAAATCCCAAAAATTTTTATTTTTTTGGGTACCAAATCCCCCAAATTTTTAAATATTAACTGGGATTTTTTAAAATTTCCCTTTTCAGTGATAAATGAATTTCTGTTGGGGAGTTGAAATCTAGACACAAAAAACCTAAAAAAAAAATCAGGTTTTTTAATGCATCAAGTACAATAAAGAAAACCCTTTTACCCTATAAAGTTTTCACTTACCCCTTTTTTCCTTTGATCAGAGGGCAACCCTTTTTGAATTTCTCATATGTTTAACCCCCTTTTTTTTCCCTTATATCCAAAAATTTTTCAAAATTTTTTTTGTGTATTTTTCTTGTGAAAAAAGATTTTTCCCTTTTTTTTTTGTTTTATTTGGGAAACCCCCCAAAAAAAATGTCAAATTTTCCCATCTTTTACATTTCAAATTCTACCTGCAAGGGCTCCCCAAATTCTTTCACAAAAAATTTTTTAGTAATCTAAAAAATATCTCCAATATACTTGCAAACCAAATACATTTTCAAAAGTTTTCAAAAATAAATGGGTCAACTTTTTCTTTAAAAAACCCTTTTAAAAACAAAAAAAATACCCTTTTTCTTTTTGCTCTTTTGGGGCTTTTTTCAAACCTTAGGTTTTTTTTTTAATTTTTAAAAAATTTAAAACAGATTTGAAAGGATCTTCAAAAAACCCGGGGTTTTTTCTTTAAAAAATTTCCTTTTTAAAACCATTTAAAAAAGGGACTTTTTAATCCCCTTTAAAAACTTTAAAATCCTTTTTAAAAAGTATGCAAGCCCTCAAAAAGTTTTTGCTTTTTTGTTAAAAAAAGGTGCATATGTTTTTTCAAAAACTTTTTTCCCTTTTTCTTGTGAAAAACCTTTACAACTAATTTTTGCTTTATTTCTTTAATTTTTTCCTTTTCATTAATTTATTTTTTTAAAAAAACCCTTTTTGTTTTTCCCAAATGATTTCCCCTTGGTCTAGGAACTATTTTTCCACATTTTTTTTTTTTAAAAATTTAAATTTTAAATTTTTTTTGCTAGAGATAATCCAAATTTCACATTTTTTAAAATTTTTTTCCCCCCTTTCTATTCAAATTTTAGATAAAAACATAAAAAGATTTTCAAGATTTTGTAAATTTGCTCTTTTTTTTAAAACCAAATTGAAAAACCATTTTTTACAGAAGGAGTGCAGACTTAAACCCCCAACCTAGAAGGGGTTCTTGTTCAGATCTTTCAACTTCTTCAGTTTCCTTCGTGTTTCCTCTGAAATAGGTTCTGGATGGGTAGTCCCTTTAGTGTTAACGCGGTGCTTTTGATTTGGGGTTTTGAACCCTTTACTTTAGGATTGGAGTCCTTTTCTTAACGAAACAACTCCTTTAAAAAAATCAAAAATTTTTAAAAAATTTTTTTTTTCTTTAATAGTTTTTGTGATTTTTTTTAAAAAACGATAAGCAAGAATTTTTAAAAATTCCAAAAAAAAGCTTCTTCAATCTTTTTTCAAAATTTCCAAGGTTTAAAAGCATTTTTTTTTCAAAAACATTTAGACCAAAAAAATGAAAAAATAAACTTAGGTTTTTTACCCCGAAAAACCATAAGCGTCTTTTTTTTTTCATGGGGCAAAAGAAAAATCTATTTATTTTTTATAGCAAGCTTTAGAAATTGCTTCTACCCAAAAATATCAAAACCCCCCTTTTAAATTTTAAAATAATTTTGTCCCTTGTAAAGTTCTTTTTTTGGGGGTTTCCCCACTCCATTTTTTTGAGGATAATGGGCGGGGAAAAAATTTTGAGATAACCAGTTCTTTAAAAAAATTTAAAAAACTTGTTTTTTGGGAAAATTTTTGTTCCAGATCTTTTAAAAGGAAAAATTAGGGAAAAACCCCTTTTTTCTTTTTGTTTTTTTTTTTTGTTAAGTTCTCAAATTTTTGTTTCGGTTAAAAAAAGGAGGAAAAATTTTAAACTATTTTGAGCTTGCAAAGTTTTTTAAAAAAATTGTAAGTAAATTTTTTTAAAAAGGGGGCAAAAAAAAAGTTTTTTTAGCCCCCTTTAAGGGTTATAAAAATGTTTTTTTTTTTGAAGGTATTTCAAAACCCTTTTAAAGGGGGGTGGAACGGGGATTTTTTTAGAAGCTTTTTCAAAACCTTTAAAAAAAGGGAAAACATTGACAGGTTTTTTAAAGCTTTTTTCCAAACCCTTTTCCCTTTCTTTTTTTATTTAGGTTTTTAAAAAAAACCCCCCCCCCCCCAAACCACCCCACGTACAAGAAAAATTTGGGGTTTTAAAATATTTATTTTTTTATTTAAAGTTGGTTTTTCTTCAGGGGGGTTTTTAAATTTTCATAAATTTTTTACGGTTTTTTTCAAAGATTTTTTTTTTCATGAAAAGGGGTGTATAAGTTTTTTAAATTTTAAAACAAGTTTTAAAAATTTTTGAAATTTAGTTTTATTTTTGGGAACCAGCTTTTTAAAAAAAATAAGGATAAAAATAGGGGTTTTTACTGAAGATATGGTTCCAAAAAAATAGGGATATCAAAAAAAGGGGTTTAAAATGTAAATTTTTCCCAAAAAACTTGTTTCTAAAAAATTCTCCAAAAGACCCTGGCCAAATTTTTTCCAACTTTTCTCAAAAAAAAATTTTCCGGGGGAAACCCAGTTTTTTTTTAAAAATTTTAATTTTTTTTAAAATAAAAAAAATTTTAAAAAAAAAAATTCCAAGCTTTTCACTAAAAATCCATGGATTTTTTCAAATTTTTCCCAAAAAAAGGGAAAAACCGTTATGTCTTTTATAAAAAAAGGGGATGTTCCTAAAAAAAAAAAAAACTTTGGGGTTTTAAAATAAAGCATACGAAAAAAAAAAAAAGCTCATACCCCAGGCGAAAAAAATTTTTTTTTTTTTCGGGATCCGTTTTTAGAGGAAATTTGATTTTCCCCAAGCTTTTTTTGTTTCCCTTTCTTGTAGGGAAATTTAAAAGTTTTTAAAAACATGTTTTGAGTAACATTTAGTGGAAGCAAAAGGGGAAAATCAACAGAAACTTCCCTTGAAGAGGCTTTTTTTGTATACTTAAAATTTTTTTTTTTAAAATAAAACCCAAAACCCCCGGGGACCCCCCGGGGGGCTGGAAGAGGGGGTTTACGTCGAGGGGAACCTCTTAAATTTTTAAAACCTTTTTATTCTTCTCTACCTTTTTTGTTTATTGCACATTATTATTTTTTTTTTGTTAGTCGGGGGAGACTTTGGATAATTTTGCAAAAAATTGAAATTTTAATTAAACAATCAATTTTAAAAACCCCCCCCCCCCTCTTGATTTAAACTAATTAAGACCAACAATTGGTTTCGGGGAAGGGGCTCATCTATTTTTTAGTGATCCAAAAAAGGTTTTAAAATTTTTGTTGTAATTTTAACGAGCTCGTTTTTTTGATGGTTCAAACTTTTCTTTTTGAAGATGCACATGGGAAAATTATTTTTTAAAACAATGATTATGATTATGGTAGGGCATTTCATTTGGGGGCAATGTGTTTACCTTAAAAAGGAAAATTTGCCCCTTTTTTGATTCCCGGGGAAAAAGATTATTGAAAAGAAAAAACAAAGCAAAAAAACTGTTGTTGACACAAATTTCTCTATCAGAAATTTTATTTTTATTTATCGTGTGCAAATGCAAAGGGGATTTGGGATATCCTATCTGAAACATAAGAAAGGACTTAAAAAATCAAGGGAAAACCCCAAAAAAAATGTTTTAATTCAAAAAGTATGAATTATTTAATTTTAAAACTAAAAAAAAATGTCAAAAAATGCTTTTTTAAAAGGTTTAAGCTATTTTAAAAGGCTTTTCATCACTTGGGGAAAGAAACTTCCAAATCCCAAATTTTTGAGGGAAAAAGCTGGGATTTTTGCCACCATCTTGGGGTGAAAGAAAACAGCTCAAAAACATAGGTTTTCCCCATAAAAAACCCACCAAAAAAGAGAAGAAGCACCAAAGGAATTGCTTTTAAAGTCAAGGAAATAAAAGCAAAGTGAAAATGAAAAAAGATGATAGCGACAATGAGAAAGAAGAGGACATCAGTCTTCTAGCACTAAAACCCCAACGGCTGTCAAGAAGCAAAGAGGGAAGAAATTTTGTGTTTTCAAGAAAAGTTTTAATATAAAAAAAAAATGATTTTTGGAAAAGCTTACAAGGAGAAAGAAAAAAAGAAAGAGAAAAAAAGGGAAAAAATTAAAAATTTTAATTTAAAAAAACCAGGGGCAAATCAAATATGAATGTCCAACATATCAAGAAAATGGAAAAAAATTTTTAAAAAAAAAAGTAAAGCAATGCTTGATGAAAAACCAAAATTTAGACCCAAACGGAAGAAGAAATGTGGATTTCCCCCTTTAAGTGCCGCTTTGGCCATAAAAAGAAATCAAGCGAAACGAATTTTAAGGAAGAACTTTAAAGGGTTTTTAAAGGTTTCCTGAAGCCGGAAAGGATTGGAGCAAACATGAAGTTGGAAAAATTTGGGAAAAAAACCATTTGGGGAAAACCCTTTTTTTATAAAGCACACGGGGCACGGGGTTTTTGAGGGGGTGTATGTTCAAGGGATGGCCGTGTAGGAATTCCCAAAATTGACAAAATCATAAAAGGCCCAAAAGGGACGGCCGTAAGGAAATAAACAAATCCACAGAAAAAATTTAAAAAGGGCCAGAAGTAACGGTTGTGAGGGGGCCGGAAAAGTGCACAGAAAAGTACAAGGCCCCAAAAAACACGGTCGTGTAAAAAGGGTTTTTTCCCCCACCGGCCAACTTGTTCTGTTTTCGGTTTTTTTTTA
>JBBMOL010000403.1:78345-346155 GCA_037954665.1 Laguncularia racemosa
TTTGTAATCATCAATGTTGTTCATGTTGATGATAAACTAGTGAATTTACAAACCGACTTGTTAACTCATTATTAGGGTTGGAAATGAGACGTAAAAGGGCATAAAAGTCAATTGAATAAGGAGATCCAATTACAATCCTAACCAAGCAAGTGTACAAGAACTGATTGTGCATTCGCATTAGTAAATACTTTGATCCATTAGGTTTAAAGTTGTAGAATTTAGGTTTGGGAACAAAATTGGAGAAAAGGGAATAAGGGTTCATATGAATTAGTGTATACACGGTCAGATACATGCTTGTGTACCTACTTATGTAGAAATACGAGTATATATAGTAAGTTACACAGACAAAAGACATACTCATGCACTTAGGCATGTTTAAAATTAAAAACCTACAAAAAGGTACACAACGGTGTATTTGGGTGTGTCAAAATAGAGTTTTGGATAAAAAAGTATATGTCCAGATATAGGACCATATACTTGAGCATGCATAAAATCACTTTTTTATATAAAAAGATATACGGCCACTAGCATGACTGTGCTCTAACCTGTATTCTTTTACATGGCCTCTTATATGGCTATGTTGTTTTGGAAACACTTATACTTTAATTCTAAATTGTATTTTCATGATTCTAAACTATGATGGATGCACGATAGGACTTAAGGGTAGGGAATTATGCAATTGGAATATACCTAATCAATTAGTAAACCTTCATTACTTATAGAATAGAACTAAGTGTAGTTCTTTATAATTGAATAGGTTTACATCTTTTCCTTAGAGATGCAAGAGACTATAGTAGGAGCATCCTTTTAGGTACGTTTATCTTGTTTTATTACTTATGATTGTTAGTGCAGTTATTTAAAATGATATTAAAATATCATATGAGCAAATGTGTTTACTACGTATGTTTGGCTCAACTTAGGAGCCCGCAATAGTAGATCTTTAGGGGCCATCTTGATAATCGGTATATCACATTATCTTTAATGGAGCCATGTATTGAATAATCTAAGGTAAATTAGAGCTAGATGGGACCTGCAGTGGTAGTTTCCACTAGGACTTTATATATATGTAAATATTGCATGTGTATCCAGGTCATAAATACCCCTATGTTATATGCTGATTAATGAAGATAAACAAACTGATGGATAAATGTGTTGTATTCTACTGTTGCATATATGCATGTGATATTATTACTATGTGGTATGCATATGTTGATGTAGTACTCACGTACAGGATTTAGGTTTATCCCTTTTTATTTTTCGGTTGTAGGTGAGAATAATGAACATATCAACTATTATGAGAATGAGAATTCGGTGAGACATTATGTGGATGAATACGAGAGAAAACATTATTATTATGTTGATGAAGAATGATAGGAAATTAAAGAAGAACTATTATTAAAACTATTTTTAATATGTTTGTGAGATGTTTTAAATAATGAGGATTGTAATGACTTATTTGAAAATTATTCGTTTTGTTTATTGAAGTTATGTAAGTATGAATATAAAAAAAAAAAAGATGAACAGAATTAAAAATTGTATGAAAATTTAAAACCTTAATATATCATTATATAATAATGACATTTGATAGGATATGATGGCTTGAGTTCTGCAGCGTACGGAAACCATTCGTATTAAATTTTATGGTAGCCTGCATCATCAGAAGGAGACCATCAGATTTGTTGAAACATACGAAATAACGTGTTCTTTTCAACTCTGCAAGCACAATGTCAAATCTGCGATAATGCTCCGATGAAATTGGATGGCTCCTCAACAAGATAACAATAATAATATCAAAGAATATTTTATGAACAATAGCCGAAGCTTGCCAATGACCTTCATGTTTAGCTAATAAAACGCCCAATCCAGCTGATTCCACAAAAATAATTCAACGTTGTCCTTTTATCTAATTTGCTTGTTATGAAAGGATTATTCAAGAACATATAGAGTATGTTGTGTTAGTCATTAGGCACTATTTAACCAAACTGTAAAGGAATGCCCAGATATAAAGTAAAAATGTTCGGGCCTTATTATCATAATGGGTTACTATAACTTATAAGCCCAATTCCATTAAGGTACCCACTTAAATATTATTTTTATTTTAAAAAATTATAAAATATCATACTCAAAAATATTATTTTAAAAGTAGATTACGAAGGTATGAATTAGGGCTACATTTCAACACAATTGTATTGAAGATGCAAACACTATTTACATCCTCAAGCAAATTTCTTAAAGGTGTGGATGTTGCACCTTCAATGTAATTTTCTTTTTTGAAATTATAAAAAAATTTATAAAAAATCATATAAAAGAATTAATTCTTTTTTATTTAAAAATTAAAAATTTATATAAAGAATAACCAAAAAAATAATTTTCATAAATTAAAAAAAATTATAAAAAATTTATTAAAAAAATTCGTTTTCATTTATACTTTATCTTATAATATATATATATAAAAACTGAGCCCATTTCATCAAAACTTCGTCTCTCTTTTTTCTTTTCTTTTTTTTTTTTTTATCAATTCAGTGGTTAGCAACTCAGAGAAATATATCAAATTAACTCTCATAAAAATACCAAATGGTAATGTGGCTTGGCTCCAACTATAGTGCACTTAAATCAATTTATATATATATATATATATTATATATATATATATATATTATAAGTTACATAACTTCATATGAGTGAAAAGTTATAACCCTTCAAAATTAAAAAAAAAAAAATTGCACCAACTTAGAAAAAGGTGATTTTTTATGCTTTTTTTTTTTCAACTTTGAAATGTTATAACAATTTACTCATGTAAAGTTATGAAACCTATAATATATATAAAAAAAATATTGATTTGAGTATACTATGGCTGGAACCAAACTGTGTTGCTACTTGATATTTTTATAAGGATCAAATTGCTATGTTTCCTTGAGCTACTACCTATCAGATTTATTTATTTATTTTTTTAAAAAAAGTTTTGACAAAAAAATTTTGCATTGAAGGTGCGAACATTGTTTGTGCCTTCAAATAATTTACTTTATGATGCAGACAATGTATGCTCCTTCAATATAATTTTTATTTTATAATTTTAAAAATTTGCATTGAAGGCATGTCAAAGTCTATGCTTTTAAACAAATTACTTGAGGGTACAAATGAAATCCACGCATTCAGTACAAATTGTATTAAAGGCATAGTCTAGGTTCGTGCATTTAGTTTTGCAAACTTTCGCATTGCTAAAGGTGCATTTCAGATCTATACTTTTAAAATTTATTTTTAGAATGATTTTTGCAGATATAATATTTTTTAAATTATTTTTTTAATAAAAACAATATTTAAGAGTATATCCTAATTCCAATAATTTTTTTTTTTTAATTTCTACGGTCTTCTACAAAATCACGTGTCGGTCCGACAGAATCGAATAATAAACCGAAGCGCCCATGTCGCTGACACCAACATCACCACTTCCTTTCCTAGGTCCTTTTCCGAATCTCAAATCTACTACACACACAAAAAAGAAGCCACTTTGCGCCTCACCTCAACGCTTCAACATGGAACCCAACCAACCCACGCGCGTCGTAGTCTGCGGCGGTGGTGTAATCGGCGTCTGCACCGCTTTCTTCCTTGCCAAGCGTGGAGCCGCCGTCACCCTCATCGAGAAATCCTCCATCGCCTGCGCCGCTTCGGGCAAAGCAGGCGGTTTCCTCGCCCTCGACTGGTGTGACGGACGACCTCTCCACCACCTCGCGCGGGCCAGCTTCGATCTTCATCGATCACTCGCTGATGAACTCAATGGCCCTGAAAACTTACGGCTACCGTGCCCTCACTACACTCAGCCTCACCGTAACCGAGTCACACCTGAATAATCCCAAGGCTTCAACTTCAAGTGGGTCCCTTTTGCCATCTTGGGTCGATGGGCCCGCTACAAGTGTGAGGTCCATTGGGTCTACAGAGACCACCGCCCAAGTCCCCCCACAGTTGTTCACCAAAACTTTGTTGAATAAGGCTGTAGGGGACTATGGGCTTGAGGTGGTGATCGGGAAAGTGGAGAGCCTCGCTGTGGAGGGTGGCCAAGTGCGGGCAGTGGTGGTGGAGGGTGGAACAGAAGTGGAGGCCGATGCGGTGGTTTTGGCCCTTGGACCTTGGTCAAATAAGTTAGGGGTGTTATCGTCGTTATTCGGGGTTTACGGGCTTAAGGCTCATAGTATTGTCTTAGAGCCCAAGGAGCCTGAGGCTATAAGCCCACATGCGCTTTTCTTGGGCTTCTTTCCTGAAGATGGTGGAAGGCCTTTGGATCCGGAAGTTTATCCCCGGCCGACAGGTAAAACCATTTTTTTTTGTTTTTGGGCCAACTTTGTGGTGTGCTCGGCAATTTCTAATACTTCTAGTCCCAGGTAAGAATGTTTACTGTAAATTAAAAGCTAACATGGTGAAAAATAAAATAGCAAATGAAAACTCGTTACGATCCGTGACAATAGCCTAGATCAAAGTAATTCATTTTTGAGGGATTAATAATTATTTCAGCAAGAGTATTCTATCGTGCAATGTGAATCAATTGTAGTTTCGAGATTTTGGTTTCCTGCACACAAGTTCATTGTAGGAATTTCTGTCAGGGGAGGTGTACATATGCGGTATGTCTGCAAGGGAAGAGGTACCGGATGATCCTGAACAGATCAGTGGCAATCCAGAATCCATAAAGATGCTCAAGCGGGTGGCCAGAGCTGTTTCAACGCATTTAGCAGAAGGAGAGGCACAAGTCAAGGCAGAACAAGCCTGCTTTTTGCCGTGCACAGAGGATGACATCCCTGTTATTGGGGAGATTCCTGGAGTGAAAGGCTGCTATGTGGCCACAGGACATAGTTGCTGGGGAATTCTTAATGGCCCTGCCACCGGCGCTGCAGTTGCTGAGCTTGTGCTGGATGGATGTGCTCGGATAGTCGATGTTACAAAGTTTAGCCCCTCAAGATTTGTTTTAAAAAGGAACAGATGAGCTCATATCTGCCAATACTATTCCTGGAGGAAACTATTGCATTGCTCTTTTCTGGATTTTGATTTCATCATGTAATTGTAATGTAGTTGCCTCTTACCCTTTCGGGAAAGACAACAAATTCAGTACTGTAATTATATCTATACGTTAAGCAACCAGGATTTGACTTATGTTTATGTGGTTGGTTTTGTCTAAATTGAAACCAACTAGAAGGCCGCTTGTTCACTAAAAAGAATGAAAATGCAACCTTTTAAATGAAATATAATCTCATCCTGCGCCGAACAGCTAAAAGCAAGTTGCTTTCGTGTGTTTGGGATTTCATGTTTCTAAAAATACACATACTCTTTGGGAAAAATACATATTATGCAAGCAAATTATGCATGCAGTTGCAAGTTTATATCCCAAATAAATTTAAATAACTTAAGATCATTTTACTTTAGGAATTACTGTCCATCCAATCTCGAAGAGAAATTTCTTTTTTAATTGAATTCTTTATGAAGATATGAGCGTTTTTCATACGTCCAATTGATTATGAGATTAACCTTAGTTTTCTTTTGAATGAATGAATAATAATAATAATTTTTATTACTATTACGTTGCAACATGATCCTCCTGTATTATTTTTACGTTACTTTGATTTAATTTTTTTTCCTTAAATAATTCACATCATTATGATGTGCCTAGGGGGCAAATCACTGGATCATCAATTTGAGAAATAAAATATAAGAGAGTGGATCCTTTCATGTGTGGAAAAAGTACAAAGATGAATTAAAGGGTTTGTCAAATGTGCAATGCTTGTGTGGACATTACTCACGACTAAAAACAATTACATGACCTAATTCCTACCTTGCTGAAGGGTTGATAAGGGAGAGTTTGAGAGTAAAGACTCACAAAGGAAAGTTATATAGTATATTCAATAGATGATTCCGACTATTTGCAAAAATGGACTATTTATAGTAATTTCATTAGGGTTAAAGCTAAAACGGGGCAAATAAGTAGTATATTCTAAAAAGTAATTACATAAATATAATATTTGCTAAAAAGGGTAAAATAGTAAAGATAAGCCTAAGAAAAATGTAGAATCTATCATTGCTAATCATTAGGGCAAGACACATCTTGCTATGGGATTTGCAGTTGGTCAAGCAAATAAGACAAATTATGTGTGAGTTGGAGGAGGTCTGAGCCTTTAGGTTAGGTTAACTAAACTGTTGGAGAGATTGAGTAGTACTATCGTCAATTGATCTTCTCAATCCTTGACTCAAGTGGTTGGTGGGCAAGATTTGGTAAGTTAGTTGCAAAAGTGCAAGTCAAAACCAATAGATCAAACTTTAGGTTAGGTTTATCTTCTCTAGTCGTAAGTATTTGGAGGTGTTTAGCAAGTTAATCTAGGATGGCACTTCCAAGTCATCCTTGACTTGAGTGACTATCAAAGGGGTGCTTCGGTTAGGTAGGCTATGTACCTTGTAAGATCAAATAAGAGTGGCCTCTTCCTTAGTTGGTTGGACAAAATCCTCTATGTGAGGTTTTGGAGTCCACATGCTCTAACTAGAGTGATGGGTCTAAAGGTTAAATTCTTATCATCCCCTTAAGGGTGTTAAAGGTTTGCCTTCAAATCAAGTGGATCTTAAAGTTCTTCTTCTTCTTTAAGGTATATGATGTGCCTAAAAGGGCTAAAGCACATACAATCAACAAATAGTAGCAATTCCAATCAACAACCACTCCACAAGTAGGGTAAACACCTAATTCCTCATGAATCTGGATTGTAAAACTGAGTAAGATGTGACACTAAATGGAGATATGCTTAAATGATTCAAGCACATAACATAATCCAATAAAACTAACTCCATAAGAGGTGTGAACACAATAACAATCAACAACACTTAGCTTGATCAACTCCTTTACAAATTAGTCTTAGTTTACGAAGATGGAAACCACAAGGATGTATAAAACAATCAATTGCAAGATTATCAATGATGAATAAAGGAAATGAACTAAGATTCCAATTCAAATTGAAATATTTCAATTATGAAAATAGAACCTTAAATTCATGTGAACTAAAGGAAAAACAAATAGCACCTAAATATGACTCACTAAGTACAATTTGTAAATAGCAAGAAATGATCGATATTACTCACAATCACTTTCAAGTTGGTTTTCACTACAATTTCAATGATGAAATTGATAAGAGATCAATGGCAATGCAAGGGAACTCCTCACAGGCACAAGAAGGTGTTTTTCTAGAAATTATCAAGTCCCTCAAAACCTTACTTAAGCAAGTATTTATACTTGCTCTCTTTAGGGTTAAAAAGTCCTCAAAATTACAACTATGCTACTTTAGGGTGGCCGGTCCTAAAAACACAATTACAAGCAAATGAAAGTGTTCAAAAAGCTTACATATAAATAATCTAAGCAATTGACAAATATATAAAAATTAGTCTTCAAGATGCCAAGTCTTTAAAGTCATTAGATATGTGTCCTGATGAGGTTCCTGACTCACTCTAAAGTGTAGGTAATTTGGCACTTAGTAGGACTGATAAATGTACCTATTGGAATGCATAACATTATATGATGAGAATGAAGGAATTACATTAGCTTCCTTAGGATTAGGTTGCTCATGAAGGATTCTCAAAGCCAAGTTTTATAAGCCCTTAGCTCGAGCTCTAGTGATAGGTCCTGTGGGAATCTAATTCCTATCATCTCCTCGGGCCTTAAGAAGATTTGCCCTTAAATCTAATAGGTCTTCATGCATGTCGTCTGGCAAATATGGTGATAGATTTGTAACATTAAAGGTTATTGATACACCATACTCTCCTAGTAACTCTATCTGGTAGGCATTGTTGTTGATATGCTTTAAAACTCTAAACGGTCTGTTTGATATGGGAGACAACTTTTGTGACTTCTTATGTGGAAACCTATCCCTGCTAAGATTAATCCAGACTAAGTCACTTGGATTATAAATGTGATTTTTCCTATTTCTGTTTCCCTTAATTTTCTGCTATTCTTGGGTCTTCTGAAGGCATTCAACTGTTTTGTCATGAATTTGCTGGATCTGCCTGACGCGTTCCACTCCACTAAGACTCTCTTCCTTTGTTGCTGGTCTTGCTATAAAATCCAATGGAGTAGAAGGATTATAGCTATACATAACTTTAAAGGGAGACTTACTGGTTGAACTATGAGTAGACCTATTGTAAGCGAATTCAACAATAGGAAGACACAAGTCCTAATCAGTAAGATTCTTACCAACCATTGCTCTAAGTAAGTTGCCAAGCGTATGGTTGACAACCTCTGTCTGGCCGTCAGTTTGTGGATGGCAGGATGTACTATACATAAGCTTAGTACCCAGTCTTCTCCATAGCATCTTCCAAAAGAAACTAAGAAACTTAATATCTTTGTTTGACACTATGCTATGTGGAACTCCATGCAATTTGACAATTTTCTGCACAAAAACGTTAGCAATAAAAAGGGCATCATCTGTTTTGTGATAGGGCACAAAATGAGACATTTTGCTGAATCTGTCAACAACCACCATGATAAAATCCTTTCCTCTTTACGTCCTGGGCAACCCCAACACAAAATCCATATTGATATCAGTCCAGGGTTTGACAGGTATAGGTAAAAGCATGTATTCACCCCGTATGCCTTTCTTTCCTTTAGCTCTCTTGCAAACACAACATCTTTCTAACACCCTATGGACATCCTTTATCATACCCTTCCAATAGAAATTCTCTCTCAATATGGCTAAGGTTCTTTTCTCACTAAAGTGCCCAGACAATCCAGCCTGCATGTGCTTCCCTCAATAATAGTTCCCTCACAGATCCAGAAGGTATACATAACTTCCCAAATTTATATAAAAACCCCTCAATCATGTAATAACCCTCATACATCTTGCCCCTAGAACATTTTTCCATAACAACTCCAAATTCATAATCATGCATATATTGTTCCTTTAACAATTCAAAACTCAGTAGTTTTGACTGAAGAAAAGTAATAAATACATACCTGCATGACGAAGCGTCAACAACAATATTTTGATTACCCTTCTTGTACTTTATGACATATGCAAAATCCTCCAAAAACTCCACTCACTTGGCTTGTTGCTTAGAAAGATTCTGTTGATCCCTAAAATGCTTTAGTGACTCATGATTTGTATAGATAATAAATTCTCTCGAGAGAAGATAATGCTGCTATGTCATTAGAGTCCTCCATAAGGAATAAAATTCCTTATCATAAATAGAATAGTTCAAAGTTGCACCACTTAACTTTTCACTAAAATATACTATGGGTCTCTTTTCCTGCATTAATACAGCACCAATCCCTATCTTAGAAGCATCACATTCTAGCAAGCCAATAATGGAGCATAAGTGAGTTTTTCTTTTACCTCTTCAAAACTCCTCTAGGCCCTTTCACTCCAGATGAAATGAACATTTTTCTTAGTCAGTACTGTGAGAGGATTGACAATGCTATTGAAATTATGGACAAAGCGCCTATAAAAGGATGCTAGTCCATGGAAACTCCTTGCCTCAGTGACTGAGGTGGGTGTTGGCCATTCCCTTATTGCTTTCACTTTCTCCTCATTCACCCTAACACCTGAACCAGATACAGCAAAACCCAGAAATGTTACCTCATTTTGTTAAAAAGAACACTTTTGGAGATTTGCAAATAGTTGTTGTGCCTCAACACTAAAAATATTGCCCAAAGATGCTCCACATGATGTTCTAAGTCTTTGCTGTATATTAGAATATCATCAAAATAAACAACAACAAATTTACCTAGAAACTCCTTCAATACATGATTCATCAATCTCATAAATGTACTAGGAGCATTACTCAAACCAAATGGCATAACCAACCGCTCATATAACCCATGGCGTGTTTTAAAAGTGGTTTTTAACTCATCTCCCTCTCTCATCCAAATTTGGTGATACCCGCTTTTAAGTTCTACTTTAGAGAAAACCTGTGAACCATGCAACTCATCCAACATATCATCAAGTTTAGGAATGGGATACTTGTATTTGATGGTGATTTTCTTGATGGCTCTGCTATTAATACACATTCTCCAAGTACCATCCTTCTTAGGAATAAGAAGGGTAGGAACAGCACATGGACTAAGACTCTCCCTAACAAATCCCCGCTTAACTAACTCATCCACCTAACATTTCAATTCTCTAGCCTCCTCGGAATTCATGCGGTATGCTGGTTGATTTGGTAATACTGACCCTGGCATAAGATCAATGGCATGCTCTATCCCTCTCAAAGGTGGTAAACCTACTGGAAAATCATCAGGAAAAATATCTGTGTACTCTTTTAATACCCGAGATACTACTGAGGGTAGAGACTGATGTTCCTACACCTCCAGGACACATCTCAACTATAGCAAGTATACTGGAGTTTCTTCTATCATAATTCTCTCCAACTCACCCTGTCCCATCAACAATACCTTCTTTTCCCCAAAATTATTAAGCTGCACTGGAACCCTTTTTACCTTAGATAGCCTATTGATCTGTTGCTGAACCCTTTGAACCTTTGAAGGTGACATCGAATTCAAAATAATGCATTTGCCCTCCTTTTGGAATACATAAGTATTCCTGAAGCCATCATGTAAGACCCTCTTATCATATAATTAAGGCCTGCCAAGCAATATATAGGATGCACACATAGGTAAAATATCACACTCAATTTCATCACAGTATTTATCCCCTACACTAAATGGTACCCTTGCTCTTTGGGTCACATGCAAACTCCCCTGATCACTAAGCTAATGCAATTTATACGGTTTAGGATATGGAGTAGTAGCAAGTTTTAGTTTCGATACTAACGATGCTGCTACCACATTGGTACAACTACCACCATCGACTATAAGGACACATAAATTTCCTTATACCCTACAAGAAGTATGGAACAAATTTTCCCTTTATTCATCATCCTTAGTAGTAAAAGTAGTTAATGTCTGGCACAATACATTAGTATAATGGAACATTTCACTAGACATGATTGTGTTCAAACCCAACAACACAATAATTATCCTTACACTTCCATGGTTCAAGTACATAACCAAGCCACAAATGAAGTACACTCAACTACTTTCAAGTAGATAGAATTAAATTCAACTATAAGTGTTTAAGTAATTAGTTTAATTACTTTCACACTTTAATGACTTGTTTGAATTTCAAATTCTACTACTCACTTTCCTTTTTCTTGCCTTAGCTTCTCACCACTTAAATACACAATTGGCAGTAATTAAACACATACACAACACACAATACACCTCCACACAACTTCCTTTCTTGCTCACGATTCACAATGTTTCATGCTACTAGCAACAATGATCTCGATAACACATATAATAACCAACACCAAATGTACACACCCTTCACTGAGTCGATAAAAATACAACACTACATACAATCCTCCTCAAGCTAGGGTTCACTTCCCACTTCCACAAACTACAACAAAAACCGCAACTTCAATATAAAATAAGGCAGCTCACTTTCAAATTTAAAAAGGAGTTTAATAAGTGCAAGATTCCACAAATGGTAAGAAGCTATTTCAAATTCAAATGAACACACAATTAATCAATCACTTAATGTGTGTTTTGAAATTCAATTAACTTCCTTAAACCCACACACTCACTTCTAAAAATGTACACTAAGCCCCTCTTATTTCCGAATTACTCCAAGCAAAATACACCTTCACTTCTTCACAATTGAGGCAACTTCAAGTTATGAAATTTGAATTCACAAAAATATGCTATTACTCTTCTTCTTAATACACGAAATTATTAACTAAATGGAGCTTCAACAAGTCCTCAAAACTCACTCCAACAAGCAGCAAGTTCAACTCCCCAAGTAAGATAATCACACCACTTCAAGTAACAACATCAACAATTCAATTTTTACTCTTAACTTCGGAATCAAGATGTAAGATCAAGAACCCTAAATTTTTGAAATAAAAAATCAAATAACCGTTCTTACAACCACTTCAACAAACAAGCAATTAAACTTCTCAATAACACAATTAAGCAACTCAATCCTCCACACACATACAATTTCAGATCAAAAGAAATGAAGAACCTAATTGATAGTGAAGATCACAAAAATTCCCTTCTCTTAACCTACGCTCTGATACCAATAGATGATGTGCTTAAAAGGGCTAAAGCACATACAATCAACAAATAGTAGCAATTCCAATCAACAACTACTCTACAAGAAGGGTAAACCCTTAATTCCTTATGAATCCTGTCGAGTCTAATTTTTGAATTCCCATTCCTAATCCGATCTAGACTAGACCCTATGCTCATCTAATGTAGATCCTCGACTTGAGTTAGGAATTTCGTTTGATTTTTGGAGTCGCCACCCAACTGTTGTTGGGAAAAAAGTGAATTAAGACTAAAGGAGCGGATTAGTCTTAATTTGGACTACTAGTCGTCGTTATTTCCTCTTCTCGTTTTTATGAGAAGAGAGAAAAAGGGAAAACCAGAGTTTCTAAGTCCGGAGGCTAACCTATTAAAACCTATACGGTTACCACCTGATCTCCTAAAATTGTTCATCTTTAGAAATGTGTTTCATTGTGTTTCTGTTAATTTTTGTTATGTCTTTGAATTTATTTCAGAAAAAGGATTTTTCATTTATTTTATGGGTTGACCCGAATGGGTGCCTACGTACCTGCTACTCATGATCAAACAAGCCGTAGTTCACTTTTCTGAAAATCTTTAGTGCATTGGTGAATTTTAATTTTGAAATTTCTTTCGATTTATGTTCTTACCATTTTTGGGATTTTTCCTAAAAACTCTAAGCCTAAGCTTGATTTCATTTTGAAAAATGATTTTGTAGGGAAAACATTAATTTTGATTTATTTGATGAAAATGATTTCTCTAAGTGCTAAAACTTATTTATTTATCTTTTTATGATTTTTTATGACTTTTTATGATTTTTTGTTAATTTTGTGATTTCTGAGAATTTTTGGGGATTTTTGTGGTTTTTGGGAATTTTTGTTGATTTTCGTGATTTTTGGGAATTTTTGTGATTTTTTGGGGAATTTTTGTTTATTATCTATCCTATTTGATATCTAAAATTTTATGATTTATTTTTCCTAATTTTTTATTATTTTTCTATATTATTATTATTATTTTTTTATTTATCTATTTATTATTATTTTATTATTTTTCTACATTATTAAATTCTAGAAAAATCTAATTTCTACATTTTCCTATTTATTAAAAATAAATAAATAAATAACTAAATATCAATTAATTAATTAATTAATTCAGAATAAATAAATAAACAAAATTAATTAAATAAAAATAAAAAATCCGGAAAATCCGACTTACCTGGATCCGGGTCGGTGCGCGGGTCAGGCCAGTCGGGTCGAATCGGGTCGGGTCGGTCGGACACGGCGGCGGGGTTGGCTCGTTCACGGCGTTCCGGCGGTCTTTTGCGGCGGGTGAAGTGTCGAATCCTAGCTTCTTGAGGGTGCTGAATCCGATGGTGGTGGCGGTTTACTCCCAGAACGTCTCCTTGCGGTGGCTCAACTCCGATCGGCGGTCGCAACTTTGGGTTTCCTCCGATCTACACTCTTTTCTCTCTTTCTCGCAATTCTGATCCGTGTTCTTGCTTCCTCATCTCCTCTTCTATTTATAGGCGCTTGAAATCGAGTTGGATAAGCTCGGATTTCCTCCGATTGAAGCTAATTGGATTTTCGGTTGAAAAACCAACTCCGATTCGTGCCCATCCAACGATTTGTTGCGATTTGATTTTAATTAGATAATGTTTATCTTATTTTTGTTGAAGATCTGTTGGATTTGTGCAAAAAAATCGAATCAAAACGGCCGAAATACGAATTTTTCTTCGTCGGCGATCTCGGGCTCGAGGTAGGAGACGATCACGCGCCCGACGCGTGCGTTTCTTCCAGCCAATCAGATGCTGCCACGTGTCTTGGATAAGTCGAAAAATTGCAAAACGCGGAAACTGCTTCCTTCGCGATTCGAACGTCTGACTAAGCCCCCCCCCCCCCCCCCCGCGCACCTAGCCATGGTCCGGACCAGCTGGCCTAGCCCACTTTCGTGATTTTATTTATTTCGCAAATTGCATATATGCAATGCAATTTTTCTATTTTTTTGTATTTTTTGAAATTTCAAAAATTTGCAAAAATTATTTATTATTCATTATTGCTATTTCCGAAATCATTTTTCAAAATTGAAGTGTTTTCCTATTTATTTTTATTTTTTGAACATTTTTATTATTTTATGCTAAATTAGGAAAAATTGGGAAAAATTAGGAAAAAATTGAAAATTGATTATTATTGACTCCTAGGGCAAAAATGGGGTGTTTACAACTGCCCCTCTTTGTGGTAAAGTTTGAAAAACTTAACTACAAAGACAAACAAAAGATGCCATTTTTGACCTCTTGAATTAGGTTTTAGTAGGAAAATGCCCCAAGAGCTGATAATCCTACGGTTGAAGATGTTCCTAACAATTCAAGGTAATGTTCCCTCTCCAAAAAGTGCTTTATGGGCTAACTAATTGGCGACAGGACACATCTCAAGCATCGAGTAGGAATGTATGAGAAATAATGATAGGAAGCGTCTTATCAGACTTGCAACCTTGGAAAGAAAATTTACTTAGGAAGCGCCCTTATGAGCTGGCTACCTGTCGACATAAGCGTCTTGTTAGACTAGCAACTGTTTGGGAAGGATGTTTCCGAAAAGTGCCCCAAGAGCTGACTAATCGGGAAAATCTAGGAAAGTGCCCATATTGGGCTGACTAACCTTAAAATAGATTTTAGGAAAGTGCCCATCTTGAGCTGACTAACCTGTGGTAGTGTCTCCAAAGGTGCCCTTATGAGCTGACCCTGAGAACGAATTTTTAGGAAAGTGCCCATCTTGGGCTGACTAACCTTTGATAAAATTCTTAGGAAAGTGCCCATCTTGGGCTGACTAACCTTAGATAGAACTGTCTCAAAAGGTGCCCTTATGAGCTGACCTTGAGAACAGGTTTTTTCGGGAAAGTGCCCATATTGGGCTAATTAACCCTTGGATTGATTTTTAGGAAAGTGCCCCAAGAGCTGACTAACCTAAAATAGAACTATCTCAAAAGGTACCCTTATGAGCTGACCCTGAGAACGGATTTTTAGGAGGGTGCCCATATTGGGCTGACTAACCTTTGATAAATTCTTAGGAAAGTGCCCATCTTAGGTTGACTAACCTTAGATAGGACTGTCTCAAAAGGTGCCCTTATGAGTTGACCTTGAGAACAGGTTTTTTCGGGAAAGTGCCCATATTGGGCTGACTAACCCTAGGATTGATTTTTAGGAAAGTGCCCCAAGAGCTGACTAACCTAAAATAGAACTGTCTCATAAGGTGTCCTTATGAGCTGACCCTGAGAACAGGTTTTTCTGGGAAAGTGCCCATATTGGGCTGACTAACCCTTGGATTGACTTTTAGGAAAGTGCCCCAAGAGCTGACTAACCTAAAATAGAACTGTCTCAAAAGGTGCCCTTATGAGCTGACCTTGAGAACAGGTTTTTTCGGAAAAGTGCCCATATTGGGCTGACTAACCCTTGGATTGACTTTTAAGAAAGTGCCCCAAGAGTTGACTAACCTAAAATAGAACTGTCTCAAAAGGTGCCCTTATGAGCTGACCCTAAGAACAGGTTTTTTTTTTCGGGAAAGTGCCCATATTGGGCTGACTAACCCTATTAAAGGAAATGTCTAGACACGTGCTTCATTATGAGTTGACTCATCTGGTACTTTTGAACATGCTTCTTACTAAGCTAGATGATGTGATGCCTTTCATGATGTGATGATAGTTACCTATTTTAATATGCTTGCCAGTTTATCTCGGATAGCAACCAAACAACTGAACCTTCGTGTTGGTTTGTTCCTGCTTCTTTTCTTCTTATCTTGACACTGGATTGAAAATATTGATGTGCCTCTTTTCTTTATGCACAAAGCTCTTTCGATGGTAATGTTATCCTAATAATGCGCTCAGTTTTAATGCTTAGGAGTAGACAAAATTATATCACAAATTACATTAAGATTCATTATCATTTTAGTGTTTATCTTTCATTGACAAAGTGGTGGGTAATGTGTTTAGGTGTATTTATTGTGATAAGAATTGATTGGGATTGTTGACCATTCAGGGATATTAGCTTTGCTTGTAGAAAAGTAAAAACTCGACTCAACGAACTTTGTATCGAATATTGGCTTTCATAAACATTGGCAAAATTTCAATTCCCTTGCCTAAGGATAGTACATCTTTATAACATCTGTGTTGACGGGGTCTCTCAATTCTGGACCATCCATCTGAGTTAATATTAGAGCACCACCTGACAGAACCTTTTTCACCACATATGGGCCTTCATAATTTGGAGTGAATTTTCCTCTGGAGTCTTGGGCGTTCGGGAGAACTTTTCTTAGTACTAGATCGCCTTCTTTGAAGTACCGAGGTCTCATCTTCTTGTTGAATGCTCGGGCTATCCTCTGTTGGTAACACTGACCATGACATAGCGCGGTAAGTCTTCTTTCATCAATCAGATTCAGCTGATCAAGCCTTTTCTTTACCCAATCCGATTCTGTTAATTGAGTTTCTGACAAGATTCTGAATGATGGTATCTCGACTTCCACTGGTAGCACTGCTTCTGTACCATATACCAATGAGTAAGGGGTAGCTCCCGTAGATGTTCTTATTGAAGTCCTATAAGCCATGAGAGCAAATGGTAACATTTCGTGCCAATCTTTGTAAGTTGTTGTCATTTTCTCGATGATCTTCTTGATGTTTTTGTTAGCTGCTTCTACTGCCCCGTTTATTTGAGGCCGATAGGGGGTTGAATTTCTGTGGTTTATGTGGAATTGTTGACATAAACCTGTCATCGATTTATTGTTGAGATTGGTACCATTGTCGGTGATGATCGACTCAGGAACTCCATATCGGGCTATTATGTCCCTTTTTAAGAAGCGGACTATTACCCCTTTTGTGACATTGGTATATGATGACGCTTCTACCCATTTGGTGAAGTAATCAATCGCTACCAGTATAAATCTGTGGCCATTGGATGCCGTTGGGGTGATTGGGCCGATTATGTCGATTCCCCACATGGAGAAAGGCCACGGCGCCGATAACAAATGTAGCTCGTTGGGTGGAGCATTGATCCGGTTTGCGTATACTTGGCACAGGTGGCAGTGCTTAACATACTTTATGCAATTCGACTCCATGGTTAACCAGTAATACCCTAACCTCATGATTTTTTGGGCCAACATGTAGCCGTTCATATGAGGTCCACATACCCCTTCATGTATTTCCTTCATGAGTTCGCATGCTTCATTTTTGTCCACACATCTCAACAGGGTGGTATCATATGATCTCTTGTAGAGTATAGACCCACTTAATAAGAAATGACTTGCCAACCTTCTGAGCGTTCTTTGGTCATTCTTGCTCGCCATTTCAGGGTATTTACCTTCTTGGAGGAAGGTCTTGATGTTGTGATACCAGGGCTTATCGTCTTGTATCTTTTCAATTGTCAAACAATAAGCGGGCCGACTTTCGATGTCTATTTTCATCGGTTGCACTTCGGCTCCTCCTGTTATTTGAATCACGGATGCTAGTGTGGCTAGGGCATCTGCGAACTGATTCTGAATTCTCGGGATGTACGTGAAGGTGATTGCCTTAAACTCCTCAATCAGCTCTGTCAAGTGTTGATGGTACGGTACCAGTTTGGGGTCTTTAGTTTTGTATTCCCCTCTTGTTTGTAGTATGATGAGCGACGAGTCCCCGTACACCTCTAATTCGCGGATTCCCATTTGGCTGGCCATCTTGAGGCTAAGAATACATGCTTCATATTCCGTGATATTATTGGTATAGGAAAATGTAAGTCTTGTCGCTACAGGGAATTGAGTGCCGTCTGGGGATATCAATACTGCCCCAACCCCACACCCGAATACATTGGCAGCCCCGTCGAAGAACAGTTTCCACCCACCATTCTGCTCTCTCCCAGAGTTTTCTATCGGCATATCTTCTACTGTTAATATGTTCTCGTCCGGAAATTGGACTTGTATTTCTTGGGTATCTGTCTCGACAGGGTATTCGGCTAACTGATCGGCTAAGGCTTGCCCCTTTATCGAGTTTTGATTTACATACGTGATGTCAAACTCGGATAGAAGCATCTGCCATTTAGAGATTCTACCCATCAATGCTGGCTTCTCTACCAAGTATTTCAAGGGATCATGTCTGGTCAACAGCTCAATATGATAGTAAAGGGTGTATTGCCTTAGTCGATGCATGACCCAAATTAACGCACAACACGTCTTCTCCACCTTTGAGTACCTTTGTTCCCCATCTATGAACTTCTTGCTCAAATAATATATGGGACGTTCTCTTCCCTCTTCATCTTTCTGCCCCAACACACATCCCATGGATTCGGGGAGTATGGTGAGGTATAAGAATAAGGGTTTTCCTTATTTCGGGACTATCAAGACCGGGGGTTTTATAAGATAGTCTTTGATTGTCCTGAACGCTTCTTCACATTCGTCGTCCCATTCTATTGCGGCGTTCTTCTTCAACAAACGGAATAGCGGCCGGCATTTGTCGGTGAGTTGTGAGATAAACCGAGCTATATAATTTAGTCTCCCCAGCAAGCTTCTTACTTCTTTAACAGAGCGTGGGGAAGGTAACTCTAATATGGACTTTACCTTGTCAGGGTCAATCTTAATGCCCTCCTGGCTGATGACGAACCCTAACAATTTCCCCGTTGTAACCCCGAAAGTACATTTTTCCGGGTTTAACTTAAGCTGGAACTTCCTCAGTCGTTTGAACAATTTCCTCAAGATATCTATATGGCTTTCTCCTTCTTTGGATTTGGCTATCATGTCGTCGACATATACCTCAACCTCACGATGCATAATGTCATGAAGTATGGCGACCATAGCTTTCTGATACGTTGCCCCGGCGTTTTTCAGATCGAATGGCATGACTTTGTAACAGAAAGTTCCCCATGTTGTGATGAAGGTTGTCTTGGTCTTGTCTTCCTCGGCCATTTTTATTTGATTGTATCCTGAGAAACCGTCCATGAATGAGAAAAGATGGTTTCCCGCGGTGTTATCCACTAGAAAATCAATATGAGGTAGGGGGAAGTTATCCTTTGGCGTGGCTTGGTTTAAATCCCGAAAGTCCACGCATACGCGCACTTTTCCGTTCTTTTTTATAACGGGGACTACATTTTCCACCCATTCTGGGTAGTCGGATACTTCGATGAACCCTACTTCCAGTAGTTTCTTGACTTCTTCTTTGATTTTTAGTAAGATGTCGGGCCTAAATCTTCTTAGTTTTTGTTTTTTAGGTTTGACATCTTCCCTTGTGGGAAGCCTGTGAACTACTATCGACTGGTCTAGCCCTGGCATGTCACCATATGACCCGGCAAACACATCTGCATATTCGATTAATAGCTCGGTTATCTCACATTTTTGCTCGGCACTCAAACTGGTCCCGATTTTGAGGTTCTTAGGGTTTTCCATGCTGCCTAGATTTACTGTCTCCACAGGCTCGTCGATCGAGATTCCGCTTTGTTCATGTTTTAACCAATTTTCTTGTATTATTTCGTGGTCTAAGATATCGTCTTCAACAACTGACCCAACAGCGTTGGGAACGATATCAGCGTTTTTACATTCTACTTGCGCGAAATATCCCTGATGTTCGATGGTGGGAGATCTGAGTGACATAAAAAATGAAATCATATATAATAATAAAAGAAACAAACTGTAATGGAATTCGATAAATAGTCTTAATAAAATTTGTTCAATGATTCTTTCTACTCTTGAGCTAACCTAGCGCTATTAATAGGACAACAAAACCAGTTGTTCAGAGCTGGATGTTGGTTGGACATGCGAGAGATTGATTCCCCTTTGTTGTTGTCCTCTTTGTTTATTCGAAGCTCTTGAATGGTATTTGCCCTTCGGAAAGATTGTTGGAGAGGTGGGATGCACATCTGGGTGTCAATCAGCTTCCCCTTTATTCTGCCTTTAACACTCCTCACTTGTGCTTCTTCCGCGGCCGTAGGAACATACCCCAGTCCGAAGGTCCCGTGCTGCCCCTCTTTAAATTGATGGCCCTCCTTGCTGGTCATCATATTCACTTCGTTGAAAATCTGCAACCCTAGGTCTTCTGAACCTTCATCCTCGATGTAAGGTATGGCAGTCTCTTTGTATATGGCGTAATCCTGCTCGCCCAATACTATAACTATCTGCCCATTTGTGATGAATTTGACCTTTTGGTGAAGACTAGAGGGAATGGCACCAGCAGCATGTATCCAGGGTCGTCCCAGGAGCAGGTTAAAAGACCTTGGGATGTCGAGGACCTGGAAGGAGATGTGGAATACTTGTGGACCGATTTCCACTGGTAAGTTCACTTCCCCCACAATGTCCCTCTTTGACCCGTCGAAGGCTCTGACCACTGTGGAGCTAGGTTTTATATTGCTTGGATCGACCCCCAATAAGTCGAGTGTTGCCAATGGGCAGACGTTGAGGGATGATCCGTTGTCGATAAGTACTCGGGAGACGATGGTGTCATTGCACCGGACCACTATGAATAGTGGCTTGGTATGTTGGTCTCCCTCTTCTCCTAGCTCCTCTGGAGAGAAAGATATTTGATCCATGGTAAAGATAGAGTTTGCCACGTGACCCATCTCGTCTGTAGCAATACCCTCCGGGACTTGAATTTGTTTTAGCACTTTAAAGAGTGCTTCCCTGTGGGGCTCAGATGTGGTAAGAAGGCCCATGAGAGATATCTGCGCCGGAACTTTATTCAATTGTTCCATGATCTTGTATTCGCTGGCCTTTACCATCTTCGTAAATGCAGCAAGACCCTCTTCCATTTCCTCTGTTTTCTCCGTATTGGGTTCTTCGGTCGGGCTCTTATACTTCGGATCATATAATCTCCCAGAGCGGGTGATACCTCCCACTATAGGAGGTCGCTCTTGTTCGAGGGACCGATAGTCGAATGGTGCAGCCTTATAATTCTCTACTGGTACGGGAATATTGAATACATACCTTTTCCTCGGGATTTGCACCTTGACTGATTGTCCCTCATAGCATCGTATAACCCGGGGCTTCTGAGAATTAATCATGTTGATGGTCTTTCCCTCTTCCTTTGCTAGATTGTCTTGCTTCTCAAATTCCGGCCCCCACCCACTAGGCGGCCCTTGCTCAGTCGGGGTGTAAGAATAGTTTACCAAGTACTGAAAATTCCCGTGTGATTCTCCCAAAGTGCCAACCGTGGGGTCCCCGAATAACCATCTTCCTTTAATGTGTGCTTTTGGAGTCTCTCCCGAAGCGGGTTGCTCAGCTGGATTCTGTTTAAGGGCTTCTTTGGGAGCTGATTCTTCTGACGTGATCATGTTGATGGTAGGCCTGTGATTGGGCAACAGGTTGGTGTTGACATTGGGTGCTGGGGTGTTCACAAAATCCAATTGTATGATCCCTGCGTCAATCAAGTCTTGGATTTTGTGCCGGAGCCTCCAGCACCTATCTGTGGAGTGCCCCTCTTGACCCATGTGATAGTCACACTTGAGGTTGGAGTCGAAGTTTTTGGGCCTGTATCGGTCGTTGGGGAGTTCGAAACTAATCAAGTTGTCTGCCCTCAACCGGGCGAAGACCTGACTGAGCGGTATGGGGATTGGAGTGAACTGCCTTGGGGGCCTAGCGACCTGTGTATGACCCGTCGTAGGTTGCTGGACTGGGGCATTCGTGGTTTGGAAAGTTACCCGAGTCCCAGGTTTTTCTGCCTTACTAGAATGCGCTGTACTGACTGTGGGCTCTTTAACTCTGTTTCCTCCTAAGGGCCTTTGGGTTGGTGTGACCCTAGGAGGTTCCATTAATTGGAGCCTGCCAGTGGTGATGGCATTCTCGATCCTGCAACCTGCAGCCACTACTTCTGCAAAACTGGAAGAAGTCTGGCCTACCAAATGTGAAAAGTAAGTTTTGTCCAAGGTATTGACAAATATGGAGGTCAATTCCTTTTCAGACATCGGAGTGGCTACCCTGGCGGCTTGGGCCCTCCAGCGCTGAGCATATTCCTTGAACGGCTCAGTAAGTCTTTTTCGGAGACTCCCCAGATCGATTACAGATGGGGCAACTTCGATGTTAAACTTGTATTGATCATAAAAGGCCCGGGCTAGCTTTTCCCAAGTGTTGACAATGTTGAAGTCGAGGTGGGCATACCAGACCAATGCGGGGCCTGTGAGGCTGTCATGGAAGGTCTGGAGCATGAGTTGATTGTATTGAGCATACTTGCTCATTTTCCGGGCATATAGCCTGGTATGCATCTTGGGGCAGCCGGTCCCATCATATTTTTCAAAATCTAGGGTCTTGAACTTGTCAGGGTATGCCTCTTCCCTGTATGCTGGCAGGTTAGTGATTCCGGCCTGTTCAAAACCATTAAGGCCTTCAATAGTTTTCATCTTGTCATTGAGCTGCTGGAAGAGTCGCTTCTCCATCTCTTTTTGTCTTTCTTCCATTTCCTTTTTTCAGATCATCCGAGGTCGGCCCCTGGCTAACCTTCGGCTCATACTCGAAGGCTGGGTTAAGGTGGGAATTGATTTTTTCGTATTCCGGAGGCTGTCCCTCCACTGCTTTTCCCTTCTTGGCCCCTGAATACTCTTCTTGAGCCGGCTGGGTGTTGCGTAGGAGGCCGATGCTTTCAGTCAAGAGGTGAACCTGGGCAGCCAGCTGTTGGACCGTTTGCTCTAGGGATATGATCCTAGAGTCTGAGGCAGCTTCAGCGTTGGTGTTATGGCGGTTGTCACTGCTGTTGACCATTTTTGCTCTTGAGCGCATAAGGACTGGGCTTCTAGGTGGGTTCGGTTGCTTGGAAGTTATTTTGATACCTGGCGCGCATTTTTTTCTTTTTTAGTATGATGGATGCAAGAATGATATGCATGTGTCACGCGGATGCTAAAAGATAAAAGGGTTGACAACTGATTAATAATGTATTATTAAAACTTCACTTTTATTAATAATTCTGGAGTTCAATAAAAATGAAAGATTACAAGTAATGCTCTATTTCCTAGCTCTTTTGGTCTTCTGTAGTGGAGGCTCAGGCTTCCCACTGATGATGGCTTCTAGTTCCTTGACCCTAGCTTGGCACTTCTCTAATTGTGCTTCCAAGGCCTTGTTTCTTTGGTCAGATTCCTTGAAGCGTCCCTTCCAGATGTTTTTCTTATAGTCTGCAGCTTCGAAGTATACTTCCATCCGGGCCTTGACTTGCTCCAAGTAGATCTCTGTCTCTGGATTGATCTTATCTGGTCTTGGCTGGGTGACGTCTGGAACCCAGTATGCTCTTTCCCCTGTCTGGTATAGCTGACGGATTACAAACTCTCTGGTGGCTCGGTGTTTTCCCACTTCGCCATCTAGCTCGCCGAGGTCCACATTCGGGCTTTCGATTTTGGCTTCCCAAAGTGCTTTGACCTCTGCCAGCTTAGCAAATTTCTCGGCTACCAACAGGTTCGGATTCTGGTACTCAAAGGTGACTGCTTCGAGTGAAGGCCGATAAACTATGTCTTGGACGGTACCGAATTGGCGGACTACGGAGTTGGGGTGATATCCAATACATCCGTTGATCCCAATTAATGGCACTGCTTGGAAATTACTGCAGGTTAAGATGATTTTATTACAGCAACTCCACCTGGCTGTCCATAGAATATCTTCGGCGCTAAGGCTTCTAAGCAGATCTACCCAACTGTGGCTGGTAATGTCGTCGGGTAACTTCACCTTTTCTATATAGGAACCCACCAGATCCACCTGTTGGGCTAGGGTTTTCCTGACCATGTTCAGCCCGAAGCACTTGAGGTGGCTTACGAACCATATTAGCAGAAGGTTGATGCTGGAGCGGAGGATCCCATGGCCCTTCTTCTTAAGGAAATTCAAATTCCGGATCTGTTCAGCCAGTAGAGCCGGGATGTAAGATCTTCCCTCCAGGAATTGGGTTACCAGCTCTACAACCCGGTAGTGAATATAGAAGGTCCCGGTGGGGAACAGTATGGTGGCGAAGGCTGTCAAGATGAAAGCGTTCACCCTTCTCTGTCTGTAAGTCTTAGGGTCTCCACACAGGATGTCCTTTCTGTCCCCATTGTCTTCTCGAGCAATAAACCAGGCTTTTAAGTCATCCATTCGTATGCAATACCCATTACAGCCTGCCAGGGCTTTATTGACCGCTGTTTTGCGGATGCCTAGTAGTCTACTGAAGGTGCCGGCTGGCCCGGCCTCGAGGTCTGGCGTGTAAATCTGATCAATCAGCGTTGGAGCCTGTAGCAACTGGGTGTACTCCTCCAGGGTAGGGGTGATCTCATGCGGTCCGATGAAGAAAGCTGCGGGCTCAATCTCCCATAACTGGAGCATGGCCCGGACCATAGGTAAATTCGCCTCTGACTTAGTCAGGGAGAGGATGGGGCCGATCTTCTGCTGGATGAAGGCCTGCTCCTCTGGGTTGTACAAGGTAAACCAGTGGTCCAGTACCAATTTTGGGTCCAAAGGTCTGTACACCCGAATCTCTTTGCGAAGGAGGCGGTCGACTGCACTGCTAGCCATCTATTACAATAGGAAAAAGCCTAGTTACAAACAGAGCTATGAAAATGTTACAGGGAAATAGTCTTGAACTCCAAGGACAAAATGACAAACCATTACATTGTCATCCAATTGTTAACCCCTCGTACGATGTTATGTATGCAAGTAGGTTGGTTCTAACTGGTTCCCGAGCTCTATGGCCTCCCGCATTCCCGAAGAAATGGATCTCAGGCCATATCGAAGCATAGGGTGGGGTAGCCTAATTAGTCTCGAATGGTGAATCAACTCACTTCGCCCGAAACCTACACAATGGCTCCCCGTCTCAGGTTTCTAGGACGGTCCGGGTTCGACCGCATCTACTCACACAAACATATGTATGCATGCAAAACCCCCACAGTAAAGAAACTAAAATTTAATTAAATCCTGTAAAGTTAGTAACAAAGTAATGATTGAAACACATTTTTTTAAAGAGAACAGCTTGGAGAGATTCAAGTGGCTAGCCTGTTGGTATGGTTCCTCAGCGGAGTCGCCATCCTGTCGAGTATAATTTTTGAATTCCCATTCCTAATCCGATCTAGACTAGACCCTATGCTCATCTAATGTAGATCCTCGACTTGAGTTAGGAATTTCGTTTGATTTTTGGAGTCGCCACCCAACTGTTGTTGGGAAAAAAGTGAATTAAGACTAAAGGAGCGGATTAGTCTTAATTTGGACTACTAGTCGTCGTTATTTCCTCTTCTCGTTTTTATGAGAAGAGAGAAAAAGGGAAAACCAGAGTTTCTAAGTCCGGAGGCTAACCTATTAAAACCTATACGGTTACCACCTGATCTCCTAAAATTGTTCATCTTTAGCAATGTGTTTTCATTGTGTTTCTGTTAATTTTTGTTATGTCTTTGAATTTATTTCAGAAAAAGGATTTTTCATTTATTTTATGGGTTGACTCGAATGGGTGCCTACGTACCTGCTACTCAGGATCAAACAAGCCGTAGTTCGCTTTTCTGAAAATCTTTAGTGCATTGGTGAATTTTAATTTTGAAATTTCTTTCGATTTATGTTCTTACCATTTTTGGGATTTTTCCTAAAAACTCTAAGCCTAAGCTTGATTTCATTTTGAAAAATGATTTTGTAGGGAAAACATCAATTTTGATTTATTTGATGAAAATGATTTCTCTAAGTGCTAAAACTTATTTATTTATCTTTTTATGTTTTTTTATGACTTTTTATGATTTTTTGTTAATTTTGTGATTTCTGAGAATTTTTGGGGATTTTTGTGGTTTTTGGGAATTTTTGTTGATTTTCGTGATTTTTGGGAATTTTTGTGATTTTTTGGGAATTTTTGTTGATTTTCATGATTTTTGGGAATTTTTGTGATTTTTGTGATTTTTTTGGGAATTTTTGTTTATTATCTATCCTATTTGACATCTAAAATTTTATGATTTATTTTTCCTATTTTTTTTTTATTTTCTATATTATTATTATTATTATTATTATTTTTATTTATCTATTTATTATTTTTTAATTATTTTTCTACATTATTAAATTCTAGAAAAATCTAATTTCTACATTTTCCTATTTATTAAAAATAAATAAATAAATAAATAACTAAATATCAAATAATTAATTAATTAATTCAGAATAAATAAAGAAACAAAATTAATTAAATAAAAATAAAAAAATCCGGAAAATCCGACTTACCTGGATCGGGGTGGGTGCGCGGGTCGGGTCGGATCGATCGGACACGGCGACGGGGTTGGCTCGTTCACGGTGTTCCGGTGGTCTTTTACGGCGGGTGAAGTGTCGAATCCTAGCTTCTTGAGGGTGCTGAATCCGATGGTGGTGGCGGTTTACTCCCAGAACGTCTCCTTGCGGTGGCTCAACTCCGATCGGCGGTCGCAACTTTGGGTTTCCTCCGATCTACACTCTTTTCTCTCTTTCTCGCAATTCTGATTCGTGTTCTTGCTTCCTCATCTCCTCCTCTATTTATAGGCGCTTGAAATCGAGTTGGATAAGCTCGGATTTCCTTCGATTGAAGCTGATCGGATTTTCGGTTGAAAAACCAACTCCGATTCGTGCCCATCCAACGATTTGTTGCGATTTGATTTTAATTAGATTATGTTTATCTTATTTTTGTTGAAGATCTGTTGGATTTGTGCAAAAAAATCGAATCAAAACGGCCGAAATACAAATTTTTTCTTCGCCGGCGATCTCAGGCTCGAGGTAGGAGACGATCACGCGCCCGGCGCGTGCGTTTCTTCCAGCCAATCAGATGCTGCCACGTGTCTTGGATAAGTCGAAAAATTGCAAAACGCGGAAACTGCTTCCTCCACGATTCGAACGTCTGACCAAGGCCTCCCCCCCCCGCGCGCACCTAGCCATGGTCCGGACCAGCTGGGCTAGCCCACTTTTGCGATTTTATTTATTTCGCAAATTGCATATATGCAATGCAATTTTTCTATTTTTTTGTATTTTTTGAAATTTCAAAAATTTGCAAAAATTATTTATTATTCATTATTGCTATTTCCGAAATCATTTTTCAAAATTGAAGTGTTTTCCTATTTATTTTTATTTTTTGAACATTTTTATTATTTTATGCTAAATTAGGAAAAATTGGGAAAAATTAGGAAAAAATTGAAAATTGATTATTATTGAAGATTATTGACTTCTAGGGCAAAAATGGGGTGTTTACAAATCCATATTGTAAAATTGAGTAAGATGTGATACCAAATGGAGATATGCTTAAATGATTCAAGCACATAACATAATCTAATAAAACTAACTCTATAGGAGGCATGAACACAATAACAATCAACAACACTTGGCTTGATCAACTCCTTCACAAATTAGTCTTAATTTACGAAGATGGAAACCAAAAGGATATATAAAATAATCAATTGCAAGATTATCAATGATGAATAAAGGAAATGGACCAAGATTCCAATTCAAATTGAAATATTTCAATTCTAAAAATAGAACCCTAAATTCACATAAACCAAAGGAAACAACAAATAGCACCTAGATATGACTCACTAAGTACAATTTGTAAATAGTAAGAAATGATTGATATTACTCACAATCACTTTCAAGTTGGTTCTTGCCACAATTTCAATGATGAAATTGATAAGAGATCAATGGCAATGCAAGGGAACTCCTCATGGCTACAAGAAGGTGTTTTTTTGAAAATTATTAAAAGTCTCTCAAAACCCTACTTAAGCAAGTATTTATACTTACTTTCTTTAGGGTTAAAAAGTCCTCAAAATTACAACTATGCCACTTTAGGGTAGCCTATCCAAAAAACACAATTACAAGAAAATTAAAGTGTCCTAAAAGCTTTCATATAAATAATCCAAGTAAATGACAAATATATAAAAATTAGTCTTCAAGATGCTGGGTCTTCAAAGTCATTAGATATGTGTCCCGATGAGGTTCTCGACTCACTCTAAAGTGTAGGTAATTTGGCACTCTATAGGACTAATAAATGTACTTGTTGGAATGCACAACAATTATATGATGAGAATGAAGAAATAACATTAGCTTCCTTAGGATTTGGTTGCTCATGAAGGATTCTCAAAACTAAGTTTTATAAGCCCTTAGCTTGGGCTCTGGTGATAGGTCCTATGGGAATCTGATTCCTATTAGTATATAGGGACTTAAGTTATTGACATTGAAGGTTGAGGATATGTCATAGCATTCTGGGAGTTCAAGCTTGTAGGAATTATTGTTGATCTTCTGAAGAACTTTGAATGGTCCATCAACTTGAGAGGACAACTAGTGAGCTATATGACTAGGAAACTTTTCTTTAGGTGAATCCACATTAAGTCCCTAGGGTTAGGATTCATGGCCTTTTAACCTTGGTTTCC
Source organism: Laguncularia racemosa (assembly GCA_037954665.1). Classification (NCBI taxonomy): domain Eukaryota; kingdom Viridiplantae; phylum Streptophyta; class Magnoliopsida; order Myrtales; family Combretaceae; genus Laguncularia; species Laguncularia racemosa. Next base: position 106,713 of record JBBMOL010000403.1, read on the forward strand.
TTGTTACTATTGTTTGGCAATGGTTTTAGTGAGGTGCTTGAAAACCTTGTAGTGTAGCTTCTAAATCTCCTATGCTCTTTTGACAACCACTTAAACTCTCTTCCTTTGAGGTAGGTATGGAGATCATACCCATAGGTAAGGTTGGATTGTACTTGTACATGGCCTTAAATGAAGAATTACTGGTTGTACTATGTGTCGATCTAATATAAGCAAACTCAACAACATGCAAACACAGTTGATAAGGTTCTTACTAACTATAACTTGGAATAGGGATCCTAGAGTTCATTTGACAAGCTTAGTTTATTTGTTGATTTAGGGGTGACAAGGGGTGTGAACCATCAATTTCATGCTCAACCTCTTCCACATCATCCTCCCAAAAAAGTCTAGAAAGTTTGGGCCCCAATTCGAGATGTAGGGTACCTCATATGATCACACGATCTCCTACATAAAGAACTTAACAATAAACAAGATACCGTCTGTCCTATGGAAGGGATAAAGTGCGCTATTTTACTACATGGATCTTTAACCACTATTACTAAGTCCCTTCCTATAACTATTTGCATTAGCCTAAGATAAAGTTTGATGTGCCTAAAACAAAGATTAAGCACATATAAAACTAATTTGAAAGACAAACAAGCAATGTCAATCAAACTAGTCTCAATCACATGAACAATGGTGCCAAATCTCAATGTTTATAACCAATTCTTCCAACGACGATGTGATCAATCTTAAGTATCCAAATTAGTTTGCTCTGATACCAAAAGATGATGTGGTCAAAACCAAGCCCAAGCACATGCAAATGAATCAAAGAAACAACCTCAACTTATACATATGAACCAGTTCAATTGGATTATGAAATTGTGTGAACCCAATGGAAATTTGATGAAATCCGAAGGTTCAAAGATGCAATCAACAAACCAATAATGATAAACTTTACCAATTAACAATAATTACAAGTGAAATCTACGTGAAATACACCAAGATAACAAGATCCAATTCCGTGATTCTCCTCTTCCAACAATGACCAATTCATGTCACAAAATGATTCAAAAATTGATGATGATAACAAATGCTAAAACCATTCAATCTTATAACATGATAATTGATTACAAATGTAATCAAAATCTGACCAAGAACATCCAATTTAACCCTAGATATGACACACTAGTGATGAAAAGGAAACACAACAAAGAAGGAATTGATATTACTCACAATTGCCCTTTGTTGCACTCGCTATAATTTTAACTCTTGGAAATTGAAATTGATAAGAGAAATTGGAACTAGGGAAACCCTAAGCCCTCTCACGAAAGTGTGATGTTAATTCTGAAAAATTTTGGCCTCCTCAAACCCTACTCTAAGTAAGTATTTATACTTGCTCTCTTTAGGGTTAGAAAATGCACAAAATTACAACTGTCACTTTTAAGGTGGCCGGTCCTAAATGACAATTACAATAAAAAATGAAAGTGTCCTAAAAGAAAATACAACATAAAATAGTCCAAATAAGAAATACAAAATAAAAGAAAATAGTCTTCATCATGCGAGCTCTTCCATAGGATTCGTCGGCCCAACTCATCACCGATTCAGGTCGGTCCATGGATAACCCACAAACTAAGTCTGAGTGAGTTTGTCCATCGCCCTATAAAATATGATAAGTGTGCCTATTGGAATATATAATACATGAATAAGATAAAAGAGGTTAGTAAACGAATAATTCCAAGGTCGATTTGCTCAAAATGGGCCCTCATCGCCAAGATTCGAAATCCTTTAGTTCTTGCCCTAATGATATGCCTTGTTGGATTTTGATTCCTATCAAAGTTTATGCTAAAGTTGGTTTATAGTTGAGTAGGTATGAGAAGGGGTATATATTCTTGAAAAACTTTTTTCCTTAACTTAGCTTGCTTGCACACTACACACCTTAGAGCACTTGGTGCACATCCTTTATTTTCTCAGGCTAATAGAACCGCTCCTTTAATAGCTCATAGGTCCTCTTCTTCCCAAAGTGTCTTAATAGACCTCTAGCGTGTGCTTCTTAGACTAACAATTGTTGCACCGAGTAAGCTAAAATGCATAACCTCCCTCTCTTGAGTAGATACCTTTCAACAAGATGGAATCCATCTTTAATTACACTTGATTTACACCTTGCCACAATGGGCTTAAATTAGGATTGCTACTCATACTGTTTAGTAAGTAGTCTAAAATTGAGTAGCTTGTATTGCAATGTATTGATTAGTACGTTTTAGCATGATAAGACATTAGCTACAACATTTGCACTCCCCCTTCTTATACTTAATCACATAGGAAAAGTTTTCCAAAAATTGAGCCCACTTAGCCTTTCTCCTTGACAACCTCTATTGACCTCATAAGTACTTTAGTGATTCATGATTAGTATAGACAACAAATTCCTAAGGTAATAAGTAATGTTCCCATACAATAAGTGCTTAAAATAAGGAGTAAAATTCCTTTTCATAGGTTAAACAATTCAGGGTAGCTTTGTGGAGCTTCTCACTTAAGTAGGTGATAGGTCTCTTTTCTTGCATTAGGACAACACCTATTCTAAGACTTGATGCGTTACACCTAAGCCCAAAGACTTTCTTAAAATCTAATAATGCAAGAATTGAAGCGATGATGAGCTTTTCCTTGATCTCTTCAAAACTTTGCTGAGCTAGGTCATTTCACTTGAACTCCACTCTCTTCTTTGTCAACTTGGTTAATGGGGCTACAATTGCGCTAAAGTTGCAAATGCATCACCTGTAGAAAGAAGCAAGCCTATGAAAACTTCTCACCATGGCTGCGCTTTGTAGAGTTATTGATATGCCGAATATAAGAAGAAATCAAATAAACACAAAATTCCCAAAGACAAATTGCAACAAGCTAAAACTGTATTACCTAAACACCACTGATAAGTGTCAGAAGACTCTTAATTCTAGTGCTTATTAGTTATAATTTTATATGAATTCAATGTAATTTGTGAAGAAAAGGGTACTTATATGATTAAATTTTAATTTCAGGTGTCAATAGAGACAGAAGAAAGGTTTAAGAATGATATGAGCAAAGGTGAGGTGAAATTTGGAAAAAAAAATGAAGAAAATTGATTTTTAGTTTAGCACAACCTATGTAGACACCAGTGCTGGATGCAAAAAATGACCAGTAGCTATACTAAAGTGTGCCCTAGGTTCAGCACAGCCCATACCAATGTTAATAACAAGAATACAAGTTTGTTTTTTTTTTTTTAGCCCTACCCCGAACACAGCCGTGCTGAACTAGGTAGTGAAGATAACGTGTTTTGAAGTCAGCACGGCTTCGAGCATGGCCGTGCTGACGCCCATGCTAAACCTTGTTTTTGTAGAACTATAAATCAATGCCATGTTTTATTTTTTAGAGGACTTTTTTTTCTTTTAGCTTTGTTCTAAAAACCTTAGGGGAGCATTATTACGAACTTCAAGAGGAGAATTGTCCGAACATCATTGGAGATTATAAAACAACACAAGGGATTACTCTTTCTACCATGAATCAATTTTACTTTTCTAAATTCCCTGTTTTTATTGAAAACTCCATAGAGGAGTAATTCTTTATATCTTTCATCTTGTAAAACCCTAACTCATGTGTTGAAACATTGATTGATTAATGAATTGTTTATATCTTTGTATCTATTTATGTGTTTCCATTGTTCTTGTGATTAATTTATGCACGCGAATTGATTGCATGTCTAATTTTTATTAGATTGAAAGATGTTTCATCTAGTAAATTAGATCTTCACGAATAGAGAGATTACATGTTTTGCCTAGAGGTAGGAAAACATTAATTTTCTGTAATTAATCAGAATTTGTGAACTTAATGAGATCTTGCATGATTGTAGTGAGGGAGAGGTCTCCATTATCTTGTGCATGATTAAGAATTGATTAACTCGAGGGAGTGATTGATTTTACTTGAGAATTCTTGCAGTGCAAAGTGTAAATTGAGTTATTAATCGATATCTTATTTTGAGAATTTAAGGGTTAGGGTGGAACAAGATAAGGGGTATATTTTGTGATTGAATACATTTTTAGGATAATATTATTTAATTCTAAGGTTGTTAGGATTTGTTAATTGTTAATTTAATTCATAATTTCCACACCATAAATTAGATTAGATAGCAGAAAAAGGTAATACTAGTACTTGTTTTCTAGATTCCAGAGGATGACACCTATTTAATCTATACTATAATTGATAGGTACATTGCTTAGCTAGATAATAGATTTTATTGGTTATAAATTTAAAACTTAAAACGATTGGTTAAATTTGAGTGCACTAAGTTTTTGGCGCCATTGTCGAGGATCTAGCAAGGCAATATTAGGAAAAACCATAGTATCTACTACTTTAGTCATTCTTCTTATTTGTTTTATCTATTTCTCTTCTCTTTATCTTTTGAAAAGTTCTAATTCACACTTGGTTACCTTTTGTAGTGTATGTTAAGGAATCTTTCCTCTAACATTCTTAATCTTGATCTTGAGATTGAGAGAATACTCTGACGACTTCGAAGGATGATAATCGCCATAAAACTCCAAATTCTAGGAAGATTTTAAGCTCTTTTAAGTTGATAATTAATAAAAAATCATCCGAAATTGATGCTTAATCAAGGAATATATTACTTTCAGGTATAATGAAGATCATTGAAAGAAATTGAGAAGAAAACAACAAAGAGAAAGGAAGAAGAGCATCTCCCCTGTTTGCCACGCCCCCATATCAGGGGTGTATGAACAGCAGACCCCCACTACACCCCATATCAGGGGCATATGGAAGAGAAATCAGGAACATAAGCTATGACGCCCCTTGCTACGGGGCGTGGTAGGGGACCAGAAGTGAAAGACAAAGCCGCCACGCCCCTGATATGGGGGCATGCCAGCTTCAAAGGATGACTCGAGACCACCACGCCCCTTGCCACGGGGCGTGGTAAGGGGTGTATGGAGCCACGACTTACTTTCTCTGACTTTTTTTTTTCTCTCTCTCCTCCAACCCTAGCACCTATATATATACATGTATACATATGAGAAAAACCGGGGGGGGGGGAGGGGGGTTGGGAACGGTAGAGCTAGGGTTTTAGACTTTATTTTCTCTTCTTTTTCATATCTTTTTCCTTAGTTTTCTACCCAAAAATCCAAGGAGATTCAAGCAAGGCATTCAAGATTCACTCTATCCGGGTTGTAATCATGAACTCTAGTTTCTCTTCATGTATTTGTTCTTTCATTGTTAGATCTATGGAAGAGTAAACCGTAGACCAAGATCTCATTTGAACTATTTTGTCATATGATGAAGATATGATTTAAATGAAGTTTTATTGATGTTCTTTTGTTCCATTACATGTGCTTCATATTTATCTTAGATTCATATATCTGGAATATGAGTTTATGCTTAATATCATTTGAGTTGATTGAGAAATCGCTTTTATGATCAGATCTATGTTTTGGATGAGATTTGCTCGTGTTTCTAGAGATAGAATATCAAAAATCTTCTGTTGAACATTCATTCAAATAGAGTTTATAGGTTTCATGCGATTCTAGATTGCTATTGATTGAGGAGAGATCCTAATCGATAAATCTAGGATTAGATAAGTTAATATACTTGAGAAAGTAATTATCTTGCTTCTTGGAACTTAACAGCTTAAGAACTCAGAAACGTTAATTCTTAGCTTTTAATGATTTATGTGATAACATAGGTATATAATGAGATCTAGGTTACTTTGTTATCGAATTAAACCTTGTGTTGTTGAAGTAGTTTTAGTTAAAATTTTAGATTGTTAACTATTTAGTCTTTAATACACTTCATCTCAATTTGACGGTTAGATAATAGGGAAAGAGCTAGTACTAGTAATTAGTAATCTTCTCTCTGTGGAACGACCCTGCACTTAACACTATATTACGTCCACGGTAGGTACACTTACCTATTGCAACGTAGTTAGAATTAGGAACAGGTATTATAAATATTGGCAATGATCAAGTTTTTGGCGCCACTATCGGGGGGGAGGCATCGCTAATATTAGGAACACTTATTACTTATTAATCTAGCCACTTGTTTTACTTCTGTTACTTTTCCATCTTTGTTTACTTTGAATTTGGGTACTACTAAATTGTTTGATTTTTGCTCTTATAGTGCATGACTAAGAGCTGATCTAAAGGCCTCGCTGATTTTGATCTAGAGCTTGAGAGAATCCTTACTCAATCGCGCAAAAGAGATAAGCATCCATCCGAATCTTCATCAACAAGGGTTAAGGAAGAGCTGGTGATAGAAGAAATGGCTGACCCACAAGATGACCCTCCTCATGAGCTAAATCCAGTGGTTGAGCATGGGAGAACCAATGCTGAGTTTGCCAGGCCAAAGTTGGATGGTGTCTAGCATTGTTTGACTTAGGGTAGAAGCAAACAATTTTGAGATTAAACCGACCGTTATTCAAATGGTTCAACAATATGCCCAATTTGATGGTTTTGAGGATGAGGATCCAAACGCTCATATTCAATCCTTCCTGGAGATATGCGACACTTTTAAATTTAATGGAGTGAGTGAAGATGCGGTTCTTCTTAGACTATTCCCATTTTCTTTAAGAGGAAGAGCTAAGTAATGGTTAAATTCTTTGCCGAAAAGCTCCATCACCACCTGGGAAGAGTTGGTTACAAGGTTTATGGACAAGTTCTTTCCACCTGCAAAGATCGCCAAACTCAGAGCTGACATCTAGTCTTATCATCAACAAGAGTCGGAAACACTTTATGAGACTTGGGAACATTTCAAGGAATCATTAAGGAGATGCCCTCATCATGGTATTCCAGAGTGGATGCAGGTTAAGATTTTCTGCAACGGTCTCAATTATTAGACTAGACAGATGGTAAATGCTGCAGCTAGAGGCATGATTAATCATCAAACTCCTGAAGAAAGCTTAGCTCTCTTCGAGAATCTGGCTGTGAATAATTTTGAATGGTCACATTCTAGGAGTAGAGATAAAAGACCGGCAGGAGTTACTAATATAGACGTGGCCACTACAATCATGTCAAAAGTAGAGGCGTTGTCTAGAAAGATTGATGGATTATCACTTTCAAAGCAGCAAGTATTCGCAGTTGAGCCCTCCTTTAGTGACGAATTAGGTGTTAAACAAGTGGATTATTTGGGAAATTAGATCCAGCCTCAGAATAATCCTTACAATAACACATATAATCCAGGTTGGAGAAATCACCCAAATTTTTCATGGAATAACAACAACAATTTTCAGAAAGGCAATTCCAATCCTCCCCCTTGTTATCAAAGACCACCTGGTCAAAGTTCTAAACTACAATCATTAGTTGAGGACATCCTGGCAAAGTTGGTAAAAGATTCTGAAGACAGACAAAAATCATTGGACATGTGATGGGTGTTGAATCTAACAAAAATAAAAACCTACTCCTAGATAATTATATGATTTGTGTATAGTAGTGAGTAGGGTCGTATCCACAGGGATTGGTTAAATATATTTCTATTAAAAGAGAATAGAGAGGAAAAGAAGAATGGGGGGAGGGGGGGTTGGGTTTGTTTGTGAATTAAAATAATACTGAAATCAGATAATGAAATTTGAATAATGATAAAAGCCTAGCCAAAAGAATCAAGATAGTTTAATTCTAGGAATTGATCATCAATGCAAATATTTTCTATCCTTTATCCAAGATAAACTGGTTATGGTTATTAACAAGCTTTAATAACCTATCTCTCCTTACTTTCTTGATAATCAAAACATGCTCTTCGATTATTTCTCTTATTGATTAGACAACCCTAAACAAGCTCTTAGGATTTAATCTACCAATAGCATTACAAACAAGAGAGACTACTAATTCATACCAATAGATATAAGATAACCTATTTAAACAAGATCATATATCTCCATAACATGAATTTGACTATCTATTTTATAATCAAACATGTTATTGTGTCACCGAAACTAGAACTATCAAACAATTACGGATTTGACGTACTAGTTGACAATATATTAACTTGCTAATTGAGTAGAAGAGCTCTAATTCATACTAATAAAAAAAGATAATATTGACAAAACTTCCAGAAGATATATAAAAATCCGAAAACAAAGAGTAGAATAAAAGTAACTCAATTAGATCTCACAATCCGTGAAGAATTAAACTTCAATGATCCTTTGGCTAGAAAATCTGCTTAGCTACACATGTTCATCCTTAAAACGAAAATCAAAAGTGAAAACATGAAAAAGTCTTTGTTGCCGGTTTCCTTTGCTTTGCCTCCCTTCTTCCTTCTTGTCCAAAAAAACTCCCCCTTGTCCTCTAGGGTTGGTTCTATTTATATTGTTAAAGGAATGGCAGAGGATCTTTAGCTAGCAAGATACGAATATATCTTTCCTTTTTCAAGTAAATCTCGAGAAGGGAATAATCGTCCGCCTGGCACACCCACCAACACGGCCAGATTTAGAACCGTGCCTTCCTCTGTTGATAATTTACATATCATCATCTGTGTTCAGTGTGTGCCATGGCTTCCACCACGGCCAGATCTAAAGCCGTGCCTTCCTCTGGTCGATTTTCTGCAATTTCTCATTCTTGTTCAGTGTATGGCACGACTTCCACCACGGCTTCCACTACGGCTAGATCACAAGCCGTGCCTCTCTCTGTTGATAGTCTACATTTCCTCCTTCTTGTTCAGTGTATGGCACGGTTTCTACCACGGCCAGATCACAAACCGTGCCTCCCTCTATTGATTCTTCAAGACAGATACATGGTCGTGTACTTCAACCGTGTATATTTCTGTTGATTCTAAACCAAGTACACGACCGTGTACTTCAACTACACGCCCATGTACTTTCCTCCGGCGGTGTAAATCCTTGTCTTTGATCCAAATTGTAGATGACTTCTCTAATTTACTTGAATTAGCACTCTTGACTCAATTTAACCTGATTTATCACCATAATAAAATTAAGTACCATTTCCTTATGATTTCTATAAAATCAATAATAAATTAACACAATTCATCCTATAAAGATTTGAGTATAAAATGGCTCTATCAAATTCCCCCACACTTAAACTCTTGCTTGTCCTCAAGCAATTGAATCAAATCAATTGAGAAATCCGTCATAGATTATACAAAATTTCTTTTCATCATTTTAAGCATCTATTCTTTTATAATTCATGACTTGTAATTTTAATGTCTTCTGCTCCAACCAAACTGGTTTCCTATGATTAAATTACCATAGACAAAATTTAATAGCTAATCTAAAGAAAACAAACTTTAATCCTCATGTTTAGCAAAAGAACTTTTATTCCAAAAGTAAATACTTAATCCAATAAGGAAAAACACCCAATTAAACTTCATTGGATATTAGCAAGTATATAATCCTTGCAACATAAAGTAAAAGCATATGGTATCTACTCTTTCCCTAGATTTTCTCCCTTTTTTATTATAAATCTTATTTCATTCAATGAATTTTCACATTCATGTTCTTTTGATTTGATCAAGCATCTATTTTGACGGGTTTTTGCCCACTTCTTTTCATGAACTTTCACCTTTTCTACCCTTATCGTTATAGTGAGTTCATTGAGTCGGCAACATCCCGAGCTCGTCACTCAAGTGACCGGGTTTTAAGATACCCCTATGGACTCTTCCTCACTCTAACATTCAAGTTCGAATACTCTTAACTCAATTATTTGAATCATTGGAGTAATGGCTATGCTTGATTCTTTTTTTTTTTTCACTTTTTTTTTTTGCTAGAGTAATAATAGTTATCCGGTTTAAAGGGTTACTAAGGAAAAAGTTTCTTCAACGTCTTTCACTAAGTGTTATCATTGTTTCAAAAATAACTTCAAAGAGTATACAGTAACTAATATAACCTAGAAGTAAACTTGTTTATTTTTCACTTAAGAACTAGACTTACTCTTAAACTTCCAATTCTAAAGCTAAATACAAGGTAAATTTGTTTCTTAAAGATTTCACTACTCAATTTTAACCACGTATTCTAATCACAGCAGTAGGTGAGTAAAACACTTGAACAAGTCAATTTCACATTTTGTAGATGCTTATTACAACATTTAGTACAATCTCCAAATTTCATGATAATTTTGAAAAATTTGGCTTGAAATTGCTTAAGGACAAACATTCAAAGTATGAGTCAATTCTCTATCCTCTATATTTATTATCCTCTCCCCCACACTTAGTTTGAACAGTGTCCGCACTGTTCCTAATTCAGCACAATTAAAAAGGAATTAACAACATAAGGATCATTAGAGAATAAGAGCAAAGGAATATTAGTACTTCCCTAGTATAAAGTGTAAAGTAATTGGAGTTCTCCCCTTAAGCACTAGAGAGTGTCATCTGATGATATGTACCCTTGCTGCAGCTAATCAAAAGAAAAAAAAAATCAAAACAAAACTAAAATAAAATAAATTGATATGGGTTGCCTCCCATGAAGTGCCTTTCTTTCACGTCTTTGGCTAGACGTTCCTGTAATTAATCACAATACTCAGGGTAAGTTAAACTGGTTTCTTCAATATTACATACTTGAAATCCTTCATAAAAAGGTTTCAAGCGATAACCATTGACTTTGAAGTTCTTACCAGTTTCAAGACTTGCGATCTCAACTGCACCATGTGAAAATATGTTAGTGATAACAAAGGGACCAATCCACCGTGATCGTAATTTTCCAGAAAACAACTTCAATTGAGAATGATAAAGTTATACTTTTTGACCTACAGAAAAATTCTTTCGGGAAATCATTTGATCATGAAAATCCTTTGTTTTTTCCTTGTAGATTTTAGTACTCTCATAAGCTTCTCTTCGAATTTCCTCAAGTTCTTGTAATTGAAGTTTTCTGTGCTCACCAACCTCATCCATTTGCATGTTACATTGTTTTACAGCCCAGTACGCCCTATGTTCCAACTCTACAGGGAGATGATACGGTTTGCCAAATATCAAACAGTAAGGAGACATACCTATAGGGGTCTTGTAAGCTGTCCGGTAGGCCCATAATGCATCTTCAAGTCTTGTGCTCCAATCCTTCCTGCTTGGATTGACGGTTTTTTTCTAGAATAGACTTGATTTCTCGATTTGAAACTTCTGCCAATCCATTGGTTTGAGGGTGGTATGCGGTGGAAGTGCGATGAGTGACCTTGTACTTTTTTAGTAGAGTTTCCACTACTCTATTACAAAAGTGTGTGCCACGATCACTGATAAGAGCCTTTGGTGTCCCGAACCTAGCAAAAATATGAGATTTAACAAAATTCACAACAACTTTGGCATCATTAGTTCGGGTCGCTTTGGCTTCCACCCATTTTGAAACATAATCCACAGCAAGAAGGATGTAAACATTACCGAAAGAAGGAGGAAAAGGACCCATAAAGTCAATACCCCATATATCAAATATTTCACAAGCAAGAATAGGAGTAAGTGGCATTTGGTCTCTACGTCCTAAGTTACCAATTTTTTGACATCGTTCACAAGACTTACAAAACATAAAAGAATCACGAAACAATGTAGGCCAAAACAAACCACACCCTAATACCTTTTGAGCTGTCCTCTTAGGGCCAAAATGTCCACCACATGCATATGAGTGACAAAATTGCAAGACAGAAGGAATATCGTCTTGAGAAATACACCTTCTAATGATTTGATCAACACAATGTTTCCACAAATACGGATCATCCCATACATAGTACTTAGCATCACTTTTAATTTTATCTTTTTGAGCCCTAGATAAATCACTTGGTAGTGTCTTAGTAACCAAATAGTTGACAATATTAGCATACCACAAAATTGTCTTTTGAATAGAAAAGAGATGCTCATCTGGAAAATCATCTTGTATTGGTATTGACCCTTCACTGATAAGTATTCTACTGAGGTGGTTAGCAACTAAGTTTTCAGAGCCTTTCCTATCGCGTATTTCCAGATCAAACTCTTGTAATAAGAGTATCCATCGAATAAGTCTTGGTTTCGCCTCCTTCTTCGCGAGCAGGTATTTGAGAGCTGCATGATCAAAGTAAACAATTACCTTAGTACCAAGTAAATATGATCTGAATTTTTCTAATGCAAAAACAACAGCCAAGAGTTCTTTTTCCGTTGTGGAATAGTTGCATTGAGCACTATCTAATGTTCTGGAGGCGTAATAAATGACATGGGAAGCTCTTCTAAGTCTTTGGCCAAGAACGGCTCCAATTGCATAATTGCTCGCATCACACATAATTTCAAAGGGAAGGTTCCAGTCAGGTGGTTGGATGATTGGAGCAGAAGTTAACTTATCCCTCAATGTGTCAAAAGCGTGCTTGCAGGCCTCATCGAACTCAAATGTCACTTCTTTTTGCAGCAATCGGCATAGGGGTTGAGTAATCTTGGAAAAATCCTTGATGAAGCGTCGATAGAATCCTGCACTCCCAAGAAAAGAGCGAATTTCCCGTACTCTTACAGGTTAAGGTAGAGATTTAATCAATTCTACTTTAGCTTTATTGACTTCAAGCCCCTTAGAAGATACAATATGACCTAATATGATACTCTGTTCATCCATAAAGTGACATTTTTCATAATTTAACACAAGATTCTTATCTATACATCTTTGAAGCACTTTTGTAAGGTTAGTCAAACATGAATCAAAAGAGTTACCATAGACAGTGAAGTCATTTATGAAAACCTCTATGATATTCTCCACATAATCTGAAAATATACTAACCATACACCTTTGGAATGTGGCTGGGGCATTGCAGAGCCCAAAAGGCATCCTTCGATACGCAAAAGTAACCGAATGGACATGTGAAAGTAGTCTTTTCTTGATCTTCCGGTGCCACTGGAATTGATGAAAACCTGAATAACCATCAAGACAACAATAGTGAGAATGGCCAGCCAAACGTTCAAGCATCTGATCAAGAAAAGCAAGAGGGAAGTGATCTTTTCTAGTTGACGCATTTAACTTCCTATAATCAACACAAACCCTCCATCCATTCTGAACCCGAGTAGGAATTAACTTACCATAAGAGTTTTCAATCACAGTTAAGCCCGTTTTCTTTGGAACAACTTGAATTGGACTTACCCATTTGCTATCGGAAATTGGATAGATCATACCTGCATCAAGCAGTTTCAAGATTTCTTTCTTAACTACATCCATCATAGGTGGGTTCAAACGACACTGAACTTCCCTTGAAGGTTTGCAATTATCTTCCATTAATATCTTGTGCATGCATGTGGAGGGGCTTAGTCCTTTGATATCAGCTATGGACCATCCAATGGCTTCTTTATACTCTCTTAACACCCGAATCAACTTTTCTTCTTCTAAAGTACTTAGTTTGTTAGAGACTATCACAGTAAGAGTCTCATTTTTCTCCTAAGAAAATGTACTTTAGATGTTCGGGTAAGGTTTTAATTCCATCTTTGGTGCCTGCACAATAGAGGGAAGAAGTCTTGTGTTAGAAGGGGGTAAATTAATGTAGGACACATCATACCTGATAGGTTTTAACGATTCCAACTCCCAAATCATGTCTTGCAAATCCGAGGATATTACAAGCTTCTCCTTAAGAGTTTTCAATGCATTAATAGTAAGACTCCTATTAAGTACAATTTTCAACTCATCATCGTCTATCAAGTCAAATGTAGCTTGTGTTAATGGTCAATAACATCCACAACAAAAACAGGGGAGATATCACTAGGAATTTCATGGCATCATAAATGTTAAATTTAATCACTTCACCATCAAATTCCATAGTTAGGTTACCGTCATGTACATCAATTTTCGTTCTGGATGTCTTAAGAAATGGTCTCCCTAATAATATCATTGATGAATTACGAGAATCATCGTTCTCCATATCAAGCACATAAAAATCTGCAAGGAAAACCAACCCATTAACTTGTACTAAAACATCTTTTAGGACTCCCTCAGGATAAACATTGGACCTATCAGCAAGTTGAACAATAACACCTGTTTCCTTCAAGGGACCAACATTCAAACATTGATAAACAAACAAAGGCATAACATTGATTGAAGCTCCTAAATCACACATAGCTTTAGCGATTCCAAGATTACCTATTTTGCAAGGAATAGTAAACATACCTGGATCCTTACATTTAGGAGGAAGCTTCTTCTGAAGAATAGCTGAAACATTCTCACCCACACTAATCTTTCATTACGTTTCAGCTTTCTTTTGTTAGTGCACAATTCTTTGAGAAATTTAGCATAACGAGGTACTTGCTTAATTGCATCCAGCAAAGGAATATTTACCTCAACTTTGTGAAAAGTTTCAAGAATCTCTTTTTCTTCAGCTTCATTCTTGGTTTCACTAATCTAGAAGGGAAAGGAGGTGCTGTTATCATGACCTTTGGTGGTTCAACGAGGGGTCCTCTGGTCTGGTTGTTCTGCTGGCTCAGAGTTGCAGTCTCTTTCTCATCTCTTCCTCAAGATTAGATCGGTGTCCTTTCTCATTTAATCCCTGCAATTTCGTTCCACTTCTCAAGGTAATTGCATTAGCGCTTTGCTTTGGATTTGTGATAGTTTGAGAGGGTAACTTACCTTGAGTTTCTAACCTGTTTATAGAAGAAGCAAGTTGGCTTACTTGATTTTCCAAGTTGTGAATGCTCTGCTTTGTCTCATCCTGAAATTGTTTGTATTAGCAGCAAAAGATTTAACAATTTCCTTGAGAGACATACCTGAAGTGGAAGGAGCTTGTGGGACTTGGTTTGATGGCTTAGGTTGGAATTGTTGGAAATTTTGTGGTTTATTGCCATATCTGAAGTTAGGATGATCCCTCCATCTAGGATTATAAGTATTCGAGTATGATCATATTTCCTTTGTGGCTGTCTTGGGAATCCTCCTACAGCATTGGCATGCTCATGATTGTCATCTTGCAATGTGGGACACATGTTGGTAGGATGATTAGGAGCAGCACAAATTCCACAAGTCTTCACCTGCTGTGTATTTCCAAGAGCTATCTGCTGTACAAGGGAGGTTAGGTAGAAATTTGATGTTCAAGGTTAGAAAAACTTACCTCATTTACCTTTCTTGAAGATGTATCATCCTATACCCAAATTGTTGCGAATTAGCAGCCATAATGGAGATCAATTCCCTAGCTTGACCAGGGGTTTTATTCACTATGGCGCCTCCACTAGCAGCATCCATCATTTTCCTTTCCATCGAAGCAGGCCTTCATAGAAGTATTGAATGGGAAGTTGTTCAGATATCCCATGTTGTGGACAGCTTGCACAAAGTTACTTGAACCTCTCCCAATACTCATGAAGAGTCTCAGTGTCCCTCTGTTTGATACCACAAATCTCTCTTCTTATACCAGCGGCTCTAGACGCCCGGAAAAATTTGTCCAAGAAGAGCCTCACCATATCTGTCCAAGTGTTATAGAACCTGGAGGCAAATAAAACAACCAATCTTTAGCTCTAGTACTTAAAGAAAATGGAAAAGCACGTAACTTGATTTGCGGTTATTCCTTGCGGCCTCATACTAGAACACACTATATGAAACTCTTTCAAATGTTTGTGAAGATCTTCATTCTCAAGACCATGAAAGTGGGTACAGATGTATCAAACCAGATTTCAACCAAATTCAACAGCCAATTCAGATAGTGAATACAAAGTGGTTGTTGATTCACATCCAGTCAGCCAATTCTCTTAATGTTCTTTCAGGATTTGCCATATCGTCTTCTTTTTCAGAACAATGGAGGAATCAGACGAATCCGAAGCCAAGTTCAATCCAGGGGATAAAGATGATACTTTCTTTTTTGACGCAGCCTAGCTTCTCTTTGCTGTCTCTTAAAAGTCTTCTCAATCTCTGGATTATAAGTGAGTTAACCTGTATGAGAAGAACGAGTCATAAAGAATAGAAATAAATTTGACACCAATCCCTGGCAGCGGCACCAAAATTTGATGGGTGTCGAATCCAACAAAAATAAAAACCTACTCCTAGACAATTATATGATTTGTGTATAGTATGAGTAGGTCGTATCCACAGGGATTGTTTTAAATATATTTCTATTAAAAGAAATAGAGAGGAAAAGAAGAAGGGGGGGTTTTTGTTTGTGAATCAAAATACTACTGAAATCAGATAATGAAATTTGAATAATGATAAAAGCTTAGCCAAAGGAATTAAGATAGTTTAATTCTAGGAATTGATCATCAATGCAAATATTTTCTATCCTTTATCCAAGATAAACTGGTTATGGTTATTAAACAAGCTCTAATAACCTATCTCTCCTTACTTTCTTGATAATCAAAACATGCTCTTCAATTATTTCTCTTATTGATTAGACAACCCTAAACAAGCTCTTAGGATTTAATCTACCAATAGCATTACAAACAAGAGAGACTACCAATTCATGCCAATAGATTATAAAAATAACCTATTTAAACAAGATCATATATCTCCATAACATGAATTTGACTATCTATTTTAAATCAAAAACATGTTATTGTGTCACCAAAACTAGAACTATCAAACAATTACGGATTTGACGTACTAGTTGACAATATATTAACTTGCTAATTGAGTAGAAGACTCTAATTCATACCAATCAACAATGTAATATTGACAAAACTTCCAGAAGATATATAAATATCCAAAACAAAGAGTAGAAAAAAGTAACTCAATTAGATCTCACAATCCGTGAAGAATTAAACTTCAATGATCCTTTGGCTAAAAATCTGCTAGCTACACATGTTCAATCCTTAAAACGAAAATCAAAAGTGAAAACATGAAAAAGTCTTTTTGCCGGTTTCCTTTGCTTTGCCTCCCTTCTTCCTTCTTGTCCAAAAAAACTCCCCCTTGTCCTCTAGGTTGGTTTTATTTATATTGTTAAAGGAATGGCAGAGGATCTTAGCTAGCAAGATACGAATATATCTTTCCTTTTTCAAGTAAATCTCGAGAAGGGAATCATCATCTGCCTGGCACGCCCACCAATACGGCCAGATTTAGAACCGTGCCTTCCTCTGTTGATAATTCACATATTATCAAATTTGTGTTCAGTGTTGCCATGGCTTCCACCACGGCCAGATCTAAAGTCGTGCCTTCCTCTGGTCGATTTTCCACAATTTCTCATTCTTGTTCAGTGTATGGAACGGCTTCCACCATGGCTAGATCACAAGCTGTGCCTCTCTCTGTTGATAGTGCAAATTTCCTCCTTCTTGTTCAGTATATGGCACGGTTTCTACCACGGTCAGATCACAAACCGTGCCTCCCTCTGTTGATTCTTCAAGACAGATACACGGCCGTGTACTTCAACCGTGTATATTTCTATTTATTCTAAACTAAGGGACACGGCCCGTGTACTTCAAACTACACGCCCATGTACTTTCCTCCGGCGGTGTAAATCCTTGTCTTTGATCCAAATTGTAGATGACTTCTCTAATTTACTTGAATTAGCACTCTTGACTCCATTTAACTTGATTTATCACCATAATAAAATTAAGTACCATTTCCTTATGATTTATATAAAATCAATAATAAATTAACACAATTCATCCTATAAAGATTTGTGTATAAAATGGCTCTATCAACATGATTTTAAAGAATCAAGACACTACTCTTAGAAACCATGGTGCCTCAATCCACAATCTTGAGACTCAGGTTGGACAAATTGCTAAATTACTTTCAGAGAGACCTTAAGGTTCATCACCAGGAAATACAGAGACAAATCGCGAGCACATGAAAGCAATAACCCTGAGAAGTGGTAAATAACTCCAATACGAGAATCAAGTAGGAAGAGGTGAGGCATCCGACTCAAAGGAGAAACAACTGATTGAAAATGATGAAGGAGAGCAGCTAGAGAAGTTAGTTGAGAAGAAGTCATCATCATCCAAGCTGATTTCAGAATATAAACCTCTCATTTTGTACCCTGCAAGATTGAAGAAAGATAAGGTGGATGAGCAATATGGTAGATTTTTGGAAGTTTTTAAACAATTGCATATTAACCTTCCATTGGTTGAGGCATTGACTCAAATGCCTAGATATGCAAAGTTTTTTGAAAGAATTATTATCGAACAAGAGAAAATTGGAAGAGTTTTCTTTAGTAACTTTAGGAGGAGAATGTTCGGCAGTTATTCAGAATAAACTTCCAAAGAAGCTTAAGGACCCGGGAAGCTTCCCCACCCGGGTTTTTTTATCATTAACCTAACATGAAAGGGCCTTAGTTGATCTTGGGGCTAGTTTTAAATCTCATGCCATATCAACTCTTCAAGAAGCTAGGACTTAGGAACCAAAGCCAACCCGAATGATTTGCAATTGGAGGATAGTTATTAAGTTCCTAAAGGGTGCTTGAGGATGTCTAGTAAAATTCAAGACTCCATTTTCTAGAAGTTTTCGTCACCTAGTATGGAAGCATGTAGATCCCTTTGGGGTTCTTGGGTGACCATTTCGGGCTACTGAAAGAGCTTCATAGATTAGACGGGAAATTGGTGCATGGTGGGAAATGAGGAAGTCAAGTAAAGATGCCGGATGTTTTTAAGCATAGTTTGCAACAGATGATACTTGTTTTGCAGTGGATTATTTTAAAACTCCTATTTGGGGGTCAATGCAAGAACTTTTATGCAATGAGCTTTAGCAATTTGTTTGACGAAGGGGGATCAAGGAGAATCTTGGGCATCATTTAAAAAGAAAATGACTTCAGTCTTGATGG
Source organism: Laguncularia racemosa (assembly GCA_037954665.1). Classification (NCBI taxonomy): domain Eukaryota; kingdom Viridiplantae; phylum Streptophyta; class Magnoliopsida; order Myrtales; family Combretaceae; genus Laguncularia; species Laguncularia racemosa. The sequence goes on from JBBMOL010000403.1 coordinate 125,309, forward strand.
AAGTCCTGATTGAAGAAGGAGGGAAGTTTTGAAGAGTTAAATCACTCTACATTCAAAAAGCCAAGCCTCCATTGAAGAACCCCCTGTCTTGGGGAGTTTAAAGCATTTCCCCTGACTATCTCCAATATGCCTTTCCCTTGACAAGACCCAAACTGCCTATATTATACCTTAGACTTAGTTTGCCCCCAAAGGATAAATTGCTGAATGTTCGGGGGCAACAAAGAAGGCTATTGCATGGAAAGGGCTGACATAAAGGGGATTATCCATCATTTTGTACTCAAAATTCTCTTGGAAGTGGTCTAATTAGTGATTAAACCTAAAACGTAGAAACCCCAAAATGAGAGATGTGGTGAAAAGGAAGATAAATTTTTTTTATGGGGGAATGATTTACCTTTTTCTGATACACATGAGTAGTCTAGTTCAAGTAGTTCCAAAAAAGGAGGCATGACCATCGACCCAAGAAAAAAGAGCTCATTCCCAGAGAAGGGGCAAGGTTGAAGATTTGTATTGATTCCCCAAACTCAGTATTGACTAAAAAGGGAAACAGTTCCTCTCCCATTCATAGATCAAATCGGGAACTAAAAGGACATTTTTAAATTTTGTTTGGGAGGGAATGTGGGGTTTTTTCCAGATTCCATTGCACGAGGATCAAAGAAAACGACATTCACATTCCATTTGGCACGTTTCTTAAGGAGAATGCCTTTGGGCTTATGAATGCCCTTACCACCTTCCAGAGGTGTTCTTGCAAATTTGAAGAAAGGGGGGGAGAAAAAGGGAAGTTTATAGGGAAATTTTTCTCGTTAATGGTGACTCCTTTGATGATTGTCTCCACACTTGGAATTGGTTTTGAAAAGATGTGAAGAACTAATCGGTGCTTAATTGGGGAGAAATGTCTTTTTTGTCACAAGAGGGTATTGTCTTGGGTCATAAAATCTCCAAAAGGGGTATTGGTGGATGGGGTTTAAAATTGAAGCAATTTCTAAATCCCTTCCCCTTCAACATAAAGTAACCCAAAGCTTTTTTGGTCATGCAGGATTTTATCTCGGTTTAAAAGATTTTTAAAAAATCCACACCAAAGCTAAGCTTTTTTGGGAAGTGCGCCTTTCAACTTTCCGAAGAGTCCCGATGCATTTTAAAACTCTCAAGGAAAGCTCACCAACGCTCCAATTTTGGTTCATCGGATTGGAATCTTCCCTTTTAAATATGTGCATGCAAGTGATATGGCTGTAGGTGTTTCTTGGGGCAACAAAAAATAAAATTTCCAACCCATTTACAGCAAGTAAGACCCCTTTCCCCTACCAAGAGAAAATTTTACCACAACTGAGAAAAAGTGCTTGCACTGTCTTTTCTTTTTACAAATTACGACCCTATCTCATATTAACAAAGGTTTTTAGTCAAAATTTATCATTTCGCTTTAAGTTTTTGCTGCCAAGCAGGATCAAAACCCGTCTGATTTGGTAGATTTTTCTCCTTTAGGATTTGACTTGAATAAAGAAAAAAGGGTGCCGAAAACAAAACGGCCGATCACTTTTTCATGCTTGGAAATCCTTCCCCAGAGAAGTTGAATGGGAGAAATCAATGTGAATTCCCTGGGGAAAGATTGTTTTTCATTAAAATGAATTGAAGATGGAACGATATCCTTGGTTTGTTGACATTGCAAAATTTTATAGTGGCCAAGGTGTTCCTAAGGATATGGGATTCATCAAAGGAAACTTATCAAGATTCAAGGCATTATATTTGGGAGGATCCTTTTTGTTTAAAATTTGTGCGATCAGATGGGTTTGAAGGTGTGCTTAAAAAAAGGAAGGATGGGAAAAACTTTTTCATTGTCATACCGGGCTAACTGGTACACCATAGTTGAACCCAATGTCATAAGGTCTTGGGTCTAGTTTTACTACCTCACTGTTTAAGGAGCCAAAACAAGCACCCGTGTATAGATGTCAAAGAACTGGAAACCTCCTAGAAGAAAAAAATCCTCGGGAGTATACTTTGAGTGGAAGTTTTTAAAGTTTTTGGGACGATTTCAGGACCATTTCCATCTTTTTTAGGAATAAACATGTCTTGTAGCTCAACATTGAGTAAATGGGGAGAACATAAGCTCTACCGACGAATGTTCAAGGGTTTTAAAAAATTCCTCAAAAAAATCTTTTCTAGTTTTGGGGCCCCAAGAACCTTTTTAGGGTAAGGCACACATTTCTTAATGCTGTTTAAATTCTCTAATTTTTTTTTGATGTTAACAAAAGAGGGAAAAAAGTGGGGAAAGTATTTTGAGCTTGTCAGAATCGTTTCAGAAATAGTAAGTGAATTTTTCTAAATTGGGGAAAGAAACAGAAGCTTGTTAGAACCTTCAATGGTGTTATAAAAATGTTTTTTTTTCTAAGGGATTTTGAAGTTTGTAATATATTCGAGTTCCATGTTAACCTATTTGAAGCTCTTTTGAACCCTTGTAAAAGAGGGGAAGGGAACAGATTTTATTCAGAAGCTTTTTTAGAACCTTTACAATAGGGGGACAGTTGACGGGTTTCTTCAAAACCTTTTAAAACCTTCCATGCTTGTCCAAATTTTTTTTGCAGATTTTTTTTTTAATTTTTTTTATCGATATTTTTTAAAAATTTCAAGGCCTAGCTCCACTTCAAGTAATTTGGAATAACTTATGTTTTTTACTAAAGTTGGTTTTTATATCGGGGGGTTTTTATTTCATAAAGTTTTTTATTTAAAGATTTTATTTTATTCATGATAAGTAGACGTAAAAATTTTAAAATTTTTTATCAAGATTTAAACTAGATATTTGTGCTAAAATTTTGGGAATCTAGCAGTTACAAAGATAAGGATATATTTGAATAGAAATATGGTTGTTACATGAAGATAGGGTTCCAACATAGGATAAAAAGATAATTTTCATAATTGAGGGATATCTTCAACAAACTTATCAAAAAAAAACTGAAAAGAAGATCTCGGGTTAAAAAATTTTTTCCAACTTATCCTCTCAAAATACACGGGAATGCAGATTTTTCCCCAAACAATTTTAACTTATTTTTGAAATACAAAATTTCAAAAATAAATCTGGGCTTATCACGGGGAACTCTATGAACTTACAAGATATTTTCCAGCAAAGCAACCTTTAATGTCTCTATATAAAAAGGGATGTTTAGCTGAAGAAAATATATAACATTTTTTTTTAAATCAAGCCACACGAAAAGTTCATAGCTCATACATCTTCAAGCGCAAAAATATTCTTATACTTGTGATCCGATTTGAAAGAGGAAATATGATATTCCTCATTGTTATTGTGATTCCTTTCTTGTATGAGGAATTGAGAGTTGTTTCATCACTGTAGTTTGAGTGATTAGCTAAGTGAAAAGCTAGAGAGACTCAGCAATGAGACTTCGCCTTGAAGAGGCTTTTTTTGTATACTCTAAATTTTTTATTGATATAGTGAAACACAACTATAAAGACAACCGAGACCCTAGCGTGGAGCTGGAAGAGAGGATTTACCTCGAGGCGGAACCTTTATAAATCTTTGAGCATTTTATTCTTCTCTACTCATTTTATTTATTGCACATTATTATTTTTCATTTTTGTTGCTCACGTCATTTCGTTAGTCAAGAGACTTTGGATAATTTGCAAAAATTGAAATTTTAAGTAATTAATCAATTCACCCTCCCTCTTGATTAATCTAATTGGGACCAACAATTGGACAGAGCGGACTTATTTTTTTTTGAGTGATCCAAAATGGTTGAAAATAATGTTGCAATTAATCGAGCTCCTTACTTCGATGGTTCAAACTTCTCATATTGGAAGATGCACATGGAAACTTATATTAAAGCTAATGTTATGATTCATGGCAGGTCATTTCACTTGGGGACAATTGATCACCTTGAATGGAAATTCGACCTTGTCAGATTCCGAGAAGAAGATTATTGAGAAGAAACAACAAAGCAAAAAATCTGTTGCTGACTACTATTGCTCCATCAAGTTCATTTGTATCATCGTGTGCAAAGCAAAGGGGAAATTTTGGATATCCTATCTGAAAAAATAGAAGGGACTGATCCATCAAGGAAACTAAGATAAATTTTTTAATTCAACATATGAATTTTTTTAAGTTTAAATCTAATGAAGATGTCAAATGCTTTTAACAGGTCTACACTATTAAAATGACTTACTCACTTGGAAAAAAACTTCCAACCTGATCTTGTGAGGAAAATGCTAGGTATTGCCACCACTTGGGATCAAAGAAAACAGCATAAAGAAGCTCAAGACCCAACAAGCAACTCTCATAATTGAAGAAAAGCTTAGGCATATGAGTGCACATAAAAACCATGCAAAGAGGAGAAGACAGCACCAAAGGGAATTGCTTTTAAAAATCAAAAAAATAAAACAAAATAAAATGAAACATAAATAGCGAGAGAGAAAGAAGAGGACATTAGTCTCTAGCACGTAGACCAGCAGGGTGTTCAAGAAGCAAAAGGTAAAAATTTAGTGTTTTCAAGAAAAGTACCGAATAAAGCTAATGTGTAGGAAAAAACTTTCAAAGAGAAAGAAAAGAAAAAGGAAAAAAAGGAAAATCATCTACTTTAAAGTAAAACAAGTAATGAAGGAAAGATTGAATTTATCCAATTCTTTGAAAAACTACCTTTTAAGAAATTTGATGGAAAGTGACAAGAAATTGCCATTTTAAAATTTCTCACAAAGAGTTTCAAATGAAAAACAGGATTGGGATATGACATGGTTCAGTTCAAAATGAAAAAAATACAGTTTTTGTTAAGGCAAACAAGCTTAAAGTGATAACCCAAAGAAAAAAAGTACATTTCAAATAAAAATAAAGTTAAAAGAAGAAATACCAGAGACTTTTAAGAAGTCATTTGACAAAGGAATCCACACAAGGGGTACTAAGAACAAACCAAAAGGTGAACAAAGTTATAAAAACTAAAATTTCAAGAACGGTAAAGTGTATGGGAATTTTAATTCTTTGATTTTTCTTCGAAAAAAATTTGGGGTCACATTGAGAAATTTTGCATTATAAAAGAAAAAAGCTAGTATCAACAAGAAAATCAAAGAAACAATGATATCTTTTAAAGGGGCCCAAATTCGTTTTGGGTTCCCTAAAGGACTTAATTCTTTTTATTTGTATAGGAACATGAACTAAAATAGAAACATGGATTTTGGAAGTGGATGTTTGCTAAGATTTGGAGTGCTTCATTGTTTCAATAGCATAATTTGGGGGAAAGAAAAAAAGGATATGTAAATTTGAGATGATAGTAGAGGAAAAAATTGCCACTGGACGATTGGTTGCCTAACTTTTCTCATTGAAAATGTATATCTTGTGCAAAGGCTTAAAACATATCTTTTTTGTATTAGTTAGTTAGTAAAAAATAAAATGTTTTTGATAAAGCCCCAAGCATGTTTTTTTTTAAAATGAGAAAGATTATTTGAAGGTTAAAAAGAAAATCTATTCTTTTAAACCAGCTAAAATGGGATGAGCTTGTTTTTAATTTCTTTAAATGATCATTTTTTTTTGGCATAAATGCTAACATTTTAATTTTAATTTTTTAAAAAAATTATCTAAATGGATATTATTAAAGGAGCCTAAAAAAAATATTAAACAAGATGTGAAAAGGGAATCTTGCTTAACAAAAAAATGGTTTCTTTCTTCATAAAATAAAAAGTAATCTAAAATAAGAGACCCTTGAATTATTGCTTTTGATTTTTTTTTGGACCTCTAGACTCTTAACATGGGTTTGGAACAAATATGGACTTTTTTTGTTGGATTTTTTCAAGATACCTTGGGTTAAATTCTTCGACCAAAAAAGGAATACCTTTGTTTTTTTTTTTCAAAAATTTGCAAAATTTTTGGTCCCAATTAGATTAATCAAGAGGGAGAGGGGCCGGGGGGGGGGGGTGGGGTGGGGGATAATTGTTTAAATTACTTAAAATTTCAATTTTTGCAAATTATCCAAATTTCTTGACTAAAAAATGCGGAGCAAAAAAATGAAAAATAATAATGTGCAATAAAAAAAAATGAGTAGAGAAGAATAAAATGCTCAAATTTATGGGAGTTCCCCTCGAGTTCATCCCCCTCTTCCAGCTCCACGCCAGGGTCTCAGTTGTCTTTCCCGTTGTGTTTCCTATATCAATAAAATTGAGAGTATACAAAAAAAGCCCCTTCAAAGGCGAAGTTTCACTGTGAGTCTCTCACTTCTTTTCTAAGTAAAACACCAAACTCAGTATAAACAACTTTCAATTTTCAACAAGAAACGAATCACAAAGCAAAGAGAAATCAAATTTCCCGTACAAAATGGATCACATTATATAAAAAAATTTTGCACCTAAGATGTATGAGCTTTTAAACTTTTTTTGGTGCTTTTATTTTAAAACCAATGTTATTTTTTTTTTTTTAAAAGAACATCCCCTTTTTTTTTAAGACTAATGGTTTTCTTTGTTTGGGAAAAACTTGAAAATCCATAGAGTTCCCCTGCAAACTTGGATTTTTTTTTAAATTTTTTTTATTTTTAAAAATAAGTTGAACTTGTTTGGGGGAAAAATTTGCATTCCCCTGATTTTTGTGAGAATAAGCTTGGATAAATTAGTTTTTAACCCGGGTCTTTTTTGGAGTATTTTTTGGACAAGTTTGTTTAAGATATCCCTTTCATTATGGAACCTTTTCTTTTTCCCTATGTTGTGGAACCATATCTTCAAAGTAACAACCATATTTCTTATCCTTATCTTTTTAAACGTTGGATCCCCAAAAAAACATAAAAATTATATTTAAATTTTATAAAACCTTAAAACTTTTTAAAGATTCCCTTTATCATGAAAAAAATAAAATCTTTGAATAAATCTTGTAAAAACTTTATGTAAAAAAATTTAAAAAACCCTATGATATAAAACCAAAATTAGTAAAAAAATAAATATATTACCCCAAATATACTTGACACGTGGGGCTAGGCCTTGAAATTTATTAAAAAACCACAAAACAAAAATTAGAATGAAATTTGAAAAAAAAATTTTGACAGGGATGGAAGGTTCTGAAAGAGCTTTTGAAAAAACCGTCAATTTCCTCCCGTTGAAAGGTTCGAAAAAGCTTTTTTCGAAAATTAAACTACATCCCTTTTTTTCAAGGGTTTTGAAATACCCTTTTGAAGAACAAAAATAGTCTGTATAAAAACCCTTGAAAGGGTTCTGAACAAGTTCTGTCTCTTTGTCCCAAATTTTGAAAAATTTTACTTACTATTTCTAAACAACTTCTGACAGCTCAAACATACGTTTAAAATTTTTCCCCTTTTTTTTAACTCAAAAACCCAAATTTGAGAACTTAATTTTTTCCCCCCTTTTTGATGATAACCAAAAAAACCATTAGATAAACAAATAGACACAACTTTTTATGTTCAAGCAAACTATATCTAACACCATTAGAAAAATTAACCCCCGAATTCATAACAAAAAAAAAGGCTTAAACTCCCCCTTTTTGAGATAAAAAAAAAACCCCTTTAAAAAAAGAATAGACACAATTTTTCTTTTAAAAAGAAAATTTTTTAAAATTCAAACATTTTTAGAAAAATTAACCAAAAATTCAACAAATAACACAAAATCAAAAAAAAATTTTTAAAAATAAAGCATTGAGTTTTATGATACCTTTCCCCCCCCCTTTTTTTAACAGCAAAAGGGATAACCCCCCCTTAGCCCATGCATAAAAAATTTAAAAGAAGTCTTTCCCCAATTTGAGTTCCCCCAAAATTAAGATAAGAAAAAAACCCTTTCTGGATCTTGTAACTCGAGAGGTAAAAAGAAAGGGGTTTTGGGAAAGGTTTGGTAGAGGAAGGTTTTTTTTAAAAGTATCCAAGTCGATGAATGTGTGCCAGAGCGAACAAAATTTTGGAAATTTGGGGGATAAAAACCCACTAAATTTCCCCAAATGAAGACTTGTGACAGATTTGGGAGGTTTTATCCATCTTGGGGGTCAAAGTCTTGAAAAGAGTTAGTGACTGAACCCTCCTTTTTTTTCCTTACTTGAAAAGACAAACTTGTAAAAAGAAAAAAAACATTGTTGGATAGATCTTGCTTGACCTCTCACTAAACTCTCATAGAGAATTCTATAGTGATGGAGGTCGTGAGCATTTTCTCAGAATTTTTCTTAATGTCGCAAAAGTATCAGAAGTTTGTTTAACTTGTAACCTCATTCGCTTCCTTATCTATTAAGATCAGTTGAGAACCTGAGATATCATCTGTCAAAGCCTTGTCTTAATTAAATATGATAGCTCATGTTTTCAAGGCTGTCTCGCATAACAACTCTTCTTTGTTACAGATCAACAGTTAGTAAATCTGTAAACTTCTTGTGTTCCACTTTTTCCAGCCTTGAATCTTGTGGTTGCTTTCTTAGATTCTGTTCCAAGCTCTCGCGGCATAGGTTCATGAACTGGTTCTTGATCTCCTTCTTGGAACAAATTATGGATAAGTAAGCTTCCAAAAGGAACACTTCTTTTCTATGTCTTTGATGCTCAAAAGTGTGCACACATCATTAGCTAATATACCATAATCAATCTCTATAACATATATTGGACCATGATATGAAAAACTTCTTTATCTTTGCTCTTTAACTTATAGGTTCAGAAGAGCTGGAAAGGCAAAAACTCTCAATTCCTTTAATTCAAAACAGGCGCCATGAGAGCATTCCCAAACTTATCCTTTGAGAAGAACTTTACTCTATTTCGCGTATAATTATCAATGGACTCTTAGATAGGTAGCCTCTATGTCAAATTCTTTCTTAGAGATATCCTATTGAATAGATGATTTGAGTATGTCTTTAAGACATTAAAGTAGGAACATCGCCTTCATTGGACATACTACTGATGGGCGATCTGGATCCCGTTATAATCCTCAGTTTAAACTATACTCACCGAGTAGAAATCCTAGCTTACGTTCAGTTCTAAGGCTAGTAGTTTACCTTCGACTAGCAGATTAGCATAGGAGTTAGAAGTAGCTAGATGTACCTCGAACTCTGTTACTTATAAGTACTTAGTACTAAAGATTCTCTTCTATTCTACTCCTCTCTATTGATGAATCTCAAACATATCCTAATTATTGGCCCTAATCCTGAAAGATGAACCAAATTAAATGAACAAAGTAAATGTATTCATAACACTCCTTTTCATTATTTCACTGATCTAAACATACCATGCCAAGTCCACCCCCTAATTCTCATGTAAACTTTTACTTGTAATTCCACAATATCGACATTGGATTATTATCCTATCTTTGATCGGAGGAGTTTCGTACACTAGATTTAAGTCTTTCTCACAGATATAATAACTCACTAATCTCTATTTAAGCCAATTAAGATCATCTCTTCTTTGTACACTTTATCAAGTTGCGTTAGGATTCCTTGGACTCTCTTTTGAACAGAAGCAATGAACCTCGTTCAATACAGTATGACCCGCCGTATAAACCTTTCTCTGGGATTACAAGGTTGTCTCTTTTTATTGTTGCAAGTTCTACTCTATTACGATTTTATCAATCTTTTATCAGGATATATTTCCATCCCTCTTCTATTGGCAAATATCAAGATGAATAAAACTATTAGTACAACATGAACTAAATCTAAGAATAGAATTTAATTATTGACTCATCAAACAATTTCTGTCACAAGATACTCAGGGGTTTCTCAAGGGAATGGTCTCGTGGAAATAAATTAGCCACTCAATCAATCTAATAAGAAGAGCCAAAACATAAAATAATAGAGTCTATAAGAAAATTCGAACACGACATTATTCTTGGCTTCCATATCCGATACTATCTCTGGCAACAGCACTCCTGGCACTAGCGAGACTTTCTTCTCTATAGGGTTTTCTAGTGGCCGCCTCTCTCTCTTTCTCATTAGGGTTGTTCTATTGATACTTTCTTGGAGTTGGCCGAGCCTTCTTCAACTGGAATGATACGATTCTATTCTGTTTTCTTCTTCACAAAGTTGAATCTCGTCAAGTGAATAATGTAGCTCCTGGCACACGCCTAACGGCACAACCAATTTCAAACCGTGTATCCACTCTGGTCGAAAAATATGTAACTCCTCAATCTTGTGCAGTGTTTGGCAACGGCTAGAGAACACGGCTAGCAGACTGGTAGCAAACACGGCTAGAAGAAGCACGGCTTGACTATAACCCGTGGCAATGGTTCTGGAGCTTTCCAAGTCTTCACAGCGTATGCCACGGCTTCAAACACACCCATAGTTCCACCTAAGTCGTGCTCCTTTTCCTAGTGATGCTTTCATCTTCAGGTGGCCCACGGTTTATTGACACACGATTAGGCGTGGCTTCCACATGTTGTCCTTATTGAGTAACTTTACACTTGATCTTTTAAGCTTCAATTTATGATCCTTTTGTGATCTTTCTCTTCTCTTTGGTATTATACCAAATGAAACATATATTATCTGTTTTAATACCGAATCCGCAATGCATATCTTTGTTTTTCATTATTAAAATGATTTTTGCAAAATTAATCTGTAACTTATAAAAATTTGCACTCACTCGATTTACCAGGGTTATTTACCGTCTCTATCAAATTTCCCCCACACTTAAGGTTTTTGGCTTGTACTCAAGGCCAAACACGGATAAGAAAGACCAAAGGACCAGTTTGTTCTCATTTGTTCCCGCAATTTAAAAATGATATAGTTCAGCATCATCGATGATTTCATTTGCTACACCTTAAGCATTGATAATATTTACTCAATCTTACCATTAGTGTATACAAGAATACAAAGTACATTAATTCCCAAGACTTTATCCAAGTGAATCAAACCTTTTACCATTATCATGTAAAACTGAAATTCCAGAGTCAGACTTGTCACCACTAAGATCGTTACTAGTAACATAAGAATACCATCTTACTTTTAACCACTGTTGCTAAAGCAACACAACAGGGATTAAAGCGGCTTTGTTGTATCCAGCTGCTCCTAGCCGCTCTTCCTTTTTTGAGTTTGATACATCTCCAATTCTTATGTTGATCTTATGAGCGTTTCCATTGAAGCACTTAATATAAGTTAAATGATCCATGTAACCCAAACTTTCGATCACGATAATCCCGAGTTCATCACTCGAGATTACATCGCGTTATTCCCTCAGCGTAGAAGGCCGTTTCCTCGGGATTTTTACGTTTGTTCGAAGTTATTCTAACTCAATTACTTATTAATTAAGACGGTTTCCTGGCAGTATGTCCAGACTAGCGATCTGATCTTGGCTACTAGGTTTTAAAAAATACCCCTTACGATCCTCTACCATGCTCAATCAATCAACTATCATTTAGATAAGCTCTTTTAAGTTCATTTTTCTCAGGACTTTAGTCTCATGACCCTAGTCAGCGAACTTTTGCATTGATCCCAAGTTAGTTCCTACCGTGTACAATTGATGTAATTCCTATAAAAAGGACGCACCCTCAGGCTTAATTACTCGTGTCTATGAGCGCTAGCCCCACTTCTTGAACTTCTTCTTTTTTTTTTTCTAGTTTTTTTTTTTTTTGAATCACCCAAGTTACAAGTATCATTTTTGCCTTCACTCCAAAGTAATATCGCTTACCTTACCTACTGGGCTAAAAAGGCAAGTGGTATACTAAACTCAATAGTGACCTTAATCCAATCTCTACTTCCCGAAAGTAAGTTAAATGACAAGTATGTTTACTTTCATCTTGGATCTTCATCTTGTATTTTAGCAAGTATCTTCTAATACTAATAAAGGAGATAAATATTGTTTAAGATATTTCTACTGACGCGTTATATAGACAAATCTCAGCAGTTCTTGTTTGTCAAAAGTCATCATCGTTTTTAACTTATTTAAGAGGAAATTACATTTTTTGATTGCATAAACCTCTGTTATCTAGTTTTCGTACTAGTTTGTGTTTTCCTATACCCCTTCACCACACTTATAATAGAAATTGTCCCCAATGATCCTCATGATATAGCTTAAAGGGAAGCAAAGAATGATATAACAGCATAAATAAAGCAAAAGAAAATCGAAAAAAACTTCCCTCGAATTCTTTTACAACGCCAGATCATTAACAGAAAAGTCAAGCGTCACAGATGCAAGTGGAGTCATGGAACACTCTGCCTAACGTTAACGGGTCGGTGTGTACTTTGAAAGCCTGGTATCTACATACAAAACAACAAAGAAACAAAACAAAACCGATAAGAAATCATAATTGACTGAACATAAAAGCTAATATCATCAGCATTTTCTATTTCAAAACATTAGAATGCGATTAGACCGTCAGTTTTCAGACATCATACAAATCAAGGATAGTAAAAACAAAAGTTACAGACGGCTCTCTAATTCTTTACAATGTTCAATCTACGGGTTCATACTTCCTATCGCTTCCACTTGCCATTGAGGTCAGCTGCTGAAGTCTTCATCTGAAGACAATGGTACAGTGCACCGATCGGCGAGTGAGAATAAGATACAATCTCTCCCCCCCCAAGCGTTGCTATGATTCGATTGCTACGACTTCAGCAATCGCAACTACGGGACTTCCATGTCGAGGCATGAAAGCGGCACCCGAGGTTTCTCCACATGTAAACAGCGTTTTCATAGCACCTCTCTGAGTGTCGATCTCCTCCTGAAAGAAAATCCTACCAGTCAGGTAAGTTGCAGATATATTGGTGTGAACCCCTGGAACCCCCGGTGAGTGGGCCACCCTACCTGCGTGCTCTTGGTCCAATCCCTGGGGCCTGGGTGGGACGTGGTAAGAGTCATGGGTGCGTTTCAGGCCGCGGTCGCCGCGAGAGGGTCACGCCGTTTTCGCTGTTGAGGCCGACGGGTTGCGCAGTGTCGCCACGCCTGATTACCACAGGCTAAGCCACTGTAGCTCAGTAGCTACAGTAGACTAAACTAAACTGTAAGTAGTAGTTGTTAGCATCAGTGACTCCGCTATCCCCCCCGTCGGCTGCGGACCCCCTCAACCCCTCGCTCAAAGTCGGCACATATACCTAGTAAGGTCGCCTCCCATGTTAGCTTGCCCGTTCGCCAGCCCATGTCCAGCGTGTAGCCCCCCTGTTAGGAGATAGTTGGATGCCCGATAGCTTATCCGAAGTATTGGTGCCAGGAGTGGTACGCTTAGTGTTGTGGGTGCGAGGGTCTGGGATGGTGGTACCACCAAGTGGTGCGGAGGGGTGGTGAGTCGGGTTTTGAGTTGGTGAAGTAGGTGGTGGAGGACTTTGTATGGATTGTGGTGCGGTTGGTTTTGGTGTTAGGTCGGTGAAGCTGGACGGTCGTTTTTTTGGTACGGTGGTTGGAGAGTGATGGTGGGGTTGGGTGCTGGTAAGTGTTGTGTGTTTAGGTGTGGATGCGTCTAGGGGGATGGGATTGTTGTGTTGCTGGAAACAATTTGAAAAAAAACTCTTTAAGCCCTTTACCCGTTTGACTGCCTGGTTTTGTTCTCTTTTGATTTCTTCTAAATTTGCAGTAAAATTTCTTTACCGAATCTCCCAAGCTCTGGTTGGGTCCGGCCGGCTCTCAAAGGTTTTGCTCTTGTTCTCACCCTCTGGGGTTTTATCTCGCTCTTTTTGGGTCGGCAGACCATTGGTATGTAAACCTCCACCTCCGCAAACACCCCTCGGGAGAGAGGTGCTCTTCCCCCAAAAACTGCCCCTGGGAGCCCGGGTTGGAAAACACCGATTTTTTCCCAAATATGAGTAATCCAAGAGCCGACAAAACCTTTTATGGTGCCCCAGATGCATTTTTTTTCCCAAACACCAAACAGCTGCTAATCTGACATTAACTCGAGAATGTAATCATACTCCAAAAGCTGGTATAGGGGCTGAAGCATTCACACCCTTTGAGAATCCCTCTACATTGTTGGGGGGGCCAGGGAAAGAATGGAGTACATGCATGGCAGGATCCCTTAATGGCTCCCCTTTTTATTTTGGGAGGGTCATATCTACCGGTTCCCATACTATTCCACCTCCATACTGCAGTAAGCCTTGGAAGGTATCAGGGGGCTGCGCGTTTTTTCGGGGTCGATAAAACCCTCGCCATAAATTCCAAAACGCTTTATAAAGTTTCTCATTTTAACCGGTGGTAACTCATTGGGGAGTTTGAAAGGGACCACATTATCAAGTTTGGTTGCCGACCAAACTAATTTGAAGGGAGCTTTTCAAAAACCCTACTTTGCGAAAAAAAGGGACACGCCTCCTCAATGCTCAAAGTGCTTCCCAAACGGGATCGCTCAAAATAATTTAAATCGTTCCACTAACCCATTCTTAGCTAGCACTTCCAATCAACTACACATTAGGCATTTTTGTCTTCTTTTCGCGGGACCAATTTCATTTCTTTTCCTTCGTCCACGCTCCGCAAGTTAGGAGGGGAGCGTTTGGGGGGACCTCGAGGGAAACCCCAGTTGAACGGGGTTGGGCCTTTTTGCGTGCCACGGTCTTAGTCTCGGGATTTTTTAATAAACCACGCTGGAGAAACTGGGCAGAGGATGAATGACGTTCTTAACAGAGGGGAAGGAGAAAGAACGAAGACCAGAGAGAGGTGATTGTGGGAATGAAGAGGAATGAAAAAGGGAAGGGGTTTTATGTCTGGAAAAGTGCGACCCAAAAGGGAAATTTACGACACGGCTTAAAATCTTCCCGGTTTTACTAGCCGTGCCATCCACTGATCTAATTAAAGAACATGAAAAAGGGCTACCTTCGGACGCTTATGGCACGGCCTTTGACTTTGGGCCCGGGTGGTAACCTGCTATCCACTGCTCTATACAAGAGAAAAAATCTTACCTCGTGGCACGCTTGTGACTTGGACTGCTTGTAACCGTTTTCATCCCCGGCTGAAACACTTTTCACATGCCCGTACCTTTGGTGTGAATTAGACATTTTTCGTTTCCCTTTTTTTTTAAATCTTTCTTGAAAATACCACTAAAAAATGCCCAAGGGTGATGATAGTAAAAGAAAGAAAAAACTAACCTTTAAAAGATGCATGGGTTGCCTCCCACCACGCTTTTTTTTAACGCGTTGGCTCGACCAAAAGAATAATGATGAACTTAACCGGGATCTTCATAGAGGGCTTCAATCTGGTAAATTCCGGCTCATTTCTCCTTCTCTTTTGTTTTTCCCAGTTCATCTTTGCCATCAGATGAGTCAACATTTCTTTATTACACCATTTTTTGCCCTCTTCAATATTGCATACTCTAAAAACTCAACTCTAAGGGATCCTTGCATAAGATATCGTCCACACGGTACCCAGCTACAACGATTGCATAACAAGTATCACAAAATCTACCATTTCTTCGTCACAGCGGGGTTTTTGTATCACTAACTGTCTCCCCCAATGCGACACAAAATCGGCCCTAGCCACATCTTTTGTTTTTTTTTTTGGGCTGTGGCTAAAAGGGCGTCCCAAAAAACCCCAAAGGAACGTCATTTTCACATCCATGTCAGATCACAAAATAAAAGGGGGAAGAAAAAAAGTTTCTACTTTTACTAACACAATTCAAAAAACCCTCAGGAACTTCACTGATCGATCTGCCATTTGAAGGCTCATCCTTTGTAGTTTTGGGCTAACCAAACCCCAAAGCTTTTAAAAAAGGGGAAATGGCATCAGTTATGCTAGCCCTAGATCTGCTAATGCTTTTTCAGGGTTTTAAATTCCAAAATGGAACTTTGGTATGGTGAACCCCTATTCTCATTTTTTTTGGGGGAGTTGTTTTTTTAAAATTGCAGAACAATTTGCACTAAGGGTTGAGTGGATCTTCCATCTTTCTCTTATAGATAGTAAATTTTTTCCAAGCTTGGCTTTCCGGGGCATTGAAAAAAGGGCTTCACAAGGGGGTTAGTTGATATGTAACGGGTTTGAACACATCCAAAAAATTACCGAAATGTTCCCGATCCTTGTCATTCCGCAGCCTAGCAGGATATGGCAATGGGGGTTTATAGGGCTGGACAATAGGTGTCTTCTCAGTTTTCAAGTCTTTTTTTCTTTCCTCTATAACTCTGCCCTTTCTGCTTCTCAGTAGTTCGCCTTTATCAAACAGTCTCCTTCCCTTCCTACTAAGGAGGTTTCCCCACACTTGTCTGATTTCACTTCCTTTCCACTCCTAAGAGTTACTGCCTTCACGTGTTCCCTTGGGTTGGTCTCTGTATTTCCAGGAAGAGACCTTGCGGTCGCTCAGCAAGCGCTTTAGAAATCTGCCCCATCTGGTTCTCCAAGTTGTGAATTGAAGCTTCATGATTCCTTAGAGCGGCCTCAGTGGATTGATGGCATTGCTCTGCGCTTGAATGAATTTCGCAATCATATCCTCAAGGCTGGATTTCTTTTCTTAGAAGGGAGGTGGAGCTGGTCTTTGGAATCCTGGAGCAGGTGCATTACCCCTTTGAGATTGCTGATTACTCCAGGAGAAGTTGGGATGATTACGCCACCCTGGATTATATGTGTTGCTATAAGGATTGTTCTGTGGTATTGTGGGATTCCCTACATAACTCAACACGTTCTGTCACTTCAGATACCACATTGTTGGAATGAGGTTCAATTGGGCAATATTGGTATGGGTTTAGATAGAGCCATCCCTTCAACTTTTGAAGGCGAGTGCATCTACCTTTGCTGCAATTGCTGTCATTCAAATCGACTTCATAAATACCCGCCTGCCCTGTGCTTTTGTCTACCATGGCTCCATTGGTGATTATTTTTGGCCATGTTCTCAAAACAAACTCAATGACTCCTTCGGCCCTTTTCACATTTTAAAGTGCCCCTAGCCGCAGCATCAATGTCTGCCGAGTTGCATAGTCAAGTCCGTTATAGAAGGTGGAAACTTGCAGCCAATTAGGCATTTGGTGTTGTGGACACCTCCTAAGAAGATCCTTAAATCTAATCCATGCTTCATGTAGGGGCTCGTGATCTAGTTGGGTGAATGATGTGATATCATTTCTCAACTTTGCAGTTTTCGATGGTGGGAAATAATAGTCCAGGAAAGTCTCTGCCATCTGGTCCAAGTGGTTATGGAATCCCAGTTTAGTGAACTAAACCACTGCCTTGCTTTCCCCCGGAGAGTAAAGGGAAAAGTCGCAATTTCAGTGCTTCCTCAGAGACTCCGTTTTGCTTGACAGTTTTCACAAATATCCAAGAACATCTGAATATGCGCATGAGGATCCTCGTCAGACAAACTGTCAAACTGGCATTGGTTATGAATCATATGCATTGTAGAGGCCCTTTATTTCGAAGTTGTTGGCTTCTATTGCTGGCTGCACAATACACGACCCAGTGCTGCTCAGAGTAGGACGAGCGTATTCAACCATCGTTCTTCGTTCATCCGCCATTGGCCCAGTTTCTCTTAATCGCCTTCTAAAGGTTTGGTCAATTTCAGGATCAAAGTCAAGAAGCTTAGATGAAGAGCTCCTTGTCATAAACCGCGACAGAACAAACTATGAACTTAATTTCCTCAACAAATTTGAATCAAAGCACGAACGAAATTAAAGTAAATAACTAAAAGAAAAATAAAAATAAAAAAATAAATAAATTTTATATATATATATATAGTTAAAGTAGTAGGTGTCAGTTTTCCTAATATTACAAGTCCCCGGCAACGGCGCTAAAAAACTTGATGGGACGATCTGACGTTCTAACAAGTTTAAACCTAACTCAATCCTAGCTTACGATCAGTTCTCAGGCAAGTGGGACCTATCGACTAGCAGTATAGCATAGGAGTACAGGTATCGATCCCACGAAGACTTATAAGTACTAGTTACTAACGATTCTCCTACTATCTAACTCCTCACTATTGATGATCTCAACTATCCTAATTATTGCCTAAACCTGAAAGAAACAAATAAAATGAACAAAGTAAATGTAATCAAACACTCCCTTAATTAATTCAATGATCTAAGCATACCTGCCCAAGATCCACCCCTAATTCTCATGTAGCTTTTACTCAATTCACACAATCCAATGATTAATATCCAAACTTTGATTTGCGGAGTTTCTTACACTAGATTAGTGTCTTTCTCAAGATCAATAATCCCTAATCCTAATTAAGCAATTAAGATCTCTCTTCAATTAACATAATCAAGATTGCGTTAGGATCCTAGGACTCTCAATTGAACCAGACCGCAATGACCTCGTTCAATACAGAAGACCTCCTATAACCTATCTCTAGGATTATAAGGTGTCTTTTTATTCATGCAAGATCTACTCTATTACTGATTTCTCAATCTTAATAACAGAGATATAATTCCATCCTAATATTGCGCACATATCAAGATGAATATAAAACTATAATTACAACATGAACAAACTCAAAGAATAGAATTAAATTATTGAACATCAACAATTCTGTCACGTGATACTCAGGGGTTTCTCAAGGGAAACGGGTATGAAACAATTAGCCACTCATGAATCTAATAGAAGAGCAAAAATAAATTAATTGAGTCCATAAAGAAAATTCGAACACGAAATATCTTGGAAATTCGAACACGAAATATCTTGGCTTCCAATTCCGAAACTATTCTGGCAACAGCTCCTGGCAGCAGCTTCTCTTCTCTAGGGTTTCTCTCGTGCCGCCTTCTCTCTTTTCTCATTAGGGTTGTTCTATTTATACTTCTTGAGGCATGGCCGAGCATCTTCAACTGGAAAGATACGATTCTATCTTTCCTTTTCCATGTGAATCTCGTCAAGTGAATAATAGTCGCTTGGCACGCCTAACGGCACGGCCAGATTTCAAACCGCGTCTCCCTCTGGTCGAAAATATGTAACTCCTCAATCTTGATCAGTGTTTGGCACGGCTAGGAACACGGCTAGCAGCACTGGTAGCAACATGGCTAGAAGCACGGCTAGACTATAACCCGTGCCAAGTTCTGGAGCTTTCCACGTCTTCACAGCGTATGCCACGGCTTCAAACACACCCATATCACAAGCCGTGCTTCCTTTCCAAGTGATGCTTTCATCTTCAGGTGCGCCCACGGTTTATGACACGGCCGTGGCCTTCCACATGTTGTCCATGAGTAACTTTAACTTGATCTTTTAAGCTTCAATTATGCTCCTTTTGTGATCTTTCTCCTTCTCTTTGGTATTATACCTTGAAACATATATTTATCTGTTAAATACCGAATCCGCATTGATTTTATTCAAAAGATATACAAATTCATCAGTAATGCCCATGATTTACCAGGGTTAATTTACTCTTATCATATAAATTCAACAATAATTTTGTGTATGATTCAAGGAAACAACTCGAAATCAATAACCATTGCCTCCTTCCCATAATCAATTTGTAAACCTCCATTAATAGTAGCAAAAAGATCATTCCTAGGCATGTTTGTAATCTCTACATCATCATTTACATCATGCAAGTGTAGACATTTAATTACATCTGCCCTAGAAATTGTAATGTCTTGATCACATACTCTGGAAACTAGAACATTCCCTTCCGAAAGATTTAAATTTCCATAAAATTCTTTCACACACTCGCTATAAACTAGAACTTAAATAGAGCAAAGTTCCATACATCCTATGGGTTCTAAAACTTCATTCTAGTAAAATCCATTACTTGTAAAGAAATTAAAATCCACAAAACTACAAGGACACACCTCGTTTTTCTTCCTTCGAAGGGATTTTGAGATTAAGGGTTTCAGACTTGGTACATTCCTTTGTTTTGGTTGCTTCTTAGCTGATTTCTTAGGCGAAGAGGTTTCTTGGGTAACCTTTTCTTTTCCTTTTGAAGACAATGAACCCCGTTTTCTTTTGGAAGTGTTCTTGGAACCAATGATAGACTTGGAGTCAGGGGAACTTGGGTTCTCCTCCATTGAAGGTTCTTGAGGTTTTTCCGAAGAATCTGAATATTCATCATGAATCACTAAAGGCTTGTTGGAGGGTTTTTGTTTTGAAAGATTTTTGTTTGAGACGTTCTGAGGATTTAGGCGCCATTGGAGTCACAAAGATAGAGAGAGAGAGCAAGTTGCGAAAAAAAATAAAGAAAGAGAGATAAACAATTTGTAAAGAAAGAGAGAAGCGGATAAAGAGAAAGAATATATATATATTATATATTATATAAAGATTTTCAAAGATTGAAAATTTCGGGGGAAAAAAAATTCAAAATGGGTTACAAATTCCTAATTCATTTCTAATAAATTCAAATTTTACCTTTTCAAGAGGTTTTAGTAAAGATGTCTGCAAATTGATTTTCGGTTGGCACAAATTCAACATTTATATCTCCATTATGCACATGATCTCTAATAAAATGATGTCTAATTTCTATGTGCTTTGACCTAGAATGATGCACTGGATTTTTTGTCAAATTTATTGCTCTCATGTTATCACATTTAATTGGCACAGTTTTAAAATTTATTCCATAATCATTCAATTGTTGTTTTATCCATAAAACTTGTGTATAGCAATTACCAATAGAAACATATTCAGCTTCAGCTGTGGATAGAGTAAACAGAATTTTGTTTTTTAGAAGACCAAGAAATTAATTTATCACCTAGGAATTGACAAGTACTAGATGTGCTTTTTCTATCAATTTTACATCCAGCATAATCTGCATCAGAATATCCTATTAAATCAAAAAATTGATTTTTAGAATACCAGATGCCTTATATTTGAAGTATTAACTAGGTATTTGAAAATTCGCTTTACAGCTGATAAATGAATTTTTGTTGGTGCAGCTTGAAATCTAGCACACAAAACATACACTAAACAAAATATCAAGTCTTAATGTAGTCAAGTACAATAAAGAACCTATGAGGCTCCTATAAAGTTTCTCACTTATCTTCTGTCCATTTGAGTCAGAGTCTAACCTTGTTGAAGAAACTCATAGGTGTTGTAACCTTTTTGCAACCATCATATCCAAACTTCTTTAATATTTGTTTTGTGTATTTTTCTTGATGAATAAAGATTCCTTCTTTTGTTTGTTTTATTTTGAAGCCCAAAAAGAATGTTAATTCTCCCATCATTGACATTTCAAATTCTGCCTGCATGGTCTCTGCAAATTCTTGACACAACAATTCTTTAGTAGATCCAAAGATAATATCATCCACATATACTTGCACAACTAAGATATCATTATCAAAATTTTTCAAGAATAAAGTGGTGTCAACTTTTCCTCTATGAAAACCTTTAGAGATAAAAACATACTCAATCTTTCATACCAAGCTCTTGAAGCTTGTGTCAAACCATATAGCGCTTTATTTAATTTAAAAACGATCTTCAAAACCAGGCGGTTGTTCTACATAAACTTCTTCCTTTATAAAACCATTTAAAATGCACTTTTTACATCCATTGAAAAACTTTAAAATCCTTATAAGATGCATATGCAAGCATCAATCGTATTGCTTCTGGTCTAGCAACAGGTGCATATGTTTTCATCAAAATCTTTTCCTTCTTCTTGTGAATAACCTTTAGCAACTAATCTTGCTTTATTTCTTATAATTTTACCATCTTCATGTAATTTATTTTTAAACACCCATTTAGTTCCAATTATAGACTTTCCTCTAGGTCTAGGAACTATGTTCCATACATTGTTTCTTTGAAATTGATTTAATTCTTCTTGCATAGAGATAATCCAATTATCATCATTTAAAGCTTCTTCCATATTACTAGGTTCAATTTCAGATAACAATACAAAATGATTTTCAAGATTTTGTAAATTAGCTCTTGTTTTAACACCAGATTAAACATTACCTATTATTTGATCAGAAGGATGTGCAGACTTATACCTCCAAGCTCTAGAAGCTTCTTGTTCAGATCTTACAACTTTTGAAGTACCTTCTGTGTTTGCCTCTGAAATAGGTTCTGGACGACCAGATCCTTGAGTGTTAACAGCAGGTGCTTCTGACTTAGGTTCTGCACCAGCTTCTTCTTTAGGATTGGAGTCCTTTTCTTCATCAGAATCAACATCCTTTAAATCCTCAATAAATTTAACATTTATTGATTCTTCAATAGTTTTTGATGATTTATTGAAAACACGATAAGCACGACTATTTAGAGAATATCCTAAGAAAATAGCTTCTTCAGATCTTTCATCAAACTTACTAAGGTCGAGAGGATTCTTTTTCACAAAACATTTAGATCCAAAGATATGAAAATATGAAATGTTAGGTTTCTTACCTCGAAACATCTCATAAGCAGTCTTTGATGTCATGGGTCGAATGAAAACTCTATTGATGATATAGCAAGCTGTAGAAACTGCTTCTGCCTAAAAATACTTAGCAATGCCACTTTCATTTAACATAGATAATCTCTTGTAAAGTTCTATTCTTACGTTCCACTACTCCATTTTGTTGAGGAGTGTATGGAGCTGAGAAATTATGAGATATACCATGTTCTTCACAAAAATTTAAAAAAACTTGTATTTTGGAATTCTGTTCCATGATCAGTTTGAAGACTAATTATGGAAACTCCCTTTTCATTTTGTATTTGTTTTGCAAATTTTTGAAAAGAATCAAAGGTATCTCTTTTGTGTCGCAAGAACATAACCCAAGTGTATCTTGAAAAATCATCAACAATAACAAGTCCATATTTGCTTCCACCCATGCTTAAGACTCTAGTAGGTCCAAAAAGATCAAGATGCAATAATTCAAGTGGTCTCTCAGTTGAGATTACATTTTTACTTTTATGAGAGACAGAAACCATTTTATTCTTTAAGCAAGTATCACATTTCACATCTTGTTTAATATTTATTTTAGGCAATCCTTTAATAATATCCTTTTTAGATAATTTTTCTAAATGATTAAAATTAACATGTCCTAGTCATTTATGCCAAGCAAAAACATGATCATTCAAAGAAATTAAACAACAAGCATTATCGATTTCAGCTGGTTTTGTGAGATAGATATTTCTTTTCCCTAATTCCTTCAAATAATCTTTCATCATTTTCATTAAAAGCATAGCACTTGTCTTGATCAAAAATCATTTTATATCCTTTATCACATAACTGACTAATACTAAGTAGATTATGTTTTAAGCCTTGCATAAGATATACATTTTCAATGAGAAAAGTAGGCATACCAATCGTTTAAGTGGCAATTATTTACCTCTACTATCATCTCCAAACTTTACATATCCTTTTTCTTCCCAAGTTATGCTATTGAACAATGAAGCATCTCCAGTCATATGTCTAGAACATCCACTATCCAAATACCATGTTCCTCTTATTTTAGCTTCATGTTCCTGTACAAACAAAAAAGAATTAAGTCCTTTTAGAAACCTAAGCGAATTTGGGCCCTTCAAAAGATAAGCTCATTTGATTTATTTGATTTAGTTGTTGACTACTGAGCTTATTTCTTTTATAATAGCAAAATTTCTCAATGTGACCAAATTTATTATAGAAGAAACATGCATAAGAATTAACATTCCTATACATGTCATTTATCTGTTTCTTGAAATTCTGGTTTGTATAACTTCTGTTATACCTTCTGGTATTTCTTCTGTAGTACCTATTGTGTAGATACCTCTTGTTAGAATAACTTCTGTAAAGGTGTCTGGTATTTCTTCTTTTAACATTATTTGTATTTGAAATGTACTTTTTGCTATTGGATTCATCACTTAAGACTTGTTTAGCCTTAACAAACACTGTATTTTGATTCGATTTTGAACTCGAACCATGCTCATATCCTAATCCATGTTTTTCATTTGAAACTCTTTGTGAAGAAATTAACATGGTCAATTTCTTGTCACTTTCATCAAATTTCTTAAAGGTAGTTTTCAACGAATTGGATAAATCATCAATCTTTACCTTCATGTCACTTGTTTCTACTTTAAGTAGATGATTTTCTATTCTTAATTTTTCAATACTCACATGCATGGATTCATTTTCTTGTTTCAGGATATCATTTTCATCTGCAAGTAAAGTATTTGTTTGTTTTAATGCTTTTTTTTCATTCTTAAGAGCTTTTATTTCATTTTCATACGTAGCCAATTTTGTATCATCCCTTTTTAGTGCCTTAATAACTTACTCATTTCTGCTAGCATGTCAGTATCAGTTATATCTTCATCAGATTCAGAGTGTACCTCAGAACAAAGCCATTAGACAAAAATTTGCCTCATCCTCTTCTTCTTCTGAAACTTTTGAATTTGTTTCTGTATCCTCTAAATCACTCCATGTTGCTAGCATTGATATGAACCACGCCAACTCGTGACGAAACCTAATACCAATACGTTCGGAATTCGTTGCCTAAGACGCCCAAACACCTAAAGTGGAAACCGCGACCCGTTGCCTATAAGTGAGACAAGAACCTTAGTATAAAATGAAGACGCCACAATCGGGGATGAAAGACCGATTGATAAGTCGGGATGAACGCCACGAAAATTAATCCGATAAGTTCGATTTAGTTATTGATGAACCAAGAGAGGTGCCTCTCAAAAGTGTTTAATGTTCAAAGATGTAAATTCTTAGTTGTTCTAAACCCTAGGAGCTTTTATACTAGGGTTACAATTCGTGAAAAACAAGTCCAAAATGACGTAGCTTAGATAAGTTGCGTAAAAACATGAAAACAGAACAAGTTGGCCGGCAGGGGATACACGGCCGTGTACACGACCGTGTACTTTGGCCATGTACTTTTCTGTGCACATTCCGGTCACATACACGACCGTGTACTTCTGGTTGTGTATCTTTCTGTGGATTTGCTTGTCTCCATACATGGCCATGCCTTTTAGCCGTGTATGATTCTGTGCAATCTTGGAATTCCTACACGGCCGTGCCTTCAACATTCACGCCCTCTTCAACCCGTGTCCGGTGTGACTTGTATAAAAGCAAGGGTCTTCCCATGGTTGTTCCAATCTGTTCCAACTTCATGATTGCTCCAATCCTTTCCGGTTTCATGGACAACCTTTATCAACCCGTTAAGTGCTTCCTTGAATCATTTCGCTTGATTTCTTATGATCAGTCCAGGCGGCACTTCAAGAGGATCCACATTTCTTCTTCCGGCTTGGCTCTCATCATGGATCTCATCATTCCCCTCCTCTTGAAAAGGATTTGTCCTCAAATCATTGCCTGCATCAAATGGACTCAGATTAGTAACATAAAATGTGACACTTACTGGATACTCACCTGGTAAATTTTTCTTGTAGGCATTATCATTGATTTTCTCAAGCATCGGAAATGGACCGTCTCCCCTAGGGTTCAACTTGGATCTCCTCTGCAATGGAAAACTCTCCTTGCGAAAATGCACCCAAACCCAATCTCCAAGCTAAAAAATCTTGGGTCTCCTGTCCTTGTTCACCCTTGAAGCGACCCGGCATTTTGTTTTACAATCCTAATCTTTACCTGTGCATGTAGCTTTCTCACAAAATCTACCTTAGAATCAGCATCAAAACTCACAGACTTGTTAAGTGGCAATGGCAATAAATAAATAGGAACCAATGGGTTTAAAACCATACACAATCTCAAATGGTGAACAATGACTAGTGCTATATAAAGCCCTGTTATATGCAAAATCCACAAATAGTAGACAATCCTTCTAAGTCCTAATGTTCTTCTCTATGATTGCCCCTAACAATTGAATTAAAGTCCTGTTAACCACATCAATTTGCCCATCAATTTGTGGGTGATAGATAGTTGAAAACATCCGTTTAGTTCCCAACTTTTCCCACAATACTCTCCAAAAATGACTCAAAAATTTCTCATCTCGATCACTAACAATGCTTTTAGGTATACCATGCGGATGCACTACCTTTCTAAAGAACAAATCAACAATATGTATAGCATCATCAATTTTATGACAAGGAATGAAATGAACCATTTTAAAAATCCAATCCACAACCACAAAATTAGAATCTCGACCATGCCTAGGCCTAGATAATCCTAACACAAAATCTATGGAAATGTTTATCCATGGCTCACGAGGAATGACACTATACTCATATAACCAATCTAAGAAGTCATCTAAACAAGGAATAGGATGACGATACTTTATTGTAAGGTTGTTGATGGCACGGCAGTCAACACACATTCTCCATGTCCCATCCTTCTTAGGCACCAAAATCACAAGCACTGCACATGGACTCATGCCTTCTCTCACGTATCCCTTCTCCATTAACTCATCTACCTGCCTTTGGAGTTCCTTCGGAAAGACATTTTCAAAATCCTGCACAAGAGACACAACCACACTAGGCAAAGCATTAGATAATTCGTTAGTAGTCAAACATGTTTCCTTAAAAACCAGCAACAACATAGGTTGCCTCATCACTAACGCTCTCCTTACTACACTCACTCTTGCCACATAACTCTCCTTTTGCAAGGCTGCCATCTCCTTTTCACTCACCACCAAAGTTGATCCCCCTTCAACTTGGCCTCTCACACTCTTTCCAGCCTTCCTCTCTTTTTCCTTTTGATCTTGACTTTTATATTCCTTTTCTTTCTCATTGTCTTTTGCTTTCTCACTCTCCTCTGCTTTTCACTCACCTTATGTTTTGCCAACGACTGTTATAGCTGCAACTGATCCTCATACACTTGTTTAGGTGTTAACAGTTTAAGATTAAAGCTTTTCCCTTGGTGAACAAGCTTATACTTGTTAGAAAAGCCATCATGAACAACCTTCCTATCAAATTGCCATGGCCTCCCCAACAACACATGACATGCTTGCATTGGCACTACATCGCAAAAACACCTCATCCTCATATCTACCAATGCGAAAACCAATCAAGGCTTGCTTACTTACCTTAGTCTCACCACTATCATTCAACCACTGCAATTTATATGGACTAGGGTGTCTAACAGTTTTGAGCCCCAGCCTTTCAACAATAAAATTGCTCACTACATTGGTGCAACTCCCTCATCAATGATCAAACTACAAATGTGATCTCCTAGATAACATCTAGTATGAAATATATTCTCTCTTTGCACCTCTTCTTCTTCCTTCACCTGCACATTCAACGCTCGCTTCACTACTGCCACTAACCTCCCTATTGCAGGCTCCTCATCATCACTAGCATCCTCTAATGGAGGCATATCATCTTCTTCACTATCCCCCTTAGTCTCATACTCTCCATCATCACGCAAAATCATCACACGCCTATTTGGACATTGACTAGCAATATGGCCTCTACCTTGGCATTTAAAACATCTAATGTCACGATTTCTAGAAGTAGAAGAATCAGGGTTACCTTGGTTACCAGGAGTAGAACCCGCTTGCCTCAGCTCCCCTTTTGGTTTGGTGGGTAAAGGCTTTTCTTCTTTCTTCCATTGGTTGGTCTTCCAAGTGGATGAACCATTACCCTGTGGAAACCGTGCATTACTACTACCTTTCCTCTTGTGCTAGTTCTCAACCTTTATAGCCATGTGAACCATATCCTCCAATTCTACATAATGCTGCAATTTAACCACATTTTGGATTTCTCTATTCAACCCAACAAGAAACCTAGCCATTTTAGCCTCTCTATCCTCCTCTACATTCACCCTAATCATAGTGACTTTCATCTCCTTGAAATATTCATCTACACTTCGGTTTCCCTGCCCTAGAGTTTGCAACTTGTTGTGCAATTCATGATAGTAATACGCAGGTACAAACCGCTTCTTCATCACTCTTTTCATCTTTTCCCAAGACTTAATGGTAGCAAGTTTTACTTTCTTTCTCCCACTATAGTTGTGACAATCAAATACCATTTCCACCTTTTTCTCCCACTCTAAGTACGCCTCGGGATCATTCTTCCCTTGGAAAGGAGGAATCTTCATCTTTATGCTACTTAATTGATCATCCTCTCTATTCCTATCTCCTCTATCTTCCCAATCCCTAGTTCCTCTATTCCGACCACTATATCCTCTATAACTCCTGACAAAAGGCTCATCAAAGTCATCATCCGACATTTCATCTCCACCCCTCGGTACTCTCCTAGAACGACTCTCCCTCTTACGCCCTTGGAATACATTTGTGGATTGTTCTAGTCTTTGCTCTACCATCTCATGAATTTGTTCCATTCCCTCTTGGAACATCCTCTTCATCTCACCCCTCAACGCCTCAATTACTAACCTAGCATCAAACCTTCCCCTATCACCTTCAGGAGAATGTTGTCTCGACATTGTCCCTGTAGAAAAGATTAGTACTAACACAAATATATATAAAATTAAACCTCACGATACACTCCCTTACGTGTTTTTGCTCAAATGATGATGTCACACAGCCACTCGTGTATTCTCACAAACAATGATGATATCAAATCGCCAATTCCTCTTCTCAATTCTCTTGGAACTAACCCAAACTACACCGATTCCCTTCCGTAGAATTAAAAAACAAATCTAGGGTTCGTAAATTTTCCTCTTTTTTTTTTTATCCGAATTTTTTTTTTTTGTATTTGTTATTGCTCTTGATCACGTTTCTCTTATCTTTTCTTTTCTCTTCTTTTTTTGTTGTTGTGATTTTTACTCTTTTTTTTTTTTTAACAATCGCCTAGTCAATATTACACTATCAAAAGACAATCAATACTACGAAATTGAATACAATAATTGATATGAACGATTGGAGTTAGGGTTTTTGATATTACCTTCCTCAACCGCACTTGATGTTTTGACAAACCTAAGCTCTGATACCAAACTGATACGAACTGCGCCAACCCGTGACGAAACCCAATACCAATATGTTCAGAATTCGTTACCTAAGACGCCCAAACACCTAAAGTGGAAACCGCGACCCGTTGTCTATAAGCGAGACAAGAACCTTAGTATAAAATGAAGATGCCACAATCGGGGATGAAAGACCGATTGATAAGTCGGGATGAACGCCACGAAAATTAATCCGATAAGTTCGATTTAGTTATTGAAGAACCAAGAGAGGTGCCTCTCAAAAGTGTTTAATGTTCAAAGATGTAAATTCTTAGTTGTTCTAAACCCTAGGAGCTTTTATATTAGGGTTACAATTTGTGAAAAACAAGTCCAAAATGATGTAGCTTAGATAAGTTGCGTAAAAACACGAAAACAGAACAAGTTGGCCGGTAGGGGATACACGGCCGTGTACACGACCGTGCACTTTGGCCGTGTACTTTTCTGTGCACATTCCGGTCACATACACGACCGTGTACTTCTGGTCGTGTATCTTTCTGTGGATTTGCTTATCTCCATATACGGCCGTGCCTTTTAGCCGTGTATGATTTTGTGCAATCTTGGAATTCCTACACGGCCATGCCTTGAACATACACGCCCTCTTCAACCCGTGTCCAGTGTGACTTGTATAAAAACAAGGGTCTTCCCATGGTTATTCCAATTCGTTCCAACTTCATGATTGCTCCAATCCTTTCCGGCTTCATGGACAACCTTTATCAACCCGTTAAGTTCTTCCTTGAATCGTTTCGCTTGATTTCTTGTGATTGGTCCAAGCGGCACTTCAAGAGGATCCACATTTCTTCTTCCGGCTTGGCTCTCATCATGGATCTCATCAAGCATTGCATGACTTTTCTTTTTATAATTTTCCATTTTCTTGATCAGTGTTGGACATTCATATTTGATGTGTCCTGGCTTTTTGCATTCATAACATTGAATTTCCCTTTTCTCTTTCTTCTTTTCTTTCTCCTTGTAAGCTTTTCCTGCATCATTATGCTTATATTCAATACTTTTCTTGAAAACACTAAATTTCTTACCTCTTTGCTTCTTGAGCAGCCTGTTGAGTCTACGTGCTAGAAGACTGATGTCCTCTTCTTTCTCATTGTCGCTATCATCTGTTTCAGTTTCACTTTGCTTTATTTCCTTGACTTTAAAAGCAATTCCTTTGGTGCTGTCTTCTCTTCTTTGTGTGGTTTTTATGTGAGACTCATATGCCATGAGCTGTTTTCTTTGCATCCCAAGATGGTGGCAATATCCTCAGCATTTTCCTCACAAGATTAGGATTTGGAAGTTTCTTTCCAAGTGATGCAAGCTCATTTATAATAGCTGTAGACCTGTTAAAAGCATCTTTGACATCTTCATTAGATTTAAAATTAAATAATTCATACTATTGAATTAAAACATTTATCTTGGTTTCCTTGATGGTATTAGTCCTTTCATATGTTTCAGATAGGATATCCCAAATCTCCTTTGCATTTGCACACGATGATATCAAATAGAATTCTGATAGAGCAATAGTAGTCAACAACAGATTTTTTGCTTTGTTGTTCTTCTCAATAATCTTCTTCTCGGAATCTAACAAGGTCGAATTTCCATTCAAGGTGATCACATTGTCCCCAAGTGAAATGACCTACCATGAATCATAATCATTAGCTTTAATATAAGTTTCCATGTGCATCTTCTAATATGAGAAGTTTGAACCATCAAAATAACGAGCTCGATTAATTACAACAATATTTTCAACCATTTTGGATCACTCAAAATAGATGAGTCCTTCTCTGATACCAATTGTTGGTCTTAATTAGATTAATCAAGAGGGGGGGGGAGGGGTTAAATTGATTGATTACTTAAAATTTCAATTTTTTGCAAATTATCCAAAGTCTCTCGACTAACAAAATGAAAAATAATAATGTGCAATAAACAAAATGAGTAGAGAAGAATAAAATGCTTAGAGATTTATAGAGGTTCCGCCTCGAGCGTCAATCCTCTCTTCCAGCTCCACGCTGGGGTCCCGGTTGTGTTTCACTATATCAATAAAATTGAGAGTATACAAAATAAGCCTCTTCAAGGCGAAGTATTACTGTTGAGTCTCTTTAGCTTCTTCACTAAGCTAGTTACTCAAACTACAGTGATGAAACAACTTTCAATTCCTCATACAAGAAAGGAATCACAATAGCAATGAGGAATATCAAATTTCCTCTACAAATCGGATCACACGTATATAAAAAAAATTTTTGCGCCTGAAGATGTATGAGCTTTTTAATTTTTTCGTATGCTTGATTCTAAAACCAATGTTATTTTTTTTTTCAGCTGAACATCCCTTTTTGTATATAAGACATAACGGTTGCTTTGTTGGAGAATACCTTGTAACATCCATGGAGTTTCATGTGACAAGCTTGGATTTATTTTTGAAATTTTATATTTCAAAAATAAGTTGAACTTGTTGGAAAAAAATCTGCATTCCCGTGATATTTTGATGAGAATAAGCTTGGATAAATTAGTTTGACCGAGATCTTCTTTGGAGATATTCTTTAGATCAAGTTTGTTGAAGATATCCTTTACATTATGGAACCTTATCTTGATATCCCATATGTTGTGGAACCATATCTTCACGTAACAACCATATTTCTTATCCTTATCTTTATAACTGCTGGATCTCCAAAAATATAACATAAATATCTATATTGAAATCTTGATAAAACTTGTAAATCTTATACGATCCCACTTTATCATGAATAAAATAAAATCTTTGAATAAAATCCTGTAAAAACTTTATGTAAATTAAAAACCCCATGATATGAAATCCAACTTTAGTAAAAACACATCAAGTATATTACCCAAATATACTTGATACGTGGAGCTAGGCTTTGAAATTTATTAAAAACCATCAATACAAAAATTAGAAATGGAAGGTTCTGAAAGAGCTTCTGAAGAAAACCTGTCAACTGTCTTCCTGTTGTAAAGGTTTTGAAAAAGCTTCTGAACAAAATCTGTCTACCATCCCTCTTTTACAAGGGTTCTGAAATACCTTCTGACAGAACAAAAACAGTCTGTATAACACCATTAAAGGTTCTAAACAAGCTTCTGTCTCTTTGTCCATTTTAGAAAAATTCACTTACTATCTTCTGAAACAACTTCTGACAAGCTCAAACATAGTTACACATTATTCCTCTTTTGTTAACATCGAAACGAAATTAGAGAACTTAACAAAAACAAAAACAAAATGAAAAAGGAGTTTCCATAATTTGTCTTCGAACTGATCATGGAACAGAATTCCAAAATACAAGTTTTTTAAATTTTTGTAAAGAACATGGTATATCTCACAATTTCTCAGCTCCATATACTCCTCAACAAAATGGAGTAGTGGAACGCAAGAATAGAACTTTACAAGAGATGACTAGATCTATGTTAAATGAAAGTGGCATTGTTGAGTATTTTTGGGTAGAAGCAATTTCTACAGCTTGCTATATCATCAATAGAGTTTTCATTTGACCCATGACATCAAAGACTGCTTATGAGATGTTTCGAGGTAAGAAACCTAACGTTTCATATTTTCATATTTTGGATCTAAATGTTTTGTGAAAAAGAATGCTCTCAACCTTGGTAAGTTTGATGAAAGATCTGAAGAAGCTATTTTCTTAGGATATTCTCTAAATAGTCGTGCTTATCGTGTTTTCAATAAATCATCAAAAACTATTGAAGAATAAATAAATGTTAAATTTATTGAGGATTTAAAGGATGTTGATTCTGATGAAGAAAAGGACTCCAATCCTAAAGTAGAAGCTGGTTCAGAACCTAAGTCAGAAGCACCTGCTGTTAACACTCAAGGATCTAGTCATCCAGAACCTATTTCAGAGGCAAACACAGAAGGTACTGCAGAAGTTGTAAGATCTGAACAAGAAGCTTCTAGAGCTTGGAGGTATAAGTCTGCACATCCTTCTGATCAAACAATAGGTACTGTTCAATCTGGTGTTAATATAAGAGCTAATTTACAAAATCTTGAAAATCATTTTATGTTGTTATCTGAAATTGAACCTAGTAATATGGAAGAAGCTTTAAATGATGATAATTGGATTATCTCTATGCAAGAAGAATTAAATTAATTTCAAAGAAACAATGTATGGAACATAGTTCCTAGACCTAGAGGAAAGTCTATAATTGGAACTAAATGGGTGTTTAAAAATAAATTAGATGAAGATGGTAAAATTATAAGAAATAAAGCAAGATTAGTTGCTAAAGGTTATTCACAAGAAGAAGGAATAGATTTTGATGAAACATATGCACCTGTTGTTAGACTAGAAGCAATACGGTTGATGCTTGCATATGCATCTTATAAGGATTTTAAAGTTTTTCAAATGGATGTAAAAAGTGCATTTTTAAATGGTTTTATAAAGGAAGAAGTTTATGTAGAACAACCACCTGGTTTTGAAGATCCTTTCAAATCTGATTATGTTTTTAAATTAAATAAAACACTATATGGTTTGAAACAAGCTCCAAGAGCTTTGTATGAAAGATTGAGTATGTTTTTGATCTCTAAAGGTTTTCATAGAGGAAAAGTTGACACCACTTTATTCTTGAAAACTTTTGATAATGATATCTTGGTTGTGCAAGTATATGTGGATGATATTATCTTTAGATCTACTAAAGAATTGTTGTGTCAAGAATTTGCTGAGACCATGCAGGTAGAATTTGAAATGTCAATGATGGGATAATTGACATTCTTTTTGGGGCTTCAAATAAAACAAACAAAAGAAGGAATCTTTGTTCATCAAGAAAAATACACAAAAAAAATATTGAAGAAGTTTGGATATGATGGTTACAAAAAGGTTACAACACCTATGAGTACTTCAACAAGGTTAGACTCTGACTCAAATGGATAGAAGGTAAGTGAGAAACTTTATAGGAGCCTCATAGGTTCTTTATTGTACTTGACTGCATTAAGACCTGATATTTTGTTCAGTGTATGTTTGTGTGCTAGATTTCAAGCTGCACCAACAGAAATTCATTTATCAGCTGTAAAGCGAATTTTCAAATACCTAGTTAATACTTCAAATTTGGGCATCTGGTATCCTAAAAATCAAAATTTTGATTTAATAGGATATTCTGTTGCAGATTATGCTGGTTGTAAAATTGATAGAAAAAGCACATCTGGTACTTGTCAATTCTTAGGTGATAAATTAATTTCTTAGTCTTCTAAAAAACAAAATTCTATTGCTCTATCCACAGCTGAAGCTGAATATGTTTCTATTGGTAATTGTTGTGCACAAGTTTTATGGATAAAACAATAATTGAATGATTATGGAATAAATTTTAAAACTGTGCCAATTAAATGTGACAACATGAGTGCAATAAATTTGAGAAAAAAATCCATTCCATCATTCTAGGTCAAAGCACATAGAAATTAGACATCATTTTATTAGAGATCATGTGCATAATGGAGATATAAATGTTGATTTTGTGCCAACCGAAAATCAATTTGCAGACATCTTTACTAAACCTCTTGAAAAGGTAAAATTTGAATTTATTAGAAATGAATTGGGAATTTGTAACCCTTTTTGAATTTTTTTTTTCCCCTAGAAATTTTCAATCTTTGAAAATCTTTATATATATATATATATATATATATAATATTTTAAAATAAAAAAATGGAAAGGAGGCAAAAATAATAGACGGTTCCTTTTAAAAACACCAAAGTCGGTTTCTTTTTCAAACCAAAACACTCTCTTTCTCTTTATCCGCTTCTCTCTTTCTTTACAAATCGTTTTTCTCTCCTTCTTTATTTTTTTTCACAACCTGCTCTCTCTCTCTATTTTTTTTCTCTCTCATTGTGACTCTAATGGTGCCTAAATCCTCAGAACGTATCAAACAGAAATCTTTCAAAACAAAGCCCTCCAACAAACCTTTAGTGATTCATGTTGAATCTTCAGATTCTTCGAAAAAACCTCAAGAACCTTCAATAGAAGAGAACCCAAGTTCCCCTGACTCCGAATCTGTCATTGGTTCCAGGAACACTTCCAAAAGAAAACGGGTTTCATCACCTTCAAAAGGAAAAGAAAAGGTTACCCAAGAAACCTCTTCGCTTGAGAAATCAGCCAAGAAGCAACCAAAACAAAGGAATGCACCAAGTCTAAAATCCTCAATCCCAAAATCTCTTGGAAGGAAGAAAAACGAGGTGTGTCCTTGTAGTTTTGTGGATTTTAATTTCTTTACAAGTAGTGGGTTTTACTAGAATGAACTTTTAGAACCCATAGGATGTATGGAACTTTGCTCTATTCAAGTTCTAGTTTATGGCAAGTGTATGAAAGACTTTTATGGAAATTTAAATCTTTCGGAAGGGAATGTTCTAGTTTCCAAAGTATGTGATCAAGAAATTACAATTTCTAGGGCAGATGCAATTAAATGTCTACAATTGCATGATGTAAATGATGATGTAGATATTACAAATATGCCTAGGAATGATCTTTTTGCTGCTATTAATGGAGGTTTACAAATGGATTATGGGAAGGAGGCAATGGTTATTGATTTCGAGTTGTTTCCTTGAATCATACACAAAATTATTGTTGAATGTATATGTCCAAGGAAGGGCAGTTCTACTTCAATGTCTATAGACCATGCTCAAATCATCTATGCAATGATTAATAGGAAGAATGTGGACATGGCTTCTAGAGTCATTGATCAAATATAGCGAAATAGAGAAAGTCTGGTATTTGGGAATGCTCTCATGCGGCTGTTTGTATTTAAAGGAATTGTTTTGCTTTCCAGCTCTTCTGAACCTATTAAGTTAAAGAGGATAGGTAAAGAAGTTTTTCATCATATGTCAATATATGTTAAAGATTGTCTGTGGTATGCGAATGATGGTGCACACTTTGTGCATCAAAGACATATGAAAAGAACTGTTCCTTTTGGAACTTCTTCAATAACTATTCAAGAAGGAGGTTTAGAACCTAGTTCAGAACCTAGAATAGAGCTTGGAACAGATTCTAGAAAGCAACCACACGATTCTGAGGCTGGAAAAAGTGGAACAAAAGAAGCTACATTCAATGTTGATTTGGAACAAATGAAGAGTGTTATGCAAGAAGCCTTGAAACATGAGCTATCAGATTTAATTAAGACAGCTTTGACAGATGAAATCTCGGTTCTTCAACGGTCTGATCTTAAGAGATTAGAAGCGATGGAGTTACAAGTTAAACAAACTTCTGATACTATTTCTAACATTAAGAAAAATTCTGAGAAAATGCTCACTGACCTCCATCACTATAGAATTCTCTATGATGAGTTTAGTGCGAGAGTTAAGTAAGATCTATCCAACAATGTGATTGCTTTTGACAAGTTTGTCTCTCAAGTAAGGAAGATAGGGGATTCAATCACTAACTCTTTCAAGACTTTGGACTCCAAGACGAATAAAACACCCCAATCTGTCACAAGTCTTCATGGAGAAATCAAGCTGTTCTTATCCACCAAATTTCCAAATTATGTTCGCTCTAGCGCACATATCATCGACTTGGATACTTCATAAGAAAAACCTTCCTCTACCAAACCTTCCACCACTACCTTTACCTCTCGAGTTACAAGATCCAGAAAGTCTTAGTTCTTATCTTAATTTCCTATTTTGAACTCAAGTTGTGAAAGACTTCTTTTATTTTTTAGGCATGGATTAAGGGGGAGTTATCCCTTTTGCTATTAACAAAAAGGGGGAGAATGGTACCATAGAGAACTCAATGCTTTATTAATGGTTCTGTTGTAATGCTTTTCTGTTATGAATTCTGGTTAATTTATCTAATGGTGTTATGAATATATATTTGCTTGAACATGAAAGTTGTTTCTATTTTATTCTGTTTATCTAATGGTGTTATGAATATATGTTTGCTTGAACATGAAAGTTGTTTCTATTCTATGTATCTAATGGTGTTTTGTTATCATCAAAAAGGGGGAGAATGTTAAGTTCTCTAATTTGGTTTTGATGTTAACAAAAGAGAAATGATGTGTAACGTATGTTTGAGCTTGTCAGAAGTTGTTTCAGAAGATAGTAAGTGAATTTTTCTAAATTGGACAAAGAGATAGAAGCTTGTTCAGAACCTTCAATGGTTTTATACAGACTGTTTTTGTTGTGTTAGAAGTTATTTCAGAAGTTATGTAATGTATCCGTAGTTCTCATGTTAACCTATTAGAAGCTCTTTCAAAACCCTTGTAAAAGAGGGATGGTAGATAGATTTTGTTCAGAAGC
Organism: Laguncularia racemosa; assembly: GCA_037954665.1. Lineage (NCBI taxonomy): Eukaryota > Viridiplantae > Streptophyta > Magnoliopsida > Myrtales > Combretaceae > Laguncularia > Laguncularia racemosa. Next base: position 162,021 of record JBBMOL010000403.1, read on the forward strand.
TTTTTCAGAACCTTTACAACAGGAGGACAATTGACAGGTTTTCTTCAGAAGCTCTTTCAGAACCTTCCATGCCTATCATGAATTTTTTTTTTTGTAGATTTTGTTCTAATTTTTGTATCGATGGTTTTTAATAAATTTCAAGGCCTAGCTCCACGTGTTAAGTATATTTGGGTAATATACTTGATGTGTTTTACTAAAGTTAGATTTTATATCATGGGGTTTTTACTTTACATAAAATTTTTACAAGATTTTATTCAAAGATTTTATTTTTATTCATGATAAAGTGAGATCATATAAGATTTACAGGTTTTATCAAGATTTAAATCTAGATATTTGTGCTATATTTTGGGAGATCCAGCAGTTACAAAGATAAGGATATATTTGAATTAGAAATATGGTTGTTACATGAAGATATGGTTCAACAACATATGGGATATCAAGATAAGGTTCCATAATGTGAGGGATATCTTCAACAAACTTGATCCAAAGAATATCTCCAAAGAAGATCTTGGTCAAACTAATTTATCCAAGCTTATCCTCATCAAAATATCATGGGAATGCAGATTTTTCTCCAACAAGTTCAACTTATTTTTGAAAAACAAAATTTCAAAAATAAATCCAGGCTTATCACGTGGAACTTCATGAACGTTACAAGATATTTTCCAGCAAAGCAACCGTTATGTCTTCTATATAAAAAGGGATGTTCAGCTGAAGAAAATATATAACATTTTTTTTAGAATCAAGCACACGAAAAGTTCATAGCTCATACATCTTTAGGCGCAAAAATATTCTTACACTTGTGATCCGATTTGTAGAGGAAATTTGATATTCCTCATTGTTATTGTGATTCCTTTCTTATATGAGGAATTCAGAGTTGTTTCATCATTGTAGTTTAAGTGATTAGCTTAGTGAAGAAGCTAGAGAGACTCAGTAGTGAGATTTCGCCTTGAAGAGGCTTATTTTGTATATTCTCAATTTTATTGATATAGTGAAACACAACCAATAAAGATAACTAGGACCCCGACGTAGAGCTGGAAGAGAGGATTGACGCTTGAGGCAGAACCTCTATAAATCTCTGAGCATTTTATTCTTCTCTACTCATTTTATTTATTGCACATTTTTATTTTTCATTTTTGTTGCTCATGTCATTTCGTTAGTCAAGAGACTTTGGATAATTTGCAAAAATTGAAATTTTAAGTAATTAATTAATTCACCTGCCTCTTGATTAATCTAATTGGGACCAACAATGCGCAAATTGAGAAAGTGCTTAAAAGCTATGGGGTAACTCATAGACTTACAACTCCGTATCACCCCAAATCAAGTGGGTAAGCCGAGGTATCAAACCAAGAATTGAAGAGAATTTTGGAAAAATCGGTTTCTCATCATCGTCGGGATTGGTCCGATAAGCTTGATGAAGCTTCGTGGGCGTATAGAACCGCCTACAAAACTCCATCAAGAATTACTCTTTATCGACTAGTCTATGGTAAGGCTTATCATCTTCCCGTTGAGATAGAGCATAAGGCATACTGGGCCATCAAAACTGTAATTTTAGATCTTGAGAGGGCCGGAAAACATAGATTCTTGCAACTCAATGAATTGGATGAGATGAGACTTGCAACATATGAGAACTCAACAATCTATAAGGAAAGAGCAAAGAAGTATCACGATTCCCGCATTCAACAGCCCAAACAATTCAAGGAAGGTGATTTTGTCTTGCTCTTCAACTCTAGACTCAAGTTATTCCCAGGAAAACTAAGATCAAGATGGTCCGGGCCGTTCAGAGTAAGAACAGTATTTCCTTATGGCACAATTGAGAGAGAACATCCTGAGAAGGGAATTTTTAAGGTCAATGGGCAAAGATTGAAACTATATTTTGGAGACAGCAAGTGCTTCGAAGAAAGGAAGGAGATTAATCTCCTCTTGGCATCTACTTAATCCTGTCATACATCTTTTTGGTCTAGCTAAAGACGTTAAACAAAGTGACTTTTGAGAGGCATTTTGTGCCCGGTTTTCTTATTTGTTTTTGTTGTTCTTCAATTTTATTACGTTAGTTTTATGATTGAGCATGAGTTCTTACCTTTTGTGGTTGTTCGTAGGTTATGGGAGTTGAAAAGGAGGTGATTAGAAAGCTTCATGGAGTAAGGAACGTCAAAGAAACTTGGTGAGGATCAAATCACTCATCATAAACCATGAAAAAGAAGTGTGGAGAAACACCACGCCCCTGCCATGGGGCATATGAAGGCAAAAGAGGTGACAAAGTGGCAAAATTCCAATTGATATGCTACCACGCCCCTGCCATGGGGCATATGAAGGCAAAAGAGGTGACAAAGTGGCAAAATTCCAATTGATATGCTACCACGCCCCTGCCACGGGGGCATAACAGCCCAGAAATGGCCACAACATCTACCACGTCCCTTGCCACAGGGCGCGATGGAGGGCATATCAAATAAAAGTTTCCAGGTAAGTTGCCATGCCCTTGCCACGGGGTGTGTCAACCCAAAATTGTCCACAAAGCCTACCACGCCCCTTACCATCGGGCATGGTGAGGCTCGTATCACACAGCCCACACTGCCACGCCCCTGATATGGGGGCGTGGTGACATAAGGCAAGCCCAGATACTATTCATAGTATCTACCACGCCCCTTGCCACGGGGCATGGTGAAGGGTGTGGCAACACAAATGCCTGCACTATTTAAACCACGCAGCTACTATTCCCTTCATTTTTTCGAAAATTTCTCTCTCTCCACTATCACTCTCTCTCATTTTCGCACACAGTCACAACCCTTTGCATAACATCCATCACTCTAACTCGTCACAAGGATTAAATCGGTAAGTTTTTCCATTCTTTCTCTTTTCTTTCTTCATTCGAATATTGATTTCTTGTTGTTTCTATTCTACCATTATTAATAGAAAATGCTAGGGTTAGTCGAAATTAGGTCAAAATTGATTTTATTTGTGCATTGTTACTTTTATTGATTCCTATTCATGATTTATACTTCAATAGTTAATTTTTCACCGAATTTCATCTCCAATTTCTGTCATGAGTGTTTATCACAACAAAACTTAGGGTTCTTGCAAAATGCAGGAATGTGCAATCTGGCGAAGGGGCTTTTGTTTTGTAATGATTCCTTTGATGATCTTGAATGGATTGATTCACCTAATGATGTGCTCAAAATCAAGTTCAAGCACAAACAAATGTCTCAAGGAAAACAATTCACAATTATATCACAAAACCGATCCAATTAGTTCACAACTCACGTGAAACCCCTTTGAAAATTTGATGGAAACCGAAGATTAAATGATGTAATTGCGATCCCTATTTGTAATCTTCACCATATGGAAACAAAATTAATTGAGATACACGTGAATTCAAATCAAAATGGAAGGATCAAAACCGTGATATCAACTCCCCCTTGAATTCCAATGCACGCCAACAATAAAATGATATTGATTTCAAGTACTAAAAGAACAATCAATCTTAAACAAGACAATTGTTCACGAATTACATTAAAAAATATGTCCAAGAAACTCTAAATCCACCCTAGATATGACTCACTAGAGAAGAAATAAAAAATAACAAAGAAAGAAATCGATATGACTCACAATTTCCCCTTGTTGCACTCGCTACAATTCCAATTCTTGGGTTGAAATTGATAAGAGAATTAGAACTAGGATGAACCCTAATTCCCACACGTTAAGTTCTTGTGTTTAATCTGAAAAATGACCTCCTCAAACCCTACTATAAGAAAGTATTTATATTTGCTACTCTTAGGGTTAGAAAATGGTCAAAATTATAAGTTTGCCACTTTCAAGGTGGCTAGTCCTAAATGAAAATTACAATCAAAATAAAAGTGTTCCAAAATGATTACAACATAAATAGTCCATGCAAATGAAAAATATATAAAAGAAATTGGTCTTCAAGATGTTGGTCTTCTATAGGATTCATCGGCCCAACTCATCGCCGGTTCAGGTCGGTCTATGGATAACCCATAAGCTGAGTTTGAGGGAGTTTGTCCATTGCCCTATAAAATATGATAAGTGTGCTTGTTGGAAAATACAATACAAGAATAATAGAAAAGAGGTTAATTTATAAATAATTCCGGGGTCGATTTGCTCAAAATGGGCCCTCATCGCCAAAATTCGAATTCCTTTAGTTCTTGCCCTAATGATAGGTCTTGTCGGATTTTGATTCCTATCATCTCCTCGGGCCTCAAAAAGATTTGTCCTCAAATCTAGTAGATCAAATGCAGTAGAGACTTTGTTTTTTTCCTAGCAATCCATCTAAAGAAGTAACTCTATAGAATCCCAATATCTGAAATACTACAGTAGGTGATTGTTTTCTATCCCCCATTTCCAGGATGTATCTTATCTGCAACATAAATAAGGACTCATTATCTACTGATGTCTCCCCTGTCTCAATCCATTCCATTGATTTTGTTTCCTCTTTTTCTAACTCATTTGTATGGTGTTGATCCTTATATCCCCCTAATGGTTGGCCCAACTACTCAATACCCTCTGAAACCTTTGAAGGTGAACATAACTGTCTCTAAACAGTCTGGCTCTCTAGTGGTCTGCTCATCTAACTATGATCATCAGGATCCTCTGAAGGTTGGCACATCGGTGTTTGACAAATTTTATGCTCTAAGGGTTGGCTCGTGTCACTAGAACCTTTAAGAACCTCTGAAGGTTGGCATACCTGCGTCTGCACAGTTTGGCCCTCTGAAGGTTTGATCATGTGGCTATGATCCTCAAGAATCTGTGATGGTTGTTTTATCTATCTTTGCATCTTCTAGACCTCTGATGGCGACATGGGGTTCAATACTATATGTTTACCATCTTTTTTGAACATATAAGTATTTCTATACCCATCATGTAATACCATCCTGTCATACAACCATGGTCTACCAAGTAATATATGGGATGTATAAATAGGAAGAATACCACATTCAAGCTCATCACAGTACTTATCCCCTATACTGAAGGGTACCCTAGCCCTTTGGGTCACACAAAGACCATCCTGATCATTCAACCAATGTAATGTATAGGGTTTGGGATGTAGGAGAATTTCATGTTTCAACTTCGATACTAATGATGTAGCTACAACATTAGTACAACTACCACCATCAATAATAATTACGCACAAGTTTCCTTGTACCCTACAAGAAGTATGGAACAAGTTTTCTCTTTGTCCCTCATCAATGGTTTGAAAGGAAGTCATGTCCCGATGCAATATGTTAGTAGACAAATACAACTCACTTGACATTTTTGCTTACTAATTTCAACAACCTCAATACACTTCACCATACCACGACAACACACCCTTACACGCCCCTACACACCCACGGTGCTCACAATCAACCAATACAATAAATGCTTATTGTTACTTCAAGTAAAGTCAAGTGAAATAATTGAAGCACAATGAAATAATTCTTGGTACTTCAAGTAAAGTCAAATAAATGAAGTACACACACAACTACTTTCAAGTAGATATAATTAAATTCAACTACTAGTGTTGAAGTAATTAGTTCAATTACTTTCACACTTTAATGACTTGTTTGAATTTTAAATTCTACTACTCAACTTTCCTTATCCTTGCTTTGGTTTCACACCAATTACTTCACAATGGGCAGTACCTCAACACATACAAAAATACACAACTTTACCACCACACTTCTCCCATTTTACTCACGGTTCCACACTAATCACGCCTCCAACAACAATGTGATGTGCCTAAAACCAATATTAAGCACATACAAAAACCAATTTGAAAGACAAACAAACAATATCAATCAAACTAGTCTCAATCTTATGAACAAAGGTGTCAATTTCCAATGAATGTAACCAATTCTTCAATTAGGATGTAATCAATCTTAGATCCAAATATGATATAGCTCTGATACCAAAAAGATCATGTGCCTAATTCCACTTAGAAGCACAATTAAAAGATTCAAGAAAACAATCTCAAATCAATCACAAAACCGGTCCACCTAGTAAGCAATTCTCGTGACACCTTTGAAGATTTTGATGGAAAATGTTGTCCAAATGATTTAATTGTAATCTCTATTGATAACATTAACCAAATAACCACAATAAGGATTGAAATATCACGTGGAAATCAGATCAAAGAAACCAATAAACCAATGAAATCCACTTTCCCTTTCAATCACTAGTTTACACCAACAATAACAATGAAGTATGTAATCCAAGTGTTCAATGAAACAATCAATCTTACAAGATTGTTGTTCACGAAAATAGAACCACAAATAGATCCAAGAAAGATCCAAAGCTACCCTAGATATGACTCACTAGAGAAGAAATGAACATACAACAAAATTGAATTGATATGACTCACAATTCGCCTTCGTCGCACTCGCCACAATTCAAATTCTTCGGTTGAAATTGATAAGAGAATTTTGGAATTAGGAAACCCTAAGCCCTCTCACGTTAAGGTGAAGTGTTTGTTCTGCAAAATTAAGCCTCCTCAAACCCTCTCTTAAGCAAGTATTTATACTTGCTACTCCTAGGGTTAAAAAGTGCTCAAAATTACAAGTTTGCCACTTTTAAGGTGGCTAGCCCTAAATGAAAATTACAAGGAAATAAAAGTGTCCCTAAACCAAAATAGTTCATAAAAGAATAAATATATAAAAGAAATGGTCTTCAAGATGCCGGTCTTCTATAGGATCTATCGGCCTAACTCATCGCCGGTTTAGGTCGGTCCATGGATAACCCACAAGCTGAGTCTGAGTGAGTTTGTCCATCTCCCCTATAAAATATGATAAGTGTGCCTGTTGGAAAACACAATACAAGAATAATAGAAAAGTGGTTAATATATAAATAATTTCGGGGTCGATCTGCTCAAAATGGGCCCTCATCGCCAAAATTCGAATTACTTTAGTTTTTTCCCTAATGATAGGTCTTGTCGGATGTTTATTCCTATCATCTCCTCGGGCCTCAAAAAGATTTGTCCTCAAATCTGGTATGTCAAATGCAATAGAGACTTTGTTTTCTCCTAGTAATCCATTTGAAGAAGTATCTCTGCAGAATCCCAATATCTGAAATACTACAGGTGGTGATTGTTTTCTCTCCTCCATTTCTAGGATGTATCTCACCTGCAACACAAACAAGGACTCATTATCTACTGATGTCTCCCCTGTCTCAACCCATTCCATTGATTTTGTTTCCTCTTTTTCTAACTCATTTGTATGATGCTGATCCTCAGGGTCTTCTAATGGTTGGCCTAACTGCTCATTACCCTCTGAAACCTCTAAAGGTGAACATAACTGTCTTTGAACAATTTGGCCCTCTAATGATATACTCATTTGACTCTGTTCCATCAACAATACCTTTTTCCCCTCAGAGACGTTATTTTGAATCAAAGCCTTCTTAGCCTCGGATGGTCGATTAATCTGTTGCTCGACATTATAGACCTTTGAAGGTGGCATAGGATTCAGAATAATTCGCTTACCCTCCTTTTGAAACAAATATGTATTTCTGAAGCCATCATGTAAGACCCTCCTGTCATATAACCAAGGTCTACCAAGCAAAATATGAGATGCACACATGAGCAAGATATCACACTCAATTTCATCACAATACTTGTCCCCTATACTTAAGGGTACCCTAGCTCTTTGGGTAACATACAAACTTCCTTGATCATTAAGCCAATGTAGTTCATAAGGTTTAGGATGTGGAATAGTTGAAAGCTTTAGCTTCGATACCAACAATGCAGCTACTACATTAGTATAACTACCACTATCTATTATAAGGACACACAAATTTCCTTGTATCCTACAAGAGGTGTGGAACAAATTTTCCCTTTGTTCTTCCTCCTTACTAGCAAATGTACTTAATGAGTGTCGCAATACATTAGCATATTGAAGCATTTCATTAGACATTGTGGAATTTAACTCAATCCACACGTGAACAATGTTCCCCACTTCTTTTAAGATCACGGTGCAACAAACTTGAATCTCCAAAAATTCACTCTACGGTAACACACAAGCAACAACAACAATTATGATGTGTTACTTCCACGGCAACAACAAGATGAATATTGATTACAAGTAGACTTCAACTTCCATGGAAAATAATGATAGCAAAGGACTAATAAGTGACTTTCTACAAATGAATTCCGAATCCCACTATAGGCAGCAACTTTCAATTTGAAATTCAAACAACTTCACTTATTGCAAGCCTTCCTCAATTGGTAACAATGAATTCAAATTCAAATAGCAATCATTAACTCCCACAACTTAATTGCATATGTTTTGAATTCAAATAATTCCTTACTAATCAAACTTAATGCAATCTACAAATCGTACTCCACCAATTCAGAATTACACAATGGAAATCAAAGACAACAAACAGCACAACCTCCTCACGCCACAAGCTATTCACGGTAAGAATTGGTAAGTTTTGTAAGTTCAAAAAAATTGCTAAAGTAAACTTCACTTTGTACTTCAGCTCTTCCACGTAAATTAGTGACCACAAAATGATATAATAACCTTCCCAAACTAACTCTAACAATCAGCAAATCAAATTCCAATCCAAGGTAATTTCGCAATCTCAAAACAACAACAACAACACAATTTGCGGTTTTTCACTTGTTCAACCCTAATTGATGATCACTTCCACGAAATTAAATACAACCAATTCCCTTCTCTCAACATGTGCTCTGATACCAAAAAATATGATGTGCCTAATTCCAAGCTTAAGCACAATCAAAAGAATCAAGGAAAACTCCTCAATTTACACACATAAAAACCGGTTCACTTGACTAGGTAAATGCGGAAATCCTAAGGAAATGGAATGAAATCCAAAGAGCTCCAATTGCTATTATCGATCCAAACAAGTAATCTTCATCAAATAATAACAATTATAATTGAAACCCACGTGAATCAAATCAAGAAAACAAATGGGTCAAACAGCAATTTCCAATCCCTTCCTTCAACTATCCAATTCACGTCACAATGAAGAGAATGATATCATATATCAACACAATCAATCCTATAACAAGCTATTGATCACAAATTGCAAATTAAAACAAGTCCAAGAACATCCAAATCAACCTAGATATGACGCACTAGTGATGAAATGGAAAACAACAATAAGGAACCGATATTACTCATGATTTCTCCTTGTTGCACTCGCCACAATTTCAACTTCTTGGGATTGAAATTGATAAGAGAATTTGGAATTAGGAAACCCTAAGCCCTCTCACGTTAAAGTGAAGTGTTTGTTCTACAAAATTAAGCCTCCTCAAACCCTCTCTTAAGCAAGTATTTATACTTGCTACTTTTAGGGTTAAAAAGTGCTCAAAATTACAAGTTTGCCACTTTTAAGGTGGCTAGCCCTAAATGAAAATTACAAGGAAATAAAAGTGTCCCTAAACCAAAATACAACCAAAATAGTTCATAAAAGAAGAAATATATAAAAGAAATGGTCTTCAAAATGCCGGTCTTCTATAGGATCCATCGGCCCAACTCATCGCCGATTTAGGTCGGTCCATGGATAACCCACAAGTTGAGTCTGAGTGATTTTGTCCATCTCCCTATAAAATATGATAAGTGTGCCTGTTGGAAAACACAATACAAGAATAATAGAAAAGAGGTTAGTATATAAATAATTCCGGGGTCGATCTGCTCAAAATGGGCCCTCATCGCAAAAATTCGAATTCCTTTAGTTTTTGCCCTAATGATAAGTCTTGTCGGATTTTTATTCCTATCACAATGGTCTATACTACACACACCAAAACCCACACCAAATGCACCCACTCTTCACTAAATTCAAAAATACAGCGCCACACACACACACCTTTTTATACACAGTGCACTCTCCACTTCTAACACAATTTTCCTAAACCGCAATTTACACACATGCAACACGGCAATAATTCAAATAACACTCCTTAATGCAACTTTCCACAAATGGTAATAATGAGATTTCAAATTCAAATGGAACACAATCAATACCACTCAATAACTTCCTCAACTTAATGGATGTGTTTGAATTCAAATAAATTCCCTATTATCCCACATAATGCAAATATGAAAATTGTACACTTTCACTTCCAATTTGCACAATAAATCACATGGCGCACTCCACAAGCCTCTTCAAATTATGGAATTCCAATGATGGAATTCAAATTCAATTAGCTTTCCTTTCTTCCACACACAAGGAGCTCACGATTCAATGCTTCACGCCACTACCACAATGTTCTTGACAACACATACAATAACCAACAACAAATGTATACAACCTTTACTAAATTAATAAGGATATGACACCAAATGCACTCTTCAAGCCATGGCACACTTTCACTTCCACAAACTACAACCAAAACCACAACTTCTACATAAGATAAGGCAGCCCACTTTCAAATTAAAAAAAAAGGAGTTCAATAAGTACACAATTCCATAAATGGTAAGAAGCTATTTCAAATTCAAATGACACACAATTAAACAATGACTTTAATGTGTGTTTTGAAATTTCAAATTGGCTTCTTAATTCACACTTCAAATCTGGAAATACAAGTGTTACTCCTCCACTTTTTCGAAAACAAAAGTACACAACACAAATCCACTTCACCAATTGAACACTACTCTCAATCCTTTACGGTTTACTTCAAAATTTACTATACAATCACGGCCAATAATCAAAGGAAGCCAAGAGTGTTCAAGCCTCTAAGTGTACAACAACTAAACAATAAGATAATACTTCCACAACAAAATTGGAATAGGTCAATCTTCATGCCAACAAATTGGATCAATGTTCTACTTAACAAACCCCTTAATTTCCGAATTCAAGTTGCAAGCAATCCCTTCTCACAAACCTCAAGCTCTGATACCAAAAGATGATGTGCTGAAAATCAAGTTCAAGCACAAACAAATGACTTAAGGAAAAAAATTCACAATTATATCATAAAACCGGTCCAATTGGTTCACAACTCACGTGAAACCCCTTTGAAAATTTGATGGAAACCGAAGATCAAATTATGTAATTGCGATCCCTATTTGTAATCTTCACCATATGACAACAAAATTAATTGAGATCCACGTGAATTCAAATCAAAATGGAAGGATCAAAACCGTGATATCAACTCCCCCTTCAATTCCAATACACGCCAACAATAAAATGATATTGATTTCAAGTACTAAAAGAACAATCAATCTTAAACAAGACAATTGTTCACGAATTACATTCACAAATATGTCCAAGAAACTCCAAATCCACCCTAGATATGACTCACTAGAGAAGAAATGAAAACAACAAAGAAAGAAATCGATGACTCACAATTTCCCCTTGTTGCACTCGCCACAATTCCAATTCTTGGGTTGAAATTGATAAGAGAATTAGAATTAGGATGAACCCTAATTCCCACATGTTAAATTCTTGTGTTTAATCTACAAAATGGCCTCCTCAAACACTACTATAAGCAAGTATTTATACTTGCTACTCCTAGGGTTAGAAAATGGTCAAAATTACAAGTTTGCCACTTTTAAGGTGGCTAGTCCTAAGTGAAAATTACAATCAAAATAAAAGTTTTCCAAAATGATTACAACATAAATAGTCCATGAAAATGAAAAATATATAAAAGAAATTGGTCTTCAAGATGCCGGTCTTCTATAGGATTCATCGGCCCAGCTCATCGCCGGTTCAAGTTAGTCCACGGATAACCTAGAAGCTGAATCTGAGGGAGTTTGTCCATTGCCCTATAAAATATGATAAGTGTGCCTGTTGGAAAACACAATACAAGAATAATAGAAAAGAGGTTAATTTATAAATAATTCCGGGGTCGCTTTGCTCAAAATGGGCCCTCATCGCCAAAATTCGAATTCCTTTAGTTCTTGCCCTAGTGATAGGTCTTGTCGGATTTTGATTCCTATCACCTAAGCATTACTTACTCTGTCAATTCCTATCTTTACTTTGATTAACCTAGGGTTTGACCATGAATGTGTAATCCATTACAACTTCTAGCCATAGTTAATCTTCTTTAAGGGTACATTACATGTGGTATAGTAATTGAACCAAAAGCTTTAATGCACATTCTATGAATGCTGAATCTAATGCCCGATTGCACTTTCATGTTCAAGTTCAAGTTCAACCATGCTTTTAAGGTCATTACATCATGGTAGTTATATGGGGATAGTATCATCTTGGGTAGGATTTTCATCTAGTAGCAATATCTTTTCACTAATTTTTACGTCCTCTCCTAGTCATTCATGCTTATCCAATGTTTGATTGTAGATGGCACCAAAGAAACAACAACAGAAGTAGAAGAAAAGGGCTAGAACTGAAGGTCCAGGTAGTAGCAGTAGTGGGAGAATTCCCCAAGGACTTAGTGGGGATGAAGTGAAGAGGTACAAAGCTTTAGAGGTCGTGAAGCGCATTACACAAAATGCTTGCTTGAATTGGGGAGTGATATAGAATTATGGATTAACTTGACAATTCGAGAGGCTATTGGTTGATTCTGCTTGGGCCAATCTTCTCTCCAATGATGAGAAGGTATATAGGGGAGTTACTTTGGAATTTTTGGCCACCTTTCAAATCAGTAAGCTAGATCGCCTATTTGGTTTGGATAATGATGTTTCCTTTTTAGCATTCAGAAAACATCATTCGATGAGTATGACCAAATTTTGTGAATACACTGGTTTGTACTCTCCAGAATACATTCAAACTAATGAATTCAAGGCCCTCCCGACTAGATGGCCAGTGCACACACTATCATACACTCAGTTTTGGTCATCAATTGCTAGGAAAAGTCCTTATGATCCTTCACTGTCAAGGGGATCACATCTCAAGCGGATAAGCCATAGGATTTTACATTCTCTGCTGGTTTACTTAGTAAACAGTAAGATAAACAGTGTTGGAGTGGTCAGCCAATTGGATTTATATCCAATGTGGAGCATGATAAGGGGTGAGAGGGTGAATGTAGCAGTTGAGTTAGCCTTTGCAATACGTCAGCAAGCTCAATTATCCAAGAAAGGCTGCTTCTGTAGCGCATATATTACCCAAATTTTGAAGAACATGAATGAATTCCCTGAAGAAGCTCCTAGAGATGAAATAGAAGAATCCTATCCCATGACTGATGTGGCCCTCCAACAATGGGATATTCCAAAGATAGAAGAGGGAGGTGACTCTTTTGGAGATGATGCGAAAGATGAAACTACTAAGCAATGGGAAGAGCTCACTAAGGAAGTCAAGAAGCTGAAACAGAAGAACAAAAGTCTTAAACGCTATATTGGCTCTATAGCCGAAGCGTTTGCAAAGAAACTAAAGGTGAAGCTTCTGGATTGCATCACTTCTTCTTCTTCTTCATCTAGCAATGATGGAGAGGCCCCAAGGGAGGCAGTCCAGGAGGAAGTCTAAAGGGGAGAGATATCCAAGGCAATCCAGGAGGAAGAGGATGATGATGAGATAGAAAGAGAGATTGAAGCTTATGCTTCAAAAGGGGCTATGGGGTCAGAAGTGGAAGAAGAATTTGGTGACGACGAAGAGGATGACTGATCTTCTCCCTTTTAGCTCTTCTGTTTTTGAACTTCGTTACCTTTGGATTATTTTTATGATGACATGAGAGAGAAATCGGTTTGTATTAATTTAATTTAAAGACTCATGCTTTACTTTTCTTTATTTTTCTTTTTTTTTTTAATTTCTGTTGTAGGCTAACTTCTTTTTAGTTTTCTTCTTTGTATAGTTGTCCAGATTTTGATATTGCAGCAATTGTAAGATTCACACAATTCTTGAATACTGGAGCTACTATGCAACATATGGTTTTGATCGAGCACTTGATGAATAGCAACATCGAATTCAGAGGAGCACTAGTTCTTTTTATTACCTTTTCTGTCTTAATTTTTCTCTATTTAATGCTCTTTCCTTGCTTGATTTTTATTGTAAGTATAGACATTGAGGACAATGTCCAACTTAAGTGTGGGGGAGGGGTATTAAATATTATGTACAAAGGGAAAAAGGAGAACTAGGTGTGTATGTGCGATTATCGATATACAAAGTGAAAAATTTTCAAAAAATTTCAATTACTACCTAATTTTGAGTAGAAAAATTTTCAAGATTCTTCCAATTTTCTATCAAAATTCCTCCTACATTTTCTATTTTGCTAGAATTTTGGCTGCAATTGAGGAGTGTTTTAGCATTCAATGATTGAACCCCTCAAAAAGAATATCATGCAATTCACTCCTGTTTTTGCACTGAATTTTTTCATACTTAATCAAACTTATAGAATAAAAATCTTTGTGAAGCAAGTTTACTTATCATTTAAAGGCGGAATTCAAAGTTAGGAATTGAACCAAGGTCCTTAGCAAAATGTTAATTGTCTTGATTTCTAAGTTACTAGGAAGTATATTGTTTCATCAAAAGTCTTGAGAGCTAATCAATCCATTATAAAAGGGCAAATGAAGTAAGATATCTTGGTGATCTTTCTTAAGAGATCTTCTAAGAAAATTTTAATTCAAAATAAGATATCTTAGTTAGTATGGGCAGGCTTTGGTCCCTCAGAAGAGCGAAGTTTGACCCCGCTACTAGCTAAACAAATCAGTTAGAGTAATGGAGGTTCAATGGGGTCCCTTTAAAATCTAGTCACCTAAGGTCGTCCAGCCTGGGATCGGCTGACCAAGGAAATTACTTCAAAAAAAAAAAAAGGAGTTCTTGAAACTCGAGTGATTAAGTCCGTAGGGATGCCTTCAATTGAAGGGATAATGTCTGTTAACTTGGGTGACGAGCCCGTGATTATTGGCTGAAAGCTTACTACATGGGTTTTAGGATCTTAAATAAATAAATGAAACTTTTGGGAAGGTCTATTAAAGGAAGAGGAATCCAGGAGAATCTTGGATGCAAAATACTTTTATGATGGAGTAGTTCGCTTAGAGAGATGGATGAGGAGGCTATATACTCTGAAGTAGCTAATTGAAGTGAGCTAAGTCTCTTTTTGTTTCTGTTTGACCTTGAGTTTGATTTTTGATTTGAAAGCTATTATTAAAAGATAGAGGTAGAAGCTTACTTTACTTTGATTAATTTTAAAACTTTGATTAAAGTATCTCTAGTTCAATATTGCAGGACAAGGTGAGGAGTACATTCATTTAATTGAGGAGTTCTATTAGATGTTAAACATGATCATTAATGAATGTTGATATTCTAACTTACTATTTTGAAATATGAAGTCCCCATTTTGAATTTATGGTCTTTAAAATTGCTTTGCTTGGGGATAAGCAAAGATTCAAGTGTGGGGGAATTTGATAATCGCCATAAAACTCCAAATTCTATGAAGATTTTAAGCTCTTTTAAGTTGATAATTAATCAAAAATCATTCGAAATTGATGCTTAATCAAGTAATATGTTGCTTTCAGGTGTAATGAAGATCATTGAAAGAAATTGAGTAGAAAACGACAAAGAGAAAGGAAGAAGAGCATCTCTCCTGCTTGCCATGCCCCCATATCAGGGGCGTATGAACAATAGAACACCACCATACCCCATATCAGGGGTGTATGGAAGAGAAATCAAGAACAGAAGTTACCACGCCCCTTGCCACGGGGCGTGGCAGGGGGCGTATGGGACCAAAAGTGAAAGACAAAGCCACCACGCCCCTGATATGGGGGCGTGCCAGCTTCAAAGGTTGACCTGAGACCACCACTCCCCTTGCCACAGGGCGTGGTGAGGGGCGTATGGAGCCACGACCTACTTTCTCTGACTTTTTTTTTTCTCTCTTTCCTCCAACCCTAGCACCTATATATATACATGTATACATATGAGAAAAACTGGGGGGGGGGGGGGAGGTTGGAATGGCAGAGCTAGGGTTTTAGACTTCATTTTCTCTTCATTTTCATATCTTTTTCCTAATTTTCTACCCAACAATCCAAGGAGATTCAAGCAAGGCATTCAAGATTCACTCTATCCGGGTTGTAATCATGAACTCTAGTTTCTCTTCATGTATTTGTTCTTTCATTGTTAGATCTATGGAAGAGTAAACTGTAGACCTAGTTCTCATTTAAACTATTTTTTCATATGATGAAGATATGATTTAAATGAAGTTTTATTGATGTTCTTTTGTTCCATTACATGTGCTTCATATTTATCTTAGATTCATATATCCGGAATATGAGTTTATGCTTAATATCATTTGAGTTGATTAAGAAATTGCTTTTATGATCAGATCTATGTTTTGGATGAGATTTGCTCGTGTTTCTAGAGATAGAATATCGAAAATCTTCTGTTGAACATTCACTCAAATAGAGTTCATAGGCTTCATGCAGTTCTAGATTGCTATTGATTGAGGAGAGATCCTAATTGATAAATCTAGGATTAGATAAGTTAATATACTTGAGAAAGTAATTATCTTGCTTCTTGGAACTTAACAACTTAAGAACTCAAAAACATTAATCCTTAGCTTCTAATGATTTATGTGACAACATAGGTATATAATGAGATCTAGGTTGCTTTGTTATCGAATTAAACCTTGTGTTGTTAAAGTAGTTTTAGTTTAAATTTTAGATTGTTAACTATTTTTAGTCTTTAATACACTTCATCTCAATTTGACGGTTAGATAATAGGGAAAGAGCTAGTACTAGTAATTAGTAATCTTCTCTCTATGGAATGACCCTGCACTTAACACTATATTACGTCCACGGTAGGTACACTTGCCTATTGCAACGTAGTTAGAATTAGGAATAGCTATTATAAATATTAAAACTACGGTTGGCAACGATCAAAGGAACACAACTGTTGAGTCTTCTGGGCAGTCAGTCAGTGAGGAGGTAAAATGTAATATAGTAGTGGCCATGGAGGTTAAAGAAGAAGAGCTAACAAAGTAACTCCCTAATAATTCTAAGTTAGATTCATCTACAAAAAGTGAGGTAAAGGTACAAGAAGTAATGGCTAAGGATTTACCAAAGACAAACATTGAGCATGCATGGCCTACATTGGACGACATAGGTTTAACCATTGTTAAGCCTCCTATTGGGGTTAATAATTTTGAGATCAAAGGTGTGGTGATTCAACTTCTACAGCAATACTATTAGTTTGATAGATTACTTGATGAAGACCCCCATGCTCACATTTAGACATTCTTGGAGATTTGTGAAACTTTTAAGAACAATGGGGTGACAAATGTAGTAGTGCATATAGGATTGTTCCCTTTTTCATTAAGAGGGAAGGCTAAGACATGGCTTCAATCATTGGGTCCTAGGGCTTTGACTATATGGGATGACACAGTAAAGGAGTTTCTAGACAATTATTTTCCACCATGCAAGACTGTTAAGCTTCAGAACGACATCTTTTTTTTTTTCACTCAAAAAGATCATGAAACAATATACGATGCTTAGCAAAGATGGATAGAGTTGTTGAGGAAGTGTCCACATCACCAGTTACCTACATGGATACAATTTTAGACATTTTTGAATGGGTTAAATCCGGCTACATGTCACTTGGTAGATGTTGTAGCTGGCGGTTCATTGAACACTAAGACTCCAGAGGATTCATTGAAGCTATTCACTAATATGGCTAGAAACAATTACCAGTGGTGCTATGGCAAGAATAAGCAGAAAGCAATAGGAATGTATGAAGTAGATGTCATGATTACTTTAGTAGCAAAGATGAAAGCTTTGAGCCACCAAGTTGCAACTCTCAAGAATCCTCAAGGACTACAACAACAACATCAAATGGGAGATCCTGAGGAGGGTGTGAATCTTTTTGAGTGATATGAGCAGGTAGATTATCTTGGGAATTCAAATAGATAGCAGTATAATCAGTATGATAACACCTACCATCCAGGGATGAGAAACCATTTGAATTTGTCTTATGGAAACCAAAACTATCGAATGAGAAATTTTCCAACACCACCTATACCTTCAGAACTAGATTTGGCTGATGGTCTAAATCGCTTATATTTTTACTTTATATCTTTCTATCTAATAAATATTTGAGAAATAATCTTACAGGTACAATAATAATTCTCCATGGGATGCCAATATGTCCTACACTAGTTGATGGCCACGGGACATATTTAGATTTACAATCAAAGACTCGCTGCGATTGTTTCCATTCCAAAGCATTGGTTCATGAAGATTTATGATATTTTTGTACTTTGTAATTGTTCTATAGACTATTTTATGTTGTATTTTCTTTTGGGATACTTTCATTTTTATTGTAATTTCCATTTAGGATCGGCCACCTTAAAAGTGGCATACTTGTAATTTTTGTCCATTTTCTAACCCTAAGAGTAGCAAGTATAAATACTTACTTATAGTAGGGTTTGAGGAGGCCAAAATTTTCAGAAATATAATCACATTTTCGTGAGAGGGCTTAGGGTTTCCCTAATTCCATTTTCTCTTATCAATTTCAATTTCCAAGAGTTGAAATTGTGGCGAGTGCAACAAAGAAAAATTATGAGTAATATCAATTCCTTTTTTGTTGTGTTTCCTTTTCATCACTAGTGAGTCATATCTAGGGTTGAATTGGATGTTCTTGGTGAAATTTTGATTGCATTTGTAATCAATTATCATGTTATAAGATTGAATGGTTTTAGCATTTGTTATCACCTTCAATTTTTGAATCATTGTTGACGTGGATTTGGACATTGTTGGAAGAGGACAATCATGGAATTGAAACTTGTTACCTTGGTGTATTTCACGTGGATTTCACTAGTATTTATTGTTAATTGGTGAAGTTTATCATAATTGGTTTGTTGATTGCATCTTTAAACCTTTGGATTTCATCAAATTTCCATTAGGGTTCACGCAATTTCATAGTCCAATTGAATCGGTTCATATGTGTGAGTTGGGGTTGTTTCTTTGATTCATTTGCATGTGCTTGGGCTTGGTTTTGAGCACATCACTATTAGAGAGCTAATCTACCACCACTAAGGTATTTGAAGAAACAGTCGCCACTTTATCAGCATTTACCGCTTCCTTTAACGCTACTACCTCAATAAGAAAAGAAGGGTAACTTAGAAGATATACTGAGTCAATTCATCTAGAGCTCTAATGCAAGGCATTGTAATCAAGAGGCCTTGATTCATAATCTTGAGAAGCAAATTGGTCAACTGGCTAAGATGATGTCCGAGAGACAACCTAGCTCTCTTCCCAGCAACACGAAAAACAATCTAAGAAAATAGGTGAAAGCTATTACTTTGAGAAGCGGGAAAAAGTTACCATCTGAATAGCGACATGAAAAGAAGTAAGAAAATAATCAACCTATTGAAAAGGAGAAGAGAACTCTTAAGGAAACACATTTTGAGAGGAGATCACCATCGATTGTCAAAGAATATGTGCTAAAAATCCCTTATCCAGCTCTTCTTAAATAGAGCAAAGACAAAGAGCAGTTTGGTAAATTCCTTGATCTATTTAAACAGCTGCACATTAACATTCCATTTGTAGAGGCACTTTTGCAAATGCTAAAATATGCTAAGTTCTTAAAGGAGCTTCTATCTAACAAGCGGAAGTTGGAGGATGTGTTTACCGTAGAAGTTGATGCAAATTACTCATCTATCATTCAGAATAAACTTCCTTTAAAGCTAAGGGATCCAAGCAATTTCACAATTCCATGTGTTGTGGGTGACATTTCAGTTGATAAGGCCTTAGCAGATCTTGGGGCCAACATTAATTTAATGCCATACTCTTTTTTCAAGAAGTTGGGACTTTCTGACCTAACACTAACTAGGATGAGTTTGCAGCTTGTTGATCGCTCTGTGAAGATTCCTAAGGGGATAATTGAGGATGTTTCGGTAAAGGTAAGGAATTTCATTTAGGCCGTCGACTTTGTAGTTTTAGAAATGGATGAGGATGGGGATATCCCTTTAATACTTGGGAGACCATTCCTAGCCATTGCCAAGGCAATGGTTGATGTGGAAGGAGGAAAGCTTACTTTGACAATCGGTGATGAAGAGTTGGTAATCCAAATGGATACTGCTATGAAACACACTATATGCATTGATGACTTTTGTTACTCTATTGATGTTAATATGTTAGTAGATGAGCATATGAAGGAAGTTCTTAGCAAAGATGAGTTAGAGCTGAGCTTGACATTGGAAGAGAAGAAGGATGTAGATAACCTAGAGGTTGCGCTACTCATTGAGTAGCTTAATTCTTCAAAAGGTGTTACACCTCAACATGGGTTTGAAAAGTTAAGAACAGAAAATGAGGTGCGACTTAAAACTTCTATAGAAGAGCTGCTAATGTTGGAATTGAAACAATTACTAAAGTATTTGGAATATGCTTTCCCTATAGAAGACTCTAGCTTGCCGATTATTATAGCCTCAAATTTATCTCAAGAGCAGAAAAACTAATTACTCATGGTCCTGAGAGAACAAAAGTGAGCCATCGCATGGAAAATATCTTATGTAAAAGGTATTAACCCCTCCTTCTATACTCACAAAATTTTATTAGAAGAAGAATTTAAGCCTATAGTGTAACCATAGAGATGGCTAAATCTTAATATGAAGGAGGTGTTTAAGAAGGAGGTGATCAAACTTCTTGATGCTGGACTTATTTACCCTATATCTGATAGCGGTTGGGTTAGTCCAATGCAAGTGGTGTCGAAGAAGGGAGGGATTACTATTGTCTCTAATGAAAAGAGTGAGCTCATTCTCATGCATACCATTACTAGGTGGCGAGTATGCATCAACTATCGAAAATTGAATGACGCCACTCGAAAATATCACTTTCCTCTCCCTTTCGTTGATTAAATGTTAGAAAGGTTAGTTGGACACATGTATTATTGCTACTTGGATGGGATGTCCGACTACTTTCGATACCTATTGCTCCGAAGGACTAGGAGAAAACCACTTTCACATGCCCTTATGGCACATATGCCTACAAGAGGTTGTTGTTCGGGTTATGTAATGCACCGGCTACATTTCAGTGGTATATGTTGGCCATATTTGAAGATTTGGTGGAGAAAACCATGGAAGTCATTAAGGAGGAATTGGATCTCCAATTGCTAGAGACTTAGTTGAAGAACGTGAAGAGCATCAAGCCAATGACGTTAAACAAGTGCGCTTCTTAGGAGGCAACGCATGTCTAACTTAAGTAAGTAGCGTTCCTTTTATTTTCTTTTTGTTGTCACTATCCTAAGTCCATTATTTTTAGAAATTTGTAGATCTTAAGGGGAGTTTCTAAGATTATTTGAAGAGAGCGGGAGTAATTTCTAAGTTTGGGGAAGCGCTAATGACAAGTAAGGAAGTTTGAATTTTAATCACTAAGTGCACCTGGTAAGTCTTTCTCTACATTCATTTACACTTTTAGAGGTGCACGATGATCACAGTTATTGTCTATTGGCTTAGGCAAGTCTTATTTTTCCTCTACATGTTTTTCAAAGTCTGCACTATCTTGAGCACAACCAGTGCTCAAGACTATGCACAATCTAAAGAGGTTATGTGGATTCTTTTTTTAAGTCAACACGGCTACAAGCATAGCCATGCTGAAGCCAATGCTGACTCTATCAAACATTCTATGGAATTTTTGAAGTCAGCATGGCCACGAGCATGGCCGTGCTGTAGCCAGGGTAGACTTGCCTTATAAAACACCGCCTTTTTTTCTCTTTTTAAAGGTTTGCATGGCCCCGAGCATGGCCGTACAACAACCTATGTTGACAACCCACATATATATAAAATTTTTCTCTCTCTTCCCTTACCCTCTAACTTCACTGTTTATCTAAACTAAGATAGTCTAACTTCTCTTTTTACCCTTAATTTCTTTGTTTTTTTTTCTTTTTCTAGGATAATGTAGCACAAACTTTGGGTTCCCAGCTCCAACGATGACATGCCATTACTGTTTTGCTCTTATACCCGGTCTTGAACTCTACATGCAATCGTCTACATATAAAAATAGGGGAAGTTCTTAGTGTCCTTTTCTTTTTGTTATTTTTCATTTCATTTTTTTTTTCTTTTTCCCTTTTATGTGCTTGATATAGGAAGATATTGGGGACAATGTCTTAAATAAGTGTGGGGATAGGGTATATGGAATGAAGAAAATTAAGAAATTTGGGTCCCACTTTACTTGTGTTATCTATGCATTGTTTTATTAAATTTCCCCCATTTACAAGTTTGTAATTGAGTTTGAATGTTGATCTTGAATCATTAAAAGGTGAGATCCTTGAAATTGTGCTCATAAAAGTCAGTAATTCTGTGTTCCTCACTCGCCTATTGTTGGATTTGGTATACTTAGTTGGAATTTCAGGATGAAATCTGAGTGGGGTAATCTTACTTGCTATTTAATCATTGATTCTGGATTTATGAAATAGATTGAAGTCCTTAGTTTAAAGTTAAATGGTTGTATTTTTTAAGCTTATTGATTAATATATTTACCTTTCAAAAACTTTGAGAGGTCTTCTAAATTTTTGTGAAAGGTGCATATGAAGTTTATCAATTGGTGATTCCTCTTAAGTAATCTCTTTGAAAATTAATTAATTAATGTGTTAATTGAGCAATAATGTGAAAAGCTTAGTTAGTATGGGTGGGCTTTGGTCCCTCAGAAGAGCGAAGTTCGACTTCTCTTTATGAATCCCTAAAGTTAAGATAATCGAGGTTCGATGGGGTCCTTTTAAAACCCGGTCACCTAAGGTCGTCTCGCTTGAGATTAGCCAATCGATGATATTATAATAACAAGATGGGATACAAAAAGAGAAAAGTTGAGTGGGTCTTTGTAAACACCTCATTTTTGTCTCCTAATTATTATTAATGTTTTTTTTTCTATTTTTCTGATATAAAGGAAAAATAAATAACAAAAAATAAAATAAATAAAAGTAATACACAAATAATAGAAAATAAAGGTAAAAATAACAATAAAAAATATTTAGGGATTTTTATAAAATTTTAGAATTTAAAAATAATATAAAATTAATAAATATTGCTGTGCTCATATATAATTTGTGTGTAATATAAAATCGAGATTTTGGCCAATTCAATTGGCTCGTGAGTGTGCTTGGGATGTGCGCGAAGGGAGACGTTGCTGGTTCGAGTCCCAAAGGAGGCACTTTATGCCATTTTCATTTTTTTCCATTCCAGTTGCCAAGTGGCAGCACGCGGTTGGTTAGAGTGGGCATATGCGAGTTATGTGTCCTTCTTCTTCCTTTAGGCAGCAGCAGCAACACCAGAGACGAGGGGAAAATGAAAAAGAAAAGAATAAAAGAAGAGCTCATTGATGAACATGAATCAAACCTAATCAAACGAATTTTTTTAATCATCATCCATCTGTAACAAAAAAAAAACAAGATAAATCACGAAAAACAACTAAATCTATATGGATCAATTAAAAAAAAAAAAGAGATAAGGATGGGTTTCAACTGTAAATCCAATCCAAGCTTGTCAAGAGGAATGTTGCGAGTCTATAAATAGGACTTGACTAGAGGAAGTACGCAGAGGAATCATAAGGAAGAAAAAGTGGAAGAAACATGGAAAAAAAAAACTCTTGTCGAAGCTTTCTCTCTCTCTAAATCTCGTCGTAGTCGGTCGAATTGCCGCTTAGGGTGGTTTTCGACGAAAACCAACACCACCATTGGATTTCTTACCCTTGAAAGCTTTAGAACCCCCCATTAATCGACGCTAACTGTCGCCAAAATGTCGCCACCGAGGACCTCTAATCGTTGTGCATACTCGACCCGTGACTTGCATCCAGGTTAGCCGGATTTCTTTATTTTTATTCATTTATTTATTAATTATTTTTTTTATAAGAATGTGTATGAAAAAAAAATTCTTAAATTAATAAAAATAGTAAAAAAATTATTAATAAAAAGAAAAATAAAATTTTTTATAATTATTTTACTACTTAGAAAATTTCTTTTCATAAAATTATATAATAATAATTGACGTTTTCAATTTTTTTTTAAGTTAAGTCTAGAATTTTGTTTTTGAAAATAATAATAATTAAATGATAATAAACGTAAACCCAACTTTTTTTGTAATTAAAATTAACTAATTTACTAAATTTTTATAAAAAGCGAACTACGACTTGTTTGATCCCGAATAGTGGGTAAGTAGGTACCCTTATGGGGCAACTCTAAAAAAATAAAAAAATTTATTTTCAAATCATTATTAGTATAATAGTTGTATCATTTTTTTAGTATTTTCTTTTATGCTAAAAAAAAGGATATCGTAACATAATTCATATTTTATAAGGATAAGGTGGTAATTTTAGGGTTTTAATAAGACTACCCTTAAGTTGAGAATCCTTGGTTTTTCTTTCTTTTTCTTTTTCTTTTTTTTTTAAAAAAAAGGGAGATTTTGCAACTAGTTGTCTAGATTAGAATTAATCCGCTCAATTAATTATGATTCAATAATTTTTCCCAACTCCAGTTGGGTTGCGACTCCAAATAAATAATAAAAT
Source organism: Laguncularia racemosa (assembly GCA_037954665.1). Lineage (NCBI taxonomy): Eukaryota > Viridiplantae > Streptophyta > Magnoliopsida > Myrtales > Combretaceae > Laguncularia > Laguncularia racemosa. Next base: position 186,344 of record JBBMOL010000403.1, read on the forward strand.
TCTTAGTTCAAGTCGAGGATTTATATTGGATGAGCATATGATTTAATATGAATCGAATTAAGGAAACAATATACAATTTTCAAATTAGACTCGATAGAATGGTGACTTCACTAAGGACTTCATAGTGGGCTAGCCACCTAAACCTTCTGAAATCATAATTTCTAGATATCCTTAATTAGCTTTTATGTTGTAAAATATTGTTTGCACTAATGTTTGTATTTACTTGTGATCTAGGGATTTAATAAAATTAGTTTTTTTATTATTATTATTGAATTTCCATGCATGCAATTGTGTGATTAGATGTGGTCAGACCTAAGCCATCTTAAGACCCTAGGCAGGGAGCCATTGTGTAAGTTTCGGGTGAAGTGAAATATTCATCGCTCGAGGTCGAGTAGGCTACCCCACCCAATGCTTCGATATGGCCTGAGATCCATTTCTTCGAGAATGAGGGAGGCCATAGAGCTTGGGGGCCTTTAGAACTTACCTTCTTTGCATACATGAAATCATGGCCTAGCAAATGATTAATGATGTAATTTCCCCCTTTGGAGTTCAAATGCAGTCATTTGTAAAGGGACTTATTTCTTATGATGTTTTGTAAGACGTTTATTTGTAATTAGAAATTTTTATTGTAATCCTGCTAGATAGCTAGTACTGTAAATGATCGCCTCCTTCGCAAGAAAATCTGGGTTTGTAAACCATTGGTTCACCTTATATAGCTGATAAGATCACATTATACTTATATTTTCTTTTGGATTTATATTAAAATTTATTTCAATATTATAAGAAAATATAAAGAAATGGTACTTAATGGTGTTTATTGTGAAAATTCAGGTTTTGAGGACCTAAAAGTAAATTACAAGTTAATTGGAGGAGTTTTTCACAAAATTGAAGAAGCAAGTGAAGGATTGCATTAAAGGCTGTCGGCCTTGAGCCGGCCTACATTGTTCCTTGGATATCCATTGCGAAAATCTCTCCAAAATCTTATCTTGATTAATTTGCTGACTCTATTCCTCATTAGATCAGCCTTATCCTCCTCCTCTTTGGATCTATAAATAGACCCCTTGTGTGAACCTTGAAGGCATCCTCTATTTTTGGATCTTTTGAATCATTAGAATTCCTTTGGGAGATTAGGATTTTATCTTCTCTTTAAATTCTTTTACATTTCATGTTATTCTAAATTTTAATTTGAAGAAAGAATGTTATTGAAGTTTGCTTTCAATTGAAGAACTTTAGGAATCACTTCGGAAGACTGAAGTTTTACAAACTTTTGAAGATTATAGCAATGGTTTCATTTATTTAATTTTCTTCTATGCTATTTGTTGAGTCTAATTTTTGCATTCCCATTCCTAATCCGATCTAGACCAGACCCTATGCTCATCTAATGTAGATCCTCGACTTGAGTTAGGAATTTCGTTTGATTTTTGGAGTTGCCACCCAACTGTTGTTGGGAAATATTGAATTAAGACTAAAGGAGCGGATTAGTCTTAATTTGGACTACTAGTCATCGTTATTTCCCCTTCTCGTTTTTGAAAAGAGGAAAAGGGAAAACCAGAGTTTCTAAGTCCGGAGGCTAACCTATTAAAACCTTACTGTTACCACCTAATCTCCTAAAATTGTTCCTATTTAGAAATGTGTTTTATTGTGTTTCTGTTGCTTTTTATTATGTTCTTGAATGAATTATTTGAAAAAAATGATTTTTTTATTTCATTTTATGGGTTGACCCAAATGGGTGCCTACGTACCTGCTATCCAGGATCAAACAAGCCGTAGTTCGCTTTTATGAAAATTTTAAGTGTGTTTGTGAATTTCAATTTTGAAAATCTCTTTCAATTTATGTTTTTAACTTTTTTGGGATTTTTTCTAAAAACATCTAAGCCTAAACTTTTATTTGATTTTTGAAAATGGTTTTTAGGAAAAACATCAATTTTGGATTTATTTGAAGAAAATGATTTTTTCTAAGTGATAAAACTCATTTTTTATAATTTTTCTATTTTTTATAATTTTTGAGTTTTCATGATTTTATGATTTTTATAAATTTTTGTGATTTTATGATTTTTTATTATTTTTATGATTCTTCTACTATTTATAATTTTTCTAAGTTTTCATGATTTTCACAGTTTTTTTATTATTTTTATGATTTTTGTTGATTTTTTATAATTTTTGAATTTTTGTTAAAAATTTTACCCTAAATTATTATTTATCCTATTTTGAAATCTAAAATTTTATTATTACTTCTTCTAATATTTTTATTATTTATCTACATTTTTATTATTAATTATTTTTCTTTTTATTTATTTTTATTTTTTTATTTTACTACATTATTAAATCCTAAAAATCTAATTTCTACATTTTCCTACTTATGGAAATAAAACATAAAGCATAAATAAATAACTAAATAAATAACCAACAAATAAATAATCAAATAATAAATCAAATAAATACAAATAAAATAAATAAACAAAATTAAAAAATAAATAAATAAATAATCCAGAAAATTCGACTTACCTGGATCCGGGTCGGATCGGTCGGACATGGCGGCGGAGAGGGCTCGTTCACGGCGTTCCGACGATCTTTTGCAACGAGTGAGTTATCGAATCCTAGCTTCTTGAGTGTGCTGAATCCAATGGTGGCGGTGGTTTGCTCCCAAATCGTCTCCTGGTGGTGGTTCAACTCTGGTCGGTGATTGCGATTTTGGTTCTCCTCCGGTGCTCTCCGATTTGCTCTCTTTTCTCACTTTCTCTCAATTCTTATCCGTGTTTTGCCTTCCCCCACTCCTCCTCTATTTATAAGTGTTTGAAATCGAGCTGGATAAGCTCGGATTTCCTCCGATTGAAGCTAATCGGATTTTCGGTTAAAAAAACAACTCCGATTTGTGAAAATCCATCGATTTGTTGCAATTTGATTCCAATTAGATAATGTTGATCTTACTTCTATTGAAGATCTGTTGGATTTGTGCAAAAAATCAAATCGAAACGGCCAAAATGCGAATTTTTTCTTCCGCCGACGATCTCGGGCCCAAGGTAGAAGACGATCACCTGCTCGGCGCGTGCGTTTCCTCTAGCCAATCTGATAGGAATAAAAATCCGACAAGACCTATCGTTAGGGCAAGAACTAAAGGAATTCAAATCTTGGCGTTGAGGGCCCATTTTGAGTAGATCGACCCTGGAATTATTTATATATTAACCTCTTTTCTATTATTCTTGTATTGTGTTTTCCAACAGGTACACTTATCATATTCTATAGGGCAATGGACAAACTCCCTCAGACTCAGCTTGTGGGTTATCCATGGACTGACTTAAACCGGCGATGAGCTGGGCCGATGGATCCTATAGAAGACCGGCATCTTGAAAACTATTTCTTTTATATATTTCTTCTTTTATGAACTATTTTGGTTGTATTTTGGTTTTGTGACACTTTTATTTCCTTGTAATTTTCATTTAAGGATAGCCACCTTAAAAGTGGCAAACTTGTAATTTTAAGCACTTTTTAACCCTAGGAGTAACAAGTATAAATACTTGCTTAAGAGAGGGTTTGAGGAGGGCCTATTTTGCAGATCAAACACTTCACTTTAAAATGAGAGGGCTTAGGGTTTCCTTATTCCAAAATTCTCTTATCAATTTTAACCCAAGAATTGGAATTGTGGCGAGTGCGACGAAGGCGAATTGTGAGTCATATCAATTCAATTTTGTTGCATGTTCATTTCTTCTCTAGTGAGTCATATCTAGGGTAGATTTGGATCTTTCTTGGATCTATTTGTGGTTCTATTTTCGTGAACAAAAATCTTGTAAGATTGATTGTTTCATTGAACACTTGGATTACATACTTCATTGTTATTGTTGGCGTGAACTAGTGATTGAAAGGGAAAGTGGATTCCATTGGTTTATTGCTTTCTTTGATCTGATTTCCACGTGATATTTCAATCCTTATTGTGGTTATTTGGTTAATGTTATTAATAGAGATTACAATTAAATCATTTGGACAACATTCTCCATCAAAATCTTCAAAGGTGTCACGAGAATTGCTTACTAGGTGGATCGGTTTAGCCTTGACTTGAGATAATTTTTCATAAGTCTTTTGATTGTGCTTCTAAGTGAGTTTAGGAACATCATCTTTTTGGTATCAGAGCTATATCATATTTGGATTTAAGATTCAAACACATCATAATTGAAGAATTGGTTAAATTCATTGGAAATTGACGGCATTGTTCATGTGATTGAGACTAGTTTGATTGACATTGTTGGATTGACTTTCAAATTGGTTTTTATATGTGCTTAATCTTGGTTTTAGGCACATCATATTTTTGGTATCAGAGCACATGTTGAGAGAAGGGAATTGGTTTTATTTGATTTCGTGGAGTTAATCATCAATTAAGGTAATTTAGTGAAAACCGCAAATTGTGTTGTTGTTGTGGTTTTGAGATTGCGAAATTACCTTAGCTTGGAATTTAATTTGCTGATTGTTGGAGTTGGATTGGGAAGGTTGTTGTATCATCTTGTGATTAATAATTTTCGTGGATGGAAGGAAGAATAGAAGTGTTGTTAATTCAACAATTGTTTGAGCTTGAAAAAATTACCTTGTTCTTGCCGTGACTAGTTGTGGTGTGAGAGAGGTTGTGAAGTTTGTTGTTGTGATTTCCATTGTGTAATTCTGAATTGGAGAAGTGAAATTTCCAGATTGGAGGTATGAGTTAAGGAAGCAATTTGAATTTCAAAACACACATTAAGTCATTGTTTAATTGTGTGTTCATTTGAATTTGAAAGTGGCTCCTTACCATTTGTGGAATATTGCAATTAATGATCTCATTTTGAATTTGAACTTAAGCTGCCTTTTGTTGTGAGTTACGGTTTGAAACTTGTATAGAAGTGAAGAAATACAAGTGTGGAAGAGTGTGTATGTGTGTGCTGCAACGTGTATAAAAGGTATATGTGTGTGGAGTTGTGTTTTTGTAAAATTAGTGAAGGGTATGTATGTGTGGCGTTATGTGTGTATGTTAATTGAAGGTGTTATAACGTGGTGAATTGTGTTGTGGTGAAGTGAGTGCAACGTGATTAAGTGTGATAGGAATAAAAATCCGACAAGACCTATCATTAGGGCAAGAACTGAAGGATTTCAAATCTTGGTGTTGAGGGCCCATTTTGAGCAGATTGACCCTGGAATTATTTATATATTAACCTCTTTTCTATTATTGTTGTATTGTGTATTCCAACAGGCACACTTATCATATTCTATAGGGCAATGGACAAACTCCCTCAGACTCAGCTTGTGGGTTATCCATGGACCGACCTGAACCGGCGATGAGCTGGGCCGATGGATCCTATAAAAGACCGGCATCTTGAAGACCATTTCTTTTATATATTTATTCTTTTATGAACTATTTTGGTTGTATTTTGGTTTTGGGACACTTTTATTTCCATGTAATTTTCATTTAGGGCTAGCCACCTTAAAAGTGGCAAACTTGTAATTTTAAGCACTTTTTAACCCTAGAAGTAGCAAGTATAAATACTTGCTTAAGAGAGGGTTTAGGGAAGCTTATTTTTGCAGAACATACACCTCTTTTCACGTGTGAATTAGGGTTCATACCTTGGTTCCAACTCTTATCAGTTTCAATTCCAAGACTTGAAATTGTGGCAAGTGCAACATCTTGAAATTGTGAGTTATATCAATTTCATTTTGTTGTGATTTCTTTTCTTCTCTAGTGTGTTGTATCTAGGGTTGATTTGAGATAGTTCTTGGTCAGATTTACATCTTATTGTACACGAATTCTTGTGTTTAATTGAAGTACTTATCATTTGATTTGGGATCATCATTGAAAGTTACACTTGAAAACGTGATTTTCACCATTGGGAAAGGAATCTTACTTTATGGTTTTCTTTGTCAAATTGAGGCTTAATTTGAGTGGATTATATGACATTAGAGTGTTATTAGAAGGCATTTTCTTTGGGGTATTCTGATTATATTATTAGTTGATTGAATTTCATCATTTCAACATTAGGGTTCATTTGAAAAGTGCCATTTTTGGATCCGATTTTGCCTAGACTTGAGATATCTTTTCTTAAGTCTTTTGGATGTGTTTTAAAGTGTGATTAGGCACATCATCTTTTTGGTATCAGAGCACATGTTGAGAGAAGGGATTTATGGTTATTTGATTTTGTGATATTCATCTTCAATTAGGGTTAATCAAATTGTGAACCGCAATTGTGTTGTGTAGTTTGTGACTTACGAAATTACCTTGGTTGGAGCTTATTTTTGCAGAACATACACTCTCTTTTCACGTGTGAATTAGGGTTCATACCTTGGTTCCAACTCTTATCAATTTCAATTCCAAGACTTGAAATTGTGGCGAGTGCAACAATTGGAATTTGTGAGTCATATCAATTCCTACTTGTTGTGATTTCTTTTCTTCTCTAGTGTGTTGTATCTAGGGTTGATTAGAGATAGTTCTTGGTCAGATTTACATCTTATTGTACACGAATTCATTTGATTATTTGAAAGAATTATCAAGTTGATTCAATTCATCATTAAGGATTTCTTTGCTAGCGTGAATTTCACCATTTGAAAAGGGGATCTTCCTTCACGGTTTTCTTTGTCAAATTGAGGCTTGATTTTCGTGGATTATATGATATTAGAAGTGTTATTAGAAGCCATTTCCATTGTGGTATTCAGATTATATCATTAGTAGGTTGAATTTCATCATTTTAACATTAGAATTCATTTGAAAAGTGCCATTTTTGGGATCCCATTTTGCCTAGACTTGAGATAGTTGATCTTAAGTCTTTTGGATGTGCTTTTAAGAGTGATTAGGCACATCATCTTTTTGGTATCAGAGCTCTTGTTGAGAGAAGGGAATTGGTTGTATTCAATTTCGTGGAAGTGATCAACAATTAGGGTTGATCAAGTGGAAAAAACGCAATTGTGTAGTTGTTGTTGTTGTTGTAGTTTGAGATTGCGAAATTGTTTTGGATTGGGATTTGATTTGCTAATTGTTGGAGTTGATTTGGGAAGGTTATTATATCACTTTGTGGACACTAATTCACGTGGAAGATCAGAAGTACAAAGTGAAGTTACTTTAGCAAATTGTTTTGAAATTGTGAAACTTACCAATTGTTGCCGTGAAGTAGCTTGTGGCTTGTGGCGTGTGGAGTTGTGAAGTTTTTTGTTTGAATTCCATTGAGTAATTCTGAATTTGTGAAGTTAAATTTGCATATTACATTAAGTTTGGTTAGTAAGGAATTATTTGAATTCAAACACATGCAATTAAGTTGTGGGAGTTAATGATTGCTATTTGAATTTGAATTCATTACTTACCAATTGAAGAAGGCTTGCAATAAGTGAATTTGTTTGAATTTCAAATTGAAGTTGCTGCCTATATTGTTATGAATTGCGGTTAGAACTTGTGGGGAGTGAAGTATATTTTTTATTATTGCCATGGAATTAGAGTATATTTGTTGTTGTTTCCATTTCTTATTTTGTCGTAGAGGTGGAGTGCAATTTGTTGTTGTTGCCGTGGGAGTTATTGGTGAAGTGAGTGCACCGTGATTGAGGTGTGTGTGGTGGTGCAAATTTGTGGAGTTTTGTGTAGTGTAAGGTGCTGCACATTGTGGTTATTTGAAGTGTGAAATCAAGGCAAGAAAAGGAAGGTTGAGTAGTGGAATTTAAAATTCAAACAAGTCATTAAAGTGTGAAAGTAATTGAACTAATTACTTAAACACTAGTAGTTGAATTTAATTCTATCTACTTGAAAGTAATTGTGTGTGTACTTCATTTATTTAACTTTACTTGAAGTACCAAGAATTATTTCATTGTGCTTCAATTATTTCACTTGACTTTACTTGAAGTAACAATAAGCATTTCTTGTATTGGTTGATTGTGAGCACCGTAGGTGTGTAGGGGCGTGTAAAGGTGTGTTGCCGTGGTGTGGTGAAGTGTATTGAGGTTGTTGAAATTAGTAAGCAAAAATGTCAAGTGAGTTGTATTTGTCTACTAACATATTGCATCGGGACTTGACTCCATTTCCAACCATTGATGAGGGACAAAGAGAAAACTTGTTCCATACTTCTTGTAGGGTACAAGGAAACTTGTGCGCAATTATTATTGATGGCGGTAGTTGTACTAATGTTGTAGCTGCATCATTAGTATCGAAGTTGAAACTTGAAACTATCCCACATCCCAAACCCTATACATTACATTGGTTGAATGATCAAGATGGTCTCTGTGTAACCCAAAGGGCTAAGGTACCCTTCAGTATAGGAGACAAGTACTATGATGAGCTTGAATGTGATATTCTTCCTCTTTGTGCATCCCATATATTACTTGGTAGACCATGGTTGTATGACAGGATGGTATTACATGATGGGTATAGAAATACTTATATGTTTAAAAAGGATAGTAAACGTATAGTATTGAACCCTATGTCACCATCAGAGGTCCAGGAGATGCAAAAACAGATAAAACAACCATCACAAAATCTTGAGGATCATAGCCACATGATCAAACCATCAGAGGACCAAACTGTGCAGATGCAGACACCGATGTGCCAACCTTCAGAGGATCCTGATGATCATAGTCAGATGAGCAGACCACCAGAGAGCCAAACTATTCAGAGACAGTTATGTTCACCATCAGAGGTTTTAGAGGGTAATGAGCAGTTGGTCCAACCATTAGAAGACCATGAGGATCAGCAACATACAGATGAGTTAGAAAAAGAGGAAACAGTTTCAGTGGAACAGGTTGATACAGGGGTAACTTTAGTGGATAATGGGTCATTATTTGTGTTGCAGAAGAGATACATCCTGGAAATGGAGGAGAGAAGACAATCACCACCTGTAGTATTTCAGATATTGGGATTCTGTAGAGATATTTATTCAGGTGACTTGCTAGGAGGAAACAAAGTCTCTACTGCATTTGATCTACTAGATTTGAGGACAAATCTTTTTAAGGCCCGAGGAAATGATAGGAATAAAAATCCGACAAGACCTATCATTAGGGCAAGAACTGAAGGATTTCAAATCTTGGTATTGAGGGCCCATTTTAAGCAGATTGACCCCAGAATTATTTATATATTAACCTATTTTCTATTATTGTTGTATTGTGTATTCCAACAGGCACACTTATCATATTCTATAGGGCAATGGACAAACTCCCTCAGACTCAGCTTGTGGGTTATCCATGGACCGACCTGAACCGGCGATGAGCTGGGCCGATGGATCCTATAAAAGACCGGCATCTTGAAGACCATTTCTTTTATATATTTATTCTTTTATGAACTATTTTGGTTGTATTTTGGTTTTGGGACACTTTTATTTCCATGTAATTTTCATTTAGGGCTAGCCACCTTAAAAGTGGCAAACTTGTAATTTTAAGCACTTTTTAACCCTAGAAGTAGCAAGTATAAATACTTGCTTAAGAGAGGGTTTAGGGAAGCTTATTTTTGCAGAACATACGCCTCTTTTCACGTGTGAATTAGGGTTCATACCTTGGTTCCAACTCTTATCAATTTCAATTCCAAGACTTGAAATTGTGGCGAGTGCAACATCTTGAAATTGTGAGTTATATCAATTTCATTTTGTTGTGATTTCTTTTCTTCTCTAGTGTGTTGTATCTAGGGTTGATTTGAGATAGTTCTTGGTCAGATTTACATCTTATTGTACACGAATTCTTGTGTTTAATTGAAGTACTTATCATTTGATTTGGGATCATCATTGAAAGTTACACTTGAAAACGTGATTTTCACCATTGGGAAAGGAATCTTACTTTATGGTTTTCTTTGTCAAATTGAGGCTTAATTTGAGTGGATTATATGACATTAGAGTGTTATTAGAAGGCATTTTCTTTGGGGTATTCTGATTATATTATTAGTTGATTGAATTTCATCATTTCAACATTAGGGTTCATTTGAAAAGTGCCATTTTTGGATCCGATTTTGCCTAGACTTGAGATATCTTTTCTTAAGTCTTTTGGATGTGTTTTAAAGTGTGATTAGGCACATCAAAGTGTGTGTGGTGGTGTAAATTTGTGGAGTTTTGTGTAGTGCAAGGTGCTGCACATTATGACTCATTGTGGGTGTAAAGCTTTAGCAAGAAAAAGGAAAGTGAGTAATAGAATTTGAAATTCAAACAACTTATTAAATGTGTGAAAGTAATTGAACTAGTTACTTAAACACTTGTTGTTGAATTTAATTCTATCTACTTGAAAGTAGTTGAGTGTACTTCATTTGTGGTTTGGTTGTGTACTTGAACCTTGGAAGTGTGAAGATAATTATTGTATTGTTGGATTTTAGTATAATCATGTCTAGTGAAATGTTTCATTATGCTAACATATTGCATCGGGACATGACTTCTTTTCAAACCATTGATGAGGGACAAAGAGAAAACTTGTTCCATACTTCTTGTAGGGTACAAGGAAACTTGTGCGCAATTATTATTGATGGCGGTAGTTATACTAATGTTGTAGCTACATCATTAGTATCGAAGTTAAAACTTGAAACTATCCCACATCCTAAACCCTATACATTACATTGGTTGAATGATCAAGATGGTCTTTGTGTGACCCAAAGGGCTAGGGTACCCTTCAGTATAGGGGACAAGTACTATGATGAGCTTGAATGTGATATTCTTCCTCTTTGTGCATCCCATATATTACTTGGTAGACCATGGTTGTATGATAGGATGGTATTACATGATGGGTATAGAAATACTTATATGTTTAAAAAGGATGGTAAACGTATAGTATTGAACCCTATGTCACCATCAGAGGTCCAGGAGATGCAAAGACAGATAAAACAATCATCACAGAATCTTGAGGATTATAGCCACATGATCAAACCATCAGAGGACCAAACTGTGCAGATGCAGGCACCGATGTGCCAACCTTCAGAGGATCCTGATGATCATAGTCAGACGAGCAGACCAGTAGAGAGCCAAACTGTTCAGAGACAGTTATGTTCACCTTTAGAGGTTTTAGAGGGTAATGAGCAGTTGGGCCAACCATTAAAAGACCATGAGGATCAGCCACATACAGATGAGTTAGAAAAGGAGGAAACAGTTTCAGTGGAATAGGTTGATACAGGGGCGACTTTATTGGATAATGGAGCATTATTTATGTTGCAGATGAGATACATCCTACAAAGGGAGGAGAGAAAACAATCACCACCTGTAGTATTTCAGATATTGGGATTCTGCAGAGATACTTCTTCAGATGGACTGCTAGGAGGAAACGAAGTCTCTACTGCATTTGATCTACCAAATTTGAGGACAAATCTTTTTGAGGCCCGAGGAGATGATAGGAATAAAAATCCGACAAGACCTATCGTTAAGGCAAGAACTAAAGGAATTGAAATCTTGGCGTTGAGGGCCCATTTTGAGCAGATCGACCCCGGAATTATTTATATATTAACCTCTTTTCTATTATTCTTGTATTGTGTTTTCCAACAGGCACACTTATCATATTCTATAGGGCAATGGACAAACTCCCTCAGACTCAGCTTATGGGTTATCCATGGACCGACTTAAACCGGCGATGAGCTGGGCCGATGGATCCTATAGAAGACCGGCATCTTGAAGACTATCTCTTTTATATATTTCTTCTTTTATGAACTATTTTGGTTGTATTTTGGTTTTGGGACACTTTTATTTCCTTGTAATTTTCATTTAAGGATAGCCACCTTAAAAGTGGCAAACTTGTAATTTTGAGCACTTTTTAACCTTAGGAGTAGCAAGTATAAATACTTGCTTAAGAGAGGGTTTGAGGAGGGCTTATTTTGCAGATCAAACACTTCACTTTAACATGAGAGGGCTTAGGGTTTCCTAATTCCAAAATTCTTTTATCAATTTCAACCCAAGAATTGGAATTGTGGCGAGTGTGACGAAGGCGAATTGTGAGTCATATCAATTCAATTTTGTTGCATGTTCATTTATTCTCTAGTGAGTCATATCTAAGGTAGATTTGGATCTTTCTTGGATCTATTTGTGGTTCTATTTTTGTGAACAACAATCTTGTAAGATTGATTGTTTCATTGAACACTTGGATTACATACTTCATTGTTATTGTTGGCGTGAACTAGTGATTGAAAGGGAAAGTGGATTTCATTGGTTTATTGCTTTCTTTGATTTGATTTCCACGTGATATTTCAATCCTTATTGTGGTTATTTGGTTAATGTTATCAATAGAGATTACAATTAAATCATTTGGACAACATTTTCCATCAAAATCTTCAAAGGTGTCACGAGAATTGCTTACTAGGTGGACCGGTTTAGCCTTGACTTGAGATAATTTTTCATAAGTCTTTTGATTGTGCTTCTAAGTGAGTTCAGGCACATCACAATCGGATGTCGCCACATGTCCTAGATAAGTAAGAAAAATGCAAAATGCGGAAACTGCTTCCCCTGTGATTCGAACCTGCAACCGAGCCCCCCTGCGTGCGCCTTAGCCCGTGGTCTGGACCAGCTGGGCTAGCCCACTTTCCTAATTTTTCTAATTTCTCAAATTGCATATATGCAATGCGATTTTTTTATTCTTTTTGTATTTTTTGAAATTTCAAAAATTTGTAAAAATTATTTATTATTTATTATTGCCATTTCTGAAATCATTTTTCAAAATTGACGTGTTTTCCTATTTATTTTTATTTTTTTGAATATTTTTATTATTTATGCTAAATTAAAGAAAAATTGGAAAAAATTGGAAAAAATTAAGAATTGGTTATTATCAATTATTATTCATTCCTAGGGCAAAAATGGGGTGTTCACAGCTGCCCCTCTTTGTAGTAAAGTTTGAAAAACTTAATTACAAAGACAAGAAAGACGCCATTTTTTGCTTCTTGAATAGATAATGCCTTGGTTTGGCTTGTTATCTAGAATTTGGTTTTTGGCAGGAAAATGCTCTAAGAGCTAATAATCCCACGATTTAAGATGGTCCTAACAATTTAGAGTAATGTTCCATCCCCAAACAGTGCTTTATGGGATGACTAATTGGCGATAGGAAACACCTCAAGCATTGTGTGGAAGAAATGATGATAGGAAGCGTCTTATCAGACTAGCAACCTTGGAAAGAAAATTTACTTAGGAAGCGCCCTTATGAGCTGGCTACCTGTCAACAGAAGCGTCTTGTTAGACTAGCAACTGTTTGGAAGAATATTTCCAAAAAGAGAATCTAGGAAAGTGCCCCTCATGGGCTGACTAACCTTAAGATAGATTTTTAGGAAAGTGCCCATTTTGGGCTGACTAACCTATGATAAAGTGTCTCAAAAAGTGCCCTTATAAGCTGACCTTGAGAACGGATTTTTAGGAAAGTGCCCATCTTGGGCTGACTAACCTATGATAAAATTGATTGAACTGTCTCAAAAAGTGCCCTTATGAGCTGACCTTGAGAACAGATTTTTAGGGAAGTGCCCATCTTGGGCTGACTAACCTATGATAAAATTGATTGAACTGTCTCAAAAAGTGCCTTTATGAGTTGACCTGGAGAACAGATTTTTAGGAAAGTGCCCATCTTGGGCTGACTAACCTATGGTAGAGTGTCTCAAAAAGTGCCCTTATGAGCTAACCTTGAAAACAGACTTTTAGGAAAGTGCCCATCTTGGGCTAACTGACCTAAGATAAAAATGATATATCAAAAAGGTGCCCCCTATGAGCTAACCTTTAGAGAGGATGTTTAGGAAAGTGCCCATCTTGGGCTGACTAACCTAAGATAAAAATGATATCTCAAAAAGGTGCCCCCTATGAGCTAACCTTAGAGAAGACCTAGGGAAGTGCCCTTTTTTGGGCTGACTACCCTATTAAAAGGAATGTTTAGACAAGTGGCCAACTATGGGCTGACTCATCTTATGCTTCTGAATATGCTTTCTACTGACTGAGCTAAATGATGTGATGCCTTTCATGATATGATGATAGTTATTTATTTTAATATGCTTGTCAGTTTATCGTGGACAACCACCCAACAACCGAACCTTTGGGCTAGTTTTTTTCTGCTTCTCTTCTTCTTTTCTTGACTCGGGGTTGAAAATCTTGATGTGCTTTCGTTCTTCATGCACATGGCTCTTTTGACGGTAATGTTATCCTACTAATGCACTATGTTCTAATGCTCAAAAGTAGATAGAATTATATCACAAACTATATTAAGATTCATTATGATTTTAGTGTTTATCTTTCATTGGTGAAGTGGTGGGTAATGTGTTTAGGAGTATTTGTGGTGATGGGAATTGATTTGGATTATCGACCATTTAGGAATATTAACTTTGCTTGTAAGAAGTAAAAACTCGACTCAACGAAATTTATATCGAACACTGACTTTCATAAACATTGGCAAAATTTCAATTCCCTTGCCTAAGGATAGTACATCTTTACAGCATCTGTCATAATGGGGTCTCTCAATTCCGGACCATCCATCTGAGTTAATATCAAAGCACCTCCCGACAGAACCTTTTTCACCACATAAGGGCCTTCATAGTTTGGGGTGAATTGATGTGCCTAATCACACTTTAAAGCACATCCAAAAGACTTAAGATCAACTATCTCAAGTCTAGGCAAAATCGGATCCAAAAATGGCACTTTTCAAATGAACCCTAATGTTGAAATGATGAAATTCAATCAACCAATAATATAATCAGAATACCCCAAAGAAAATGCCTTCTAATAACACTCTAATTTCATATAATCCACGCAAATGAAGCCTCAATTTGACAAAGAAAACCGTAAAGTAAGATCCCTTTCCCAATGGTGAAAATCACGTTTTCAAGGAAAACCTTAAAGATGAATGGAATCAATTTGATAATTTCCTTCAAATAATCACAAGAATTCGTGAATAATAACATGTAAATCTGACCAAGAACTATCTCAAATCAACCCTAGATACAACACACTAGAGAAGGAAAGAAATCACAACAAAATGAAATTGATATAACTCACAATTTCAAGATGTTGCACTCGCCACAATTTCAAGTCTTGGAATTGAAATTGATAAGAGTTGGAACCAAGGTATGAGCCCTAATTCACATGTGAAAAGAGGTGTATATTCTGCAAAAATAATCTCCCCCAAACCCTCTCTTAAGAAAGTATTTATACTTGCTACTTCTAGGGTTAAAAAGTGCTCAAAATTACAAGTTTGCTACTTTTAAGGTGGCTAACCCTAACTGAAAGTTACAAAAAAATAAAAGTGTCCCAAAACCAAAATACAACCAAAATAGTTCATAAAAGAGTAAATATATAAAGAAATGGTCCTTCAAGATGCCGGTCTTCAAGAAGCTTTTGAATCAGTTTCAGTTGACAACCCTGATTCACTCAGTAATAAGGGTGTTTTTGCATCCTGTAAGACTGACAAATGAACCTGCCGAAATGCATCAAAATTATAGTGCAAAGATGTAGAAAGTGAGTTAGACTTCTCAAGGTTAGGTTTCTCTAGCAAAACCCTCATAACTAGATTCTAGAGACCCTTAGCTCGGGCCCTGGTGATAGGTCCTGGAAAAGTCTGATTCCTATCATCTCCTCGGGCTTCTGGAAGATTTGCCCTCAAATCTAATGGATCTTCATGCAAGTCATCTACTAAATAAGGTGAAAGATCTGAAACATTAAAAGTGGCTGATACTCCATAATCTCCTGGCAACTCGATGCGATTAGCATTGTTGTTGATGCTCTTTAAGACCCTGAATGGTCCGCCTGATCTAGGAGATAGCTTCTGTGACTTTTTGTGTGGAAACCTGTCCCTGCTAAGATTAATCCAGACTAAATCACCTGGATTATAGAGATGGTTTTTCTTGTGCCTGTTTCCCTGGATCCACTGTTGTTCCTGGGTCTTCTGAAGGTGTTCAGTGGTCCGATCATGTATGTGTAGAATCTGTTGTGCTCGGTCAACTCCACTAAGACTTTCTTCCTTTGTCGCTGGTCCAGCTATAAAATCCAATGGAATAGAAGGGTTATAGCCATAAACAACTTCAAAGGGAGACTTACTGGTTGAACTATGAGTAGACCTATTGTAAGCGAACTCAACAATAGGAAGACACAAGTCCCGATCAGTAAGGTTCTTGCCAACTGTTGCTCTGAGAAGATTCCTAAGCGTGCGATTGACAACCTCTGTTTGTCTGTCAGTCTCGGGATGGCAAGAGGTACTGTACATCAGTTTAGTACCCAGTCTTTTCCATAGTGTTTTCTAGAAGAAACTAAGGAACTTAGTATCTCTGTCTGACACTATGCTGTGTGGAATTCCATGTAACTTGACAATTTCACAAAAAGGTTAGCAATAAAAAGAGCATCGTCTGTTTTGTGGCATGGCACAAAACGTGACATTTTGCTGAATTGATCAATAACCACCATAATAGAGTCTTTCCCTCTTTGTGTTCTAGGTAATCCCAACACAAAATCCATGCTGATATCAGTCCAAGGCTTAGATGGTATAGGTAAAGGCATATATTCACCTTATGTGCCTTTCTTCCCCTTGGCTCTCTTACAAACACCACACCTTTCTAATACCCTATGGACATCCCTTATCATGCCTTTCCAGTAGAAATTCTCCCTCAATATGGCTAGAGTTCTCTTCTCACCAAAATGCCCTGACAAACCACCTGCATGTGCTTCCCTCACCAACAATTCCCTCACAGATCCAGATGGAATACAAAGTTTTCCTTATTTATAAAGAAAGCCATCTATCACACAATAACCATCATACATCCCGCCTCCAAGACACCTCTCCATGACAATTTTGAATTCCTCATCACATACATATTGTTCCTTCAACAGTTCGAAACCTAGTAATTTTGACTGAAGAGAAGTGATTAATACATACCTTCGTGATAAAGCGTCAGCAACAATATTCCGATTGCCCTTTTTGTACTTAATCACATAAGCAAAACCCTCCAGAAATTCCACCCACTTAGCCTGACGCTTAGACAAATTATGTTGACCCCTGAAATGTTTCAAAGATTCATGATCTGTATAAATAATAAACTCCTTTAGGAGGAGATAATGCTGCCACGTCATGAGAGCCTTAACTAAGGAATAAAATTCCTTATCATATATAGAATAGTTCAAAGTTGCTCCACTCAACTTTTCACTAAAATATGCAATAGGCCTCTTCTCCTGCATTAATACAGCACCAATTCCAATCCCTAAAGCATCACATTCCAATTCAAAAAAATTTTCAAAATCAGGTAAGATCAGTAATGGGGCACAAGTGAGTTTTTTCTTAATCTCTTCAAAACTCCTCTGGGCCTTTTCACTCCAGATGAAAGGAACACTCTTCTTAGTCAGTTCTATGAGAGGGCTGACAATGCTACTGAAATTTTGGACAAAGCGTCTATAAAAAGATGCAAGCCCATGAAAACTTTTTACCTCAGTAACTGAAGTGGGTGTTGGCTATTCCTTAACTGCCCTCACTTTCTCCTCATCCATCTTAACTCCTGCACCTGACACAACAAAACCCAAAAATGTTACCTCAGTTTGACAAAAGCAACACTTCTGAAAATTCGCAAATAACTGTTGTGCCTTTAGTACTGAGAATACTGCCCAAAGATGCTCCACATGTTGTTCTAGGTCTTTGCTGTAAATCGGAATATCATCAAAATAAACCACAACAAATTTTCCTAAGAACTCCTTCAATACATGGTTCATCAATCTCATAAAAGTGCTAGGAGCATTACTCAAACCAAAGGGCATAACCAACCATTCGTAAAGTCCATGGCGTGTTTTAAAAGCAGTCTCCCATCCATCCCCTTCCCTCATCAGAATCTGGTGATATCCGCTTTTAAGATCAACTTTGGAGAAAATCTGTGAACCATACAGCTCATCTAACATATCATCAAGTCTAGGAATAGGATACCTGTATTTAATGGTGATTTTGTTGATGGCTATGCTATCAATGCACATTCTCCAAGTTCCATCCTTCTTGGGAACAAGAAGGGCGGGAACAGTGCATAGGCTGAGACTCTCTCTAACAAACCCTCGTTCCACCAACTCATCTACCTAACCTTTCAATTCCTTAGCCTCCTCAGGATTCATGCGATATGCGGGTCGGTTTGGTAACACTGAACTGGGCATAAGATCAATGGCATGCTCTATCCCTCTCAAGGGTGGTAATCCTGCTAGCAAATCATCAGGAAAAATGTCAGTATACTCATTTAATACCTGAGAAACTGCTGGAGGTAGAGGCTGTGATTCCCGTAGACCTAAGACAAATCTCAACTGAAGTAAGTATGTTGGAGCCTCCTCTGTGATTAATCTCTCCATCTCACCCTGTCCCATCAACAATACCTTTTTCCCCTCAGAAACGTTATTTTAAAGTAAAACCTTCTTAGCCTCTGATGGTCGATTAATCTGTTGCTGGACATTATGGACCTCTGAAGGTGGCATAGGATTCAGAATAATTCACTTGCCCTCCTTTTGAAACATATATGTATTTCTGAAGCCATCATGTAAGACCCTCCTGTCATATAACCAAGGTCTGCCAAGCAAAATATGAGATGCACACATGGGCAAGATATCACACTCAATTTCATCACAATACTTGTCCCCTACACTGAAGGGAACCCTAGCTCTTTGGGTAACATACAAACTCCCTTGTTCATTAAGCCAATGTAGTTTGTAAGGTTTAGGATGTGGAATAGTTGAAAGCTTTAGCTTCAATACCAACGATGCAGCTACTACATTAGTACAACTACCACCATCTATTATTAGGACACACAAATTTCCTTGTATCCTACAAGAAGTGTGGAACAAATTTTCCCTTTGTTCTTCCTCCTTACTAGCAAGTGTACTTAATGAACGTCGCAATATATTAGCATATTGAAGCATTTCACTAGACATTGTGAAATTCAACTCAATCAACACGTGTACAATATTCCCCACTCCTTTTAAGATCACGGTGCAACAATTTTCAATTTCCACAAGTTCACTCCACGACAACACACAAGTAACAACTACAATTAATATGTAACACTTCCACGGCAACAACCAAGGGAATAATGAATACAAGTAATCTTCAACTTCCACGGCAAATAATGAAGACAAGAGATTAATAAGTAGCTTTCCCAAAATGAATTCCGAATCCCACTATAGGCAGCAACTTTCAATTTGAATTTCAAATAACTTCACTTATTGCAAGCCTTCCTCAATTGGTAACAATAAATTCAAATTCAAATAGCAATCATTAACTCCCACAACTTAATTGCATATGATTTGAATTCAAATAATTCCTTACTAACCAAACTTAATGTAATCTGCAAATTTAACTTCACAAATTCAGAATTACACAATGGAATTCGAACAACAAACTTCACAACTCCACACGCCACAAGCTACTTCACAGCAGCAATTGGTAAGTTTCACAATTTCAAAACAATTTGCTAAAGTAACTTCACTTTGTACTTCTGATCTTCCACGTGAATTAGTGTCCACAAAGTGATATAATAACCTTCCCAAATCAACTCCAACAATCAGCAAATCAAATTCCAATCCAAAGCAATTTCGCAATCTCAAACAACAACAACAACACAATTGCGTTTTTTCCACTTGATCAACCCTAATTGTTGATCACTCCCACGAAATTGAATACAACCAATTCCCTTCTCTCAACAAGAGCTCTGATACCAAAAAGACGATGTGCCTAATCACACTTTAAAGCACATCCAAAAGACTTAAGATCAACTATCTCAAGTCTAGGCAAAATCGGATCCAAAAATGGCACTTTTCAAATGAACCCTAATGTTGAAATGATGAAATTCAATCAACCAATAATATAATCAGAATACCCCAAAGAAAATGCCTTCTAACAACACTCTAATTTCATATAATCCACGCAAATGAAGCCTCAATTTGACAAAGAAAACCGTAAAGTAAGATCCCTTTCCCAATGGTGAAAATCACGTTTTCAAGGAAAACCTTAAAGATGAATGGAATCAATTTGATAATTTCCTTCAAATAATCACAAGAATTCGTGAATAATAACATGTAAATCTGACCAAGAACTATCTCAAATCAACCCTAGATACAACACACTAGAGAAGGAAAGAAATCACAACAAAATGAAATTGATATAACTCACAATTTCAAGATGTTGCACTCGCCACAATTTCAAGTCTTGGAATTGAAATTGATAAGAGTTGGAACCAAGGTATGAGCCCTAATTCACATGTGAAAAGAGGTGTATATTCTGCAAAAATAATCTCCCCCAAACCCTCTCTTAAGAAAGTATTTATACTTGCTACTTCTAGGGTTAAAAAGTGCTCAAAATTACAAGTTTGCTACTTTTAAGGTGGCTAACCCTAAATGAAAGTTACAAAGAAACAAAAGTGTCCCAAAACCAAAATACAACCAAAATAGTTCATAAAAGAGTAAATATATAAAGAAATGGTCCTTCAAGATGCCGGTCTTCAAGAAGCTTTTGAATCAGTTTCAGTTGACAACCCTGATTCACTCAGTAATAAGGGTGTTTTTGCATCCTGTAAGACTGACAAATGAACCTGCTGAAATGCATCAAAATTATAGTGCAAAGATGTAGAAAGTGAGTTAGACTTATCAAGGTTAGGTTTCTCTAGCAAAACCCTCATAACTAGATTCTGGAGACCCTTAGCTTGGGCCCTAGTGATAGGTCCTGGAAAAGTCTGATTCCTATCATGAATTTTCCTCTAGAGTCTTGGGCATTTGGGAGAACCTTCTTTAGTACCGGATCCCCCTCTTTGAAGTATCGAGGTCCCATCTTCTTGTTAAATGCTCGGGTCATTCTTTGTTGGTAACACTGGCCATGACATAGTGTGGTAAGCCTTCTTTCATCAATCAGATTCAGCTGATCAAGCTTCTTCCTTACCCAATCTGATTCAGTTAGCTGAGTTTCTGACAGGATTCTGAATGATGGTATTTCAACTTCAACTGGTAGCACTGCTTCTGTACCATATACCAATGAGTAAGGGGTGGCTCCCGTAGACGTTCTTATTGAAGTCCTATAAGCCATGAGAGCAAACGGTAACATTTCATGCCAATCTTTGTAAGTTGTTCTCATTTTCTCGATAATCTTCTTAATATTTTTATTAGCTGCTTCTACTGCCCCGTTCATTTGAGGTTGGTAGGGAGTTGAATTTCTATGGTTTATGTGGAATTGTTGACATAAACCCATCATCGATTTGTTGTTAAGATTGGTACCGTTGTCAGTGATGATAGGCTCAGGAACTCCATATCGGGCTATTATGTCCCTTTTTAAGAAGCGGATTATTACCCCCTTTGTAACATTGGTATATGATGATGCTTCTACCCATTTGGTGAAATAATTAATTGCTACTAGTATGAATCTGTGGCCGTTAGATGCTGTCGGAGTGATCGGGCCTATTATATCGATTCCCCACATGGAGAAAGGCCATGGTGCTGATAACAAGTGTAGCTCGTTGGGCGGAGCATTTATCCGGTTTGCGTAGACTTGACATAAATGACAGTGCTTGACATATTTTATGCAATCTGATTAAGCGAGCTATATAATTTAATCTTCCCAGCAAGCTTCTCACTTCTTTAATGGAGCGTGGGGAAGGTAACTCTAATATAGACTTTACCTTACCAGGGTCGATTTTAATCCCTTCCTGGCTTATGACAAACCCTAACAATTTCCCCGTTGTGACCCCGAAAGTGCATTTCTTTGGGTTTAACTTGAGCTGAAATTTTCTCAGTCATTTAAACAATTTCCTCAAGATATCCATATGGCTTTCTCCTTCTTTGGATTTGGCTATCATGTCGTCGACATATACTTCAACCTCTTGATGCATCATGTCGTGAAGTATTGCGACCATGGTTCTCAAATACGTTGCCCCGGCGTTTTTCAAACCGAAGGGCATGACTTTGTAATAGAAAGTTCCCCACGTTGTGATGAAGGTTGTTTTGGTTTTATCTTCTTCAGCCATTTTTATTTGATTATATCCTGAGAAACCGTCCATGAATGAGAAAAGATGGTTTCCCGCAGTGTTGTCTACCGGAACATCAATGTAAGGTAGGGGGAAGTTATCCTTTAGCGTAGCTTGGTTTAAGTCCCGAAAGTCTACGCATACGCGTACTTTTCCATTCTTTTTCATAACGGGGACTATATTTGCTACCCATTCTAGGCAGTCGGATACTTCAATGAACCCTACTTCTAGCAGTTTCTTGACTTCTTCCTTAATCTTTAGCAAGATGTCAGGCTTAAATCTTCTCAGTTTTTGTTTTTTTAGGTTTGACATCTTCCCTTGTGGGAAGCCTATGAACCACTGTTGATTGGTCTAGCCTTGGCATGTCATCATATGACCAGGCAAACACATCCGCATATTCCATTAATAGCTCGGTTATCTCACGTTTTTTATCGGCACTCAAACTGGTCCCGATTTTGAGGTTCTTAGGGTTTTCCATGCTTCCTAGATTTACTGTCTCCACAGGCTCGTCGATCGAAATTCCGCTTTGTTCATGTTTTTGCCAATTTTCTTATATTATTTCGTGGTCTAGGATATCGCCTTCAACAACTGACCCAGCAGCGTTGGAAACGATATCAGCATTTTTACTTTCTACCTGCGTGAAATATCCCTGATGTTCGATGGTAGGAGATCTGAATAACATAAAAGTGAAAGCCTATATATAAAAAGAAAACAAACTGTAATTGAATTTGATAAAGAGTCTCAATAAAATTTTCTTAATAATTTTTCTCTACTTTCAAGCTAACCTAGCGCTATTGATAGGATAACAAAACCAACTATTCAGAGCCGGATGCTGGTTGGACATACGGGGGGTTGATTTCCCTTTTCTGTCGTCTTCTTCGTTTATCCAAGGCTCTTGAATGATGTTTGCCTTTCGGAAAGATTGTTGGAGAGGTGGGATGCACATCTGGGTGTCGATTGGCTTCCCCTTCATTCTGCCTTTGACACCTCTTGTTTGTGCTTCTTCTGCGGCCGTAGAAATGTAGTCGATGCTAGTGTTGTTGCAATTGTCGCTGTTTGCCATTTTTGTCTTTGAGCGGGTATAAATTGGGCTTCTGGAAGATTCAGTTGTTTGGGAGGTATCTTTGATACCTGACGTGCATTTTGTTTTTTTTTTTTATTTTAGTATGATGTATGCAAAATGATATGCATGTGTCACGCGGATGCTAAAAATAAAAGGGTTGACAATTGATTAACAATGTAATATTGAAACTTTACTTTTATTAATATTGAAAATTTTGGAGTTCAATAATCAAAATAAAAGATTACAAATAATGATCTATTTCCTAGCTCTTTTAGTCTTCTGTTGTGGAGGCTCAGACTTCCCATTGATGACAGCTTCTAATTCTTTGACTTTGGCTTGGGTCTTCTCTAATTGTGCTTCCAATGCCTTGTTCCTTTGGTCGGATTCTTTGAAACGTCCCTTCCAGATGTCTTTCTTATAATCTGCAACTTCAAAGTATACCTCCATTCGGGCCTTGACCTGTTCTAGGTATACTTCTATCTCTGGATTGATCTTGTCTGGTCTTGGTTGGGTGACGTCTGGAACCCGATATGCTCTTTCCCCTATCTGGTATAGCTGGCGGATTACAAACTCTCTGGTGGCTCGGTGTTTTCCCACTTTTCCATCTAATTCCCTGAGGTCCACATTCGGGCTTTCAATTCTGGCTTCCCAAAGTGCTTTGACCTCTGCCAGCTTGGCAAACTTCTCGGCTACCAACAGGTTCGGATCTTGGTATTCAAAGGTGACTGCTTCCAGCGAAGGCCGATAAACTATATCTTGGATGGTACCAAACTGGCGGACCACTGAGTTGGGGTGATATCCAATACATCCGCTGATTCTGATTAAAGGTACTACTTGGAAGTTTCTGCAGGTCAAGATGATTTTGTTACAGCAACTCCACCTGGTTGTCCACAAAATATCCTCAGCACTGAAAGTTCTAAGTACCTCTACCCAACTGTGGTTGGTAAGGTCGTCGGGTAGCTTCACCTTTTCTATACATGAGTCTACGAGATCCACCTGCTGGGTTAAGGTTTTTCGGACCATGTTCAGCCCGAAGCACTTAAGGTGGCTTACAAACCATATCAGCAGAAGGTTGAGGCTTGAGCGAAGGATCCCATGGCCTTTCTTCTTGAGGAAATTCAAGTTCTGGATCTATTCAGCCAGTAGAGCCGGAATGTAAGATCTTCCCTCCAGAAATTGGGTCACCAGCTCTACAACCTGGTAGTGAATATAGAAGGTCCCGGTGGGGAACAGTATGGTGGCGAAGGCTGTTAAGATGCAAGTGTTCACCCTTCTCCGTCTGTAAGTTTTGGGGTCCCCACACAGTATGTCCTTCCTATCCCCATTATCCTCTTGGGCGATGAACCGGGCTTCTAAATCATCCATACGTATGCAATATCCATTACAGTCTGCCAGGGCTTTGTTGGCTGCTGTCTTACGGATGCCTAATAATCTGCTGAAGGTACCGGCTGGCCCGGCCTCAAGGTCTGGTGCGTAGATTTGACCAGTCAGTGCTAGAGCCTGTAGCAACTGGGTGTACTCCTCCAGGGTAGGGGTGATCTCATGCGGCCCGATAAAGAAAGCAGCGGGTTCGATTTCCCATAATTGCAGCATGGCCCGGACTAAAGGCAAATTCACCTCTATCTTTGTCAGTGAGAGGATGGAGCCGATCTTTTGCTGGATGAAGGCCTACTCCTCTGGGTTGTAAAAGGTAAACCAATGGTCCAGTACCAACTTTGGGTCCAAAGGTTTGTATACCCGAATTTCTTTACGGAGGAGGCAGTCGACTGCGGTGCTAGCCATCTATTACAATAAGAAATTGCCTAATTACAAACAGAACTATGAAAACATTACAGGGAAATAGCTTTGAACTCCAAAATAAAACAACAAACCATTACATTGTTACCAATTGCCAACCCTTATGATGATATGTATGCAAGTAGGTTGGTTCTAATTGGTCCCCAAGCTCTATGGCCTCTCGCATTCTCAGAGAAATGGATCTCAAGCCATATCGAAGCATTGGTTGGGGTAGCCTAATCGGTCCCGAACGGTGATCAACTCACTTCGCCCGAAACCTACGCAATGGCTCCCCGACTTAGGTTTCTAGGAAGGTTCGGGTTCAACCGCATCTATTCACACAAACTTATGCATGCAAACCCCACAGTAAAGAAAACTAAAATCTAACTAATCCCTGAAAAGTTAGTAACAGAATAATAATTGAAATTTAAAAAGGAACAACTTGAGGAGATTCAGGTGGCTATCCTATTGGAATGGGTCCCCAGTGGAGTCGCCATCCTGTCGAGTCTAATTTTTGCATTCCCATTCCTAATCCGATCTAGACTAGACCCTATGCTCATCTAATGTAGATCCTCGACTTGAGTTAGGAATTTCATTTGATTTTTGGAGTCACCACCCAACTGTTGTTGGGAAATATTGAATTAAGACTAAAGGAGCGGATTAGTTTTAATTTGGACCACTAGTTGTCGTTATTTCCCTTTCTCGTTTTTGAAAAGAGGAAAAGGGAAAACCAGAGTTTCTAAGTTTGGAGGCTAACCTATTAAAACCTTACGGTTACCACCTAATCTCCTAAAATTGTTCCTATTTAGAAATGTGTTTTATTGTGTTTCTGTTGCTTTTTATTATGTTCTTGAATGAATTATTTGAAAAAAATGATTTTTTTATTTCATTTTATGGGTTGACCCAAATGGGTGCCTACGTACCTGCTATCCAGGATCAAACAAGCCGTAGTTCGCTTTTCTGAAAATTTTAAGTGTGTTTGTGAATTTTAATTTTGAAAATCTCTTTCAATTTATGTTTTTAACATTTTTGGGATTTTTTCTAAAACAAATCTAAGCCTAAACTTTTATCTTATTTTTTGAAAATGGTTTTTAGGAAAAACATCAATTTTGGATTTATTTGAAGAAAATGATTTTTTCTAAGTGATAAAACTCATTTTTTATAATTTTTCTATTTTTTATAATTTTTGAGTTTTCATGATTTTATGATTTTTATAAATTTTTTTGATTTTATGATTTTTATGATTCTTCTACTATTTATAATTTTTCTAAGTTTTCATGATTTTTATAGTTTTTTTATTATTTTTATGATTTTTATTGATTTTTTTATAATTTTTGAATTTTTGCTAAAAATTTTACCCTAAAATATTATTTATCCTATTTTGAAATCTAAAATTTTATTATTACTTCTTCTAATATTTTTATTATTTATCTACATTTTTATTATTATTTATTTTTCTTTTTATTTATTTTATTTATTTTTTTATTTTTTATTTTTTTACTACATTATTAAATCCTAAAAATCTAATTTCTACATTTTCCTACTTATGGAAATAAAAAATAAAGCATAAATAAATAACTAAATAAATAACCAACAAATAAATAATCAAATAAATACAAATAAAATAAATAAACAAAATTAAAAAAAATAAATAAATAATCCGAAAAATTTGACTTACCTGGATCCGGGTTGGTGCGCCGGTCGGGTCGGGTCGGGTCGAATCGGGTCGGGTCGGATCGATCGGACACGATGACGGTGAGGGCTCGTTCACGGCGTTCCGGCGGTCTTTTGCAACGGGTGAGTTGCCGAATCCTAGCTTCTTGAGGGTGTTGAATCCAATGGTGGTGGTGGTTTGCTCCTAGATCGTCTCCTGGTGGTGGTTCAACTTCGGTCGGTGATCGCGATTTTGGTTCTCCTTCGGTGCTCTCCGATTTGCTCTCTTTTTTCACTTTCTCTCAATTTTGATCCGTGTTTTGGCTTCCCCCACTCCTCCTCTATTTATAGGTGTTTGAAATTGAGCTGGATAAGCTCGGATTTCCTTTGATTAAAGCTAATCGGATTTTCGGTTAAAAAAACAACTCCGATTTGTGTAAATCCATCGATTTGTTGCGATTTGATTCCAATTAGATAATGTTTATCTTATTTCTGTTGAAGATCTGTTGGATTTGTGCAAAAAATCGAATAAAAACGGCCAAAATGCGAATTTTTTCTTTCGCCGGCGATCTCGGGCCCGAGGTAGAAGACGATCACGCGCCCGGCGCGTGCGTTTCCTCCAACCAATCGAATGCCGCCACTTGTCCTGGATAAGTAAGAAAAATGCAAAACGCGGAAACTGCTTCCCCCGCGATTCGAACCTGCAACCGAGCCCCCCTGCGCGCGCCTTAGCCTGTGGTCCGGACTAGCTAGGCTAGCCCACTTTCCTGATTTTTCTAATTTCGCAAATTGCATATATGCAATGCGATTTTTTTATTTTTTTTTGTATTTTTTGAAATTTCAAAAATTTGTAAAAATTATTTATTATTTATTATTGCCATTTCTGAAATCATTTTTCAAAATTGACATGTTTTCCTATTTATTTTTATGTTTTTGAATATTTTATTATTTATGCTAAATTAAAGAAAAATTGAAAAAAATTGGAAAAAATTAAGAATTGGTTATTATCAATTATTATTCATTCCTAGGGCAAAAATGGGGTGTTTACACTATTTATCAGTTTATTTTCATTAGTTAATATGAATTCCATTGCACTTATTTACTTCAATTGTTCTTATGCAATCTATACCATAATGTTCTAAATCATCCTTGTAGGAAACATGATGCAGCCATAATTCAAACTAAAATGATCATTGTATTCATGTTATAGGACATATAGATATACGGAATTTTCATATAAAAAGTCCTGCTTTGAATTGTATTTTTTTAATTAAAATCAATGCATAGGAATTTAAATGACTCGAAAGAGAAATTTAGGTTTTATCAGGAATTCTTAAGTAAGATTTAATAATTCATGCGGAAGCAGCGTTATTGAATTTTATTAGAAATTGACCTAAGTGTTTTATGCAATATTTTTATTAAATTTTTCACTAAGGGATTAGGAGAAATTATTTTAAAGATATTAGGCAATCATATAATTGGGAAATTTATGATTGTGAATTAGAATCCTCCATTGATTTTAATTAGTGGGAGCTATTAAATTAAATTGGGGTAATGTTACTTTAAAACTTGAAAAGGGATTAA
Organism: Laguncularia racemosa; assembly: GCA_037954665.1. Classification (NCBI taxonomy): domain Eukaryota; kingdom Viridiplantae; phylum Streptophyta; class Magnoliopsida; order Myrtales; family Combretaceae; genus Laguncularia; species Laguncularia racemosa. Next base: position 214,278 of record JBBMOL010000403.1, read on the forward strand.
GGTTTTGTCAATTTCTTGTAAAAATCCATATAGCTACGAGTTATTATAACATGAAGTCAATATGATTAGTAGAATTAGGTTGGATTCTAATTTCCCAACGTCAATTCATCCTTTTTCAAACACAATTCCCTTTTTGCGCATTTAGTATAATTCATTCGATTCTCATCAAATATCATTGCCTAAATAATAGTAGAAATTGATATAGGTCTATTACTTAATCAATCTTCGTGGTTCGATACTCTTCTCTCACTATATTACTTGTTCTGATCCGGTACACTTGCCGGTATTTATTCACGCTCATTTTATACCTCTTTTTGCGTAGATTAAGTTTTTGGCGCTGTTATCAGGGATTGATTAATATTAGACCATCTTCGGATTCTATTGTTAATTTAGGTGCAATTATTTTGTTATTTAATTTTTCTTATCATTGTGTGATCGTTTCCAGTTCTCTTTAAAGGTTTTTTATGCATAAGAGTAGAAGTGCTAAAATTCTACCAATTACTCTTGAGATTGAATGCACCTTGTGATAACTTAGAAGAGAGCAAAGAAGAAGGAAAGAAGTTAACATGGCAGAAGACAACCGTACTTTCAAAGTAAACGGTTATCTTCTCAAACATTACTATGAAGGGGAAAATGTAGATAGAGATGCCATAGCTGCGGATTTAGGAAATTTGAGGACTTGAACTGGAAAAGTCGGGCTAGTGACTATAAACTAAGCGCTTCATGGGAGGCAGCCTATGCTCAATAAATATATACACTAGTATTTTAGTTTCATTGATATAAAAAAAATTAATAAGAAATAAAAAAAAAGAAAAAAAAAGAGAGAAAAAAAATTTTGTAAAAAAAAATGAAAAAAATTTCAAGGCCGACGGCGTACAGGTACAGGGTGCTGGCCTTTGTCTAGTTTTTAGACATTGGTCGGCCCTTCTCTCTCTCTCATTTGCTCACTTATTCTCTCAAGATTGCTCTCCCTCTCTTTTGCACTTCTCCTCTCTCTTTAACCTATTTTCTCTTCACTCTCTCACTCACTCTCCTCTTGCATTCAAGACACTCCAAGGATGACAGACATTTTGGGAGGAATTTTCTTGCTGATGAGCAACTTTACACCAGGGAAGTACTAGTGTTTCAATTTTTGCATTGACATTCTTTTCCTTAATTTTGTGCTATTATAGGAACAATGAGGACATTGTCCAATTTAAGTGTGGGGAAGGGATTATAAATGTAGAAGTATAATGATTGATTGCACACATTATGAGCTTACAATTCCCATGCTTTATTTATGTCCTTAAGTGTTTATCATCAATGAATCTTGAAATTGACTTAGATTGGTGCCCCACTCGCCAACTGTTGTGACTAGTTTACATAGTTAAAATTTAATAGTGAAATCTCTAGAGAATGGATTTACCCTATGTTTAGCCTTTAAATTTGAGATTGAGTCCTTAAGTTGAAAAAACAAGTAAGTTTACTTCATGAAAAAATTGGTTGGGATAAATTTCTCTTGAAATTTCTTTGAGAATACCTTAACACCTAGTGAAAGAGGTAAAGGAAATATTTTACTTAGTGATCCCTTATAAAAATAGTCTTAACTAATATTTATTTATGCAAAAAAAAAAAATTTAGTACCTTAATGAAAGCCAGGTTGACATGGGCGAGCTTTGGCCCCTCAGAAGAGTGAAGTTTGACTTCGCTGTCAATTAAGGAAAATAAAAAAAAAATGTGAATATAGGACAATAAGTGAAATAAAGACTAAATTAAAAAGGGAGAAATTCTAGGAAAAAAATGGATACCATATACTTTCACTTTTTTTATCTTGTTTGGAGAAGTAAAATTGAGGGAGATTATACTTGCTAATAACCAATGAAGTTTAAATGAATGTTTTTTCTTATGGACTAAGCATTTTTCTTTCGATTGTTAAACACTAGGATTAAAAATCTGTTTTATTTAGATTAACTATTAAATTCCAACTAGATATACTAGTTACAAGTTTCAGTATGGTCAGAACAATGGGCACCAGAAGTTCAATGGCAGATTTCTCTTATTTAATTCATTTATTTTGCTTGAGGACAAGCAAAAGTTCAAGTGTAGGGATGTTGATAAGATCACATTATACTTATATTTTCTTTTGGATTTATATTAAAATTTATTTCAATATTATACGAAAATATAAAGAAATGGTACTTAATGGTGCTTATTGTGAAAATTCAGGTTTTGAGGACCTAAAAGTAAATTACAAGTTAATTGGAGGAATTTTTCACAAAATTGTAGAAGCAAGTGAAGGATTGCATTAAAGGTCGCCGGCCTACATTGTTCCTCGGATATCCATTGCGAAAATCTCTCTAAAATCTTATCTTGATTAATTTGCTGACTCAATTCCTCATCAGATCAGCCTTATCCTCCTCCTCTTTGGATCTATAAATAGATCCCTTGTGTGAACCTTGAAGACATCCTTTGTTTTTGGATCTTTTGAATCATTAGAATTCCTCTGGGAGCTTAGGATTTTATCTTCTCTTTAAATTCTTTTACATTTCATGTTATTCTAAATTTTAATTTGAAGAAAGAATGTTATTAAAGTTTTCTTTCAATTGAAGAACTTTAGGAATCATTTCTGAAGACTGAAGTGTTACATACTTTTGAAGATTATAGCAATTGTTTCATTTATTTAATTTTCTTCTATGCTATTTATCAGTTTATTTTCATTATTTAATATGAATTCCATTGCACTTATTTACTTTAATTGTTCTTATGCAATCTATACCATAATGTTCTAAATCATCCTTGTGGGAAACATGATGAAGCCATAATTCAAACTAAAATGATCATTGTATTCATGTTATAGGACATATGGATATACAGAATTTTCATATAAGAAGTCCTGCTATGAATTGTATTTTTTTAATTGAAATCAATGCATAGGAATTTAAATGACTCGAAAGTGAAATTTAGGTTTTATCAGGAATTCTTAAGTAAGATTTGATAATTCATACGGAAGCAGCATTAATGAATTTTATTAGAAATTGACCTAAGTGTTTCATGCAATATTTTTATTAATTTTTTCACTAAGGGATTAGGAGAAATTATTTTAAAGATATTAGGCAATCATATAATTGGGAAATTTACGATTGTGAATTAGAATCCTCCACTAATTTTAATTAGCAGGAGCTATTAAATTAAATTGGGGTAATGTTACTTTAAAACTTGAAAAGGGATTAAGGTTTTGTCTATTTCTTGTAAAAATCCATATAGCTATGAGTTATTATGACATGAAGGTAATATGATTAGTCGAATTAGGGTGGATTCTAATTTCCCAACATCAATTCATCCTTTTTCAAACACAATTCCCTTTTTGCGCATTTAGTATAATTCATTCGATTCTCATCAAATATCATTGCCTAAATAATTCATGTGCCTAATTCCAAGCTTAAGCACAATCAAAAGAATCAAGGAAAACTCCTCAATTCACACACACAAAAACCGGTTCACTTGACTAGGTAAATGCAGAAATCCTAAGGCAATGGAATGAAATCCAAAGAGCTCCAATTGCTATTATCAATCCAAACAAGTAATCTTCATCAAATAATAACAATTATAAGTGAAACCTACGTGAATCAAATCAAGAAAACAAATGGGTCAAACCACAAATTCCAATCCCTTCCTTCAACTATCCAATTCACGTCATAATGAAGAGAATGATATCATATATCAACACAATCAATCCTATAACAAGCTATTGATCACGAATTGAAAATTAAAACAAGTCCAAGAACATCCAAATCAACCTAGATATGACGCACTAGTGATGAAATGGAAAACAACAATAAGGAACCGATATTACTCACGATTTCTCCTTGTTGCACTCGCCATAATTTCAACTTCTTGGGATTGAAATTGATAAGAGAATTTGGAATTAGGAAAACCCTAAGCTCTCTCACGAAATGTGAAGTGTTTGTTCTGCAAAATAAGCCTCCTCAAACCCTCTCTTAAGCAAGTATTTATACTTGCTACTCCTAGGGTTAAAAAGTTCTCAAAATTACAAGTTTGCCACTTTTAAGGTGGCTAACCCTAAATGAAAATTACAAAGAAATAAAAGTGTCCTAAACCCAAAATACAACCAAAATAGTTCATAAAAGAGTAAATATATAAAAGAAATGGTCTTCAAGATGCCGGTCTTTTATAGGATCCATCGGCCCAGCTCATTGCTGGTTCAGGTCGGTCCATGGATAACCCACAAGCTGAGTCTGAGGGAGTTTGTCCATTGCCCTATAGAATATGATAAGTGTGCCTGTTGGAAAGCACAATACAAGAATAATAGAAAAGAGGTTAATATATAAATAATTCCAGGGTCGATCTGCTCAAATTAGGCCCTCATCGCCAAAATTTGAATTTCTTTAGTTCTTGCTCTAATGATAGGTCTTATCAGATTTTGATTCCTATCATCTCCTCGGGCCTAAAAAAGATTTATCCTCAAATCTTGTAGATCAAATGCAGTAGAGACTTTGTTTCCTCCTAACAAGCCACCTGAAGAAATATCACTGCAGAATCCCAAAATCTGAAATACTACGGGTGGTGATTGTCTTCTCTCCTCCATTTCTAGGATGTATCTCATCTGCAACATAAATAATTCTCCATTATCCAATAAAGTCACCCCTGTATCAACCTGTTCCACTGAAACTGTTTCCTCCTTTTCTAAGTCATCTGTATGTGGCTGATCCTCATGGTCTTTTAATGGTTGGCTCAACTGCTCATTACCCTTTAAAACCTCTGAAGGTGAAAATAACTGTCTCTGAACAGTTTGGCTCTCTGGTGGTCTGCTCGTCTGACTATGATCATCAGGGTCCTCTGAAGGTTGGCACATTAGTGTCTGCATCTTCACAGTTTGGTCCTCTAATGGTTTGATCATGTGGCTATGATCCTCAAGATTCTATGATGCTTGTTTTATCTGTCTTTGCATCTCTTGGACCTCTGATGGTGACATAGGGTTCAATACTATATGTTTACCATCCTTTTTAAACATATAAGTATTTCTATACCCATCTTGTAATACCATCCTGTCATACAACCATGGTCTACCAAGTAATATATGGGATGCACAAAGAGGAAGAATATCACATTCAAGCTCATCATAGTACTTGTCCCCTATACTGAAGGGTACCCTAGCCCTTTGGGTCACACAAAGACCATCCTGATCATTCAACCAATGTAATGTATAGGGTTTGGGATGTAGGATAGTTTCAAGTTTCAACTTCGATACTAATGATGCAGCTACAACATTAGTACAACTACCACCATCAATAATAATTGCGCACAAGTTTCCTTGTACCCTACAAGAAGTATGGAACAAGTTTTCTCTTTATCCCTCATCAATGGTTTGAGAAGAAGTCATGTCCCGATGCAATACATTAGCATAATGAAACATTTCACTAGACATGATTGTACTCAAATCCAACAATACAATAATTATCTTCACACTTCCAAGGTTCAAGTACACAACCAAACCACAAATGAAGTACACTCAACTAATTTCAAGTAGATAGAATTAAATTCAACAAGTGTTTAAGTAACTAGTTCAATTACTTTTACACTTTAATGCTTTGTTTGAATTTTAAATTCTACTACTCAACCTTCCTTTTCTTGCCACGGTTTCACACCTACAATTGATCTTGATGTGCAGCACCTTTAATCCACACAACTCCACAAATTTACACCACTACACACACCTCAATCACGGTGCACTCACTTCACCAATAACTCCCACGGCAACAACAACAAATTGCACTCCACCTCTACGACAACAATAAGAAATGGAAACAACAACAAATATACTCTAATTCCACGGCAATAATAACAAAATATACTTCACTCCCCACAAGTTCTAACCGCAACTCATAACAAAATAAGCAGCAATTTCAATTTGAAATTCAAACCACTTCACTTATTGAAAGCCTTCCTCAATTGGTAACAATGAATTCAAATTCAAATAGCAATCATTAACTCCCACAACTTAATTGCATATGTTTTGAATTCAAATAAATCCTTATTAATCAAAACTCAATGTAATTTGCAAATTGTACTCCTCCAATTCAGAATTACACAATGGAAATCAAAACAACAAGCTACACAACCTCCTTCACACCAAAACTAGTCACGGCAAGAACAAGGTAATTTTTTCAAGCTCAAACAATTGTTGAATTAACAACACTTCTATTCTTCCTTCCTTCGACGAAAATTATTAATCACAGGATGATACAACAACCTTCCCAATCCAACTCCAACAATCAGCAAATTAAATTCCAAGCTAAGGTAATTTCGCAATCTCAAAACCACAAGAACAACACAATTTGCGGTTTTCACTAAATCACCTTAATTGATGATTAACTCCACGAAATCAAATAAAACCACTTCCATTCTCTCAACATGTGCTCTAATACCAAAAGATGATGTGCCTAATTCCAAGCTTAAGCACAATCAAAAGAATCAAGGAAAACTCCTCAATTCACACACACAAAAACCGGTTCACTTGACTAGGTAAATGCAGAAATCCTAAGGCAATGGAATGAAATCCAAAGAGCTCCAATTGCTATTATCAATCCAAACAAGTAATCTTCATCAAATAATAACAATTATAAGTGAAACCCACGTGAATCAAATCAAGAAAACAAATGGGTCAAACCACAAATTCCAATCCCTTCCTTCAACTATCCAATTCACGTCATAATGAAGAGAATGATATCATATATCAACACAATCAATCCTATAACAAGCTATTGATCACGAATTGAAAATTAAAACAAGTCCAAGAACATCCAAATCAACCTAGATATGACGCACTAGTGATGAAATGGAAAACAACAATAAGGAACCGATATTACTCACGATTTCTCCTTGTTGCACTCGCCATAATTTCAACTTCTTGGGATTGAAATTGATAAGAGAATTTGGAATTAGGAAAACCCTAAGCTCTCTCACGAAATGTGAAGTGTTTGTTCTGCAAAATAAGCCTCCTCAAACCCTCTCTTAAGCAAGTATTTATACTTGCTACTCCTAGGGTTAAAAAGTTCTCAAAATTACAAGTTTGCCACTTTTAAGGTAGCTAACCCTAAATGAAAATTACAAAGAAATAAAAGTGTCCCAAACCCAAAATACAACCAAAATAGTTCATAAAAGAGTAAATATATAAAAGAAATGGTCTTCAAGATGCCGATCTTCTATAGGATCCATCGGCCCAGCTCATCGCCGGTTCAGGTCGATCCATGGATAACCCACAAGCTGAGTTTGAGGGAGTTTGTCCATTGCCCTATAAAATATGATAAGTGTACCTGTTGGAAAACACAATACAAGAATAATAGAAAAGAGGTTAATATATAAATAATTCCGAGGTCGATCTGCTCAAATTGGGCCCTCATCACCAAAATTTGAATTCCTTTAGTTCTTGCTCTAATGATAAGTCTTGTCGGATTTTTATTCTTATCAATAATAGTAGAAATTGATATAGGTTTATTACTTAATCAATCTTCGTGGTTCGACACTCTTCTCTCACTATATTACTTGATCTGATCCGGTACACTTGCCGGTATTTATTCACGCTCATTTTATATCTCTTTTTGCATGGATCAATAGCCTTGAGGAACAAACCTTCATACAGGGCAAGATAAGGCCTATTCTCTCACTAATGAAAATGGACGTCAACCTACCTTTGATTCGGGCCATATCACACCTCTAGGAAATTAAGCCCATGACTTTCTTTATTGGGCCACATGAGGTCACACCGACCCTAGAGGAGTATACTCAACTTCTGCAGGCCCCTTCACTTGCCAGTGGGGTATATGTGCTAGACCTAGAAGCTGGGCCAGCAAGTATTTTCAGTAGGCTTCTGGGAGTTCGCAAGGTAGTGATTAACCGAGCATTGGAAAGCAGCAATGGGTATTGCCTTCGAATGGATGAATTGGAAGCTTAATTTGTGGCTCGATGTGATGATGGGGGCAAAAAGGACATCTTATGTGGAGATCCTAATAGCTACAGAAAAAGATAGGTTTATACTTTCATCTTAACAACATTTGCAACCATCCTATTCACTACTAGGATTTTCCACATTCATTATAGAGTCGCGGAATTGGTATTCCAATTCTTGGAAGGGAAATCTTACATCCTAGCCCTACTAGCTGAGTAGATTCGAAATTTAAATTTCATAAAGAAGAAGGGTTATGGAATTCTCCGCTTGAACATCAACCTCATCCTAATCTGGTTTATGAGCCATCTTAAATGTTTTGGGCTAAACATGGTTAAGAAATCATTAACCCAACAAGTAGATCTCATAGATTCTTGTATAGAGACGATAAAGCTGCTGGACAATCTTTTTGGCTATAGTTAGGTGAAAGTGCTCAAAGGTTTCAATTTTAATGATATTCTGTGGACCGCTAGGTGGAGCTGCTGTAATAAGGTTATCTTAATGTGCAGGAAATTTCAAGCTGTTCTATTGATCGGGCTTAATGGGTCTATGGGCTATTATCCAAATTCAGTAGTCTGTCAATTTGGCACTATTCAAGACATAGTTTACAGACCGTCATTGGAAAGAATCACGTTTGAATACTAAGACTTAAGCATGTTAGTGGTTGATCGTTGCCAATCGTAGTTTTAATATTTATAATTCTTGTTCTTAATCTTACTACGAAGCAATAGGCAAGCGCACCTATCGTAGCGTAATATAGCGAGTAAGCACAAGGTCGTCCCTTAGAGATACACCAACTACTAGTACTAACTCCATTCCTATTATCTAACCGACGCTTAAATATGTTGGTTGGAACTTAATTACTCTAATCTTAAAACTAATAACTCACTAACAACAATGGTTCTGAAGATTTATCAATTAACAAAAGCAACCTAGATCTTATTCTACTCCTTCTCTATCATGTAATTCATTAGATTTATGAAGATTGGCATAGTTGACTTCTTATACTGTCGAATTCCCTGGTCAAGTTAACTACTTTCTCAAGTATATTAACCTATATAATCTTAGATTTATCAAATAGGATCTCTCCTTAATTAATAGCAACCTAGAATTGCATAAAGCACATGAATTCGCATCAAAATAATCGATGTAAACAGAAGACTCTTGTTTCCTATCTCTAGAAGAACAATCAAATCTCATTAATTGCATTAAATCTAATCATAAAAGCAATTTCTCAATTAACTAATATGATATCATGCATAAATTCATATTCCGGATCTATGAATGTAAGAAACAATTGAAGGGCATGTAATTAATCATAAGAAAGTCAACAACTTCGCATTAAAAACCGAATCTTCATTACATGACAGAGAAGTTTCGAATAAAATCTAGATTTAGAGTCTACTCCTCCATAAATTGGACAAACGAAATACAATTACTGGAAGAATAAATAAAATTCATAGTCACAGCCCTTAAAGATAGAATCTTCTTCTTCGTGGGTCTTCAATCTCCTTTTGAATTGACGAAATCTTCTTTCCCTTGCTGTTATGAGAGTCAGAGCAAGTACAAAATTCGTAACCTCCTTTCTAGGGCAACTAATGGTCTATTTATACATGTACCCGGGTTGGATACATACATGAGTGGATACACGAGTAGTGTATCTCGTTCGTGTATCTCGTGCTTTCTTCCAAGCGTCCTTATGTGAATATACACGAGCAAGTACATGGGAATGTACATTGGTCATGTATTTGAAACATCGTTGAACAGTAGCAAAACTTAGATACACAAGCAAAGTACATGGGCGTGTACTTTGCTCGTGTACTTTCCAGACATCCACTTCAGTATACACAAGAAAAGTACATGGGCGTGTATCTCACTCATGTACTTTCCAAACATCCACTTCAGTATACACATGCAAAGTACATGGGCGTGTATTTCGCTTATGTACTTTCCAAAATTCTTTTCTTCACATATATTGTATCCAATTCCTTCCAAACTTGATTCGACTCTTCAAAACTCCTTCCCTTAGCTCCAAAATACTCTAGAAAATCCTGAAATTAACATTCATTCCATTAAGCATCCTTTTCTTCAACAAATCATCTAAAAATTCAACAATAAAGCACAATTTCATTACTCTAGATAAGGGTATTTTGCGACTTATCAAACTTCCCTACACTTAAGTCTTTGCTTGTCTTCAAGCAAAATAAAACATTAATCAAACTTCTCATTAATCATGATTGTCGTTACTAAATAATACTACTCACACATTAGCATTTATGACTTTTAATCTTTAAAGCTCAATGCAATCCCTCAATCTAATGAGTGTGCTTCTCACCTTATCATGAAAGTATTGTAACAAAGATACTTTAGTCAAATTTCTAGGATTAATCAGAGTAGACCAATCTTTACCCTTATCATTTAACAATGGCTTTCATGATAAAAATTAGACACAAGATCAATTAGAGCAAAAGGAAACGTGGTACATTTCAACCACCACTAAAGAGTCTATAATCTTCTCAATTATCTCTCTTAGTAAAGCAATCAACAATGAAAATACATTGCATCTATGTTTCCCCTGGATTCCTCCTCCTTTTTGGTTGATCTCTTCAAAGATTTTATTCTTTATAATTGTTCATTGGTTTCATCCCTTTTTTTTTTTTTTAGGATCTTGCAACCCATGTAACGAGTTTTCAGCCGATAATCCTAGGCTCATCACCCAAGTTAACGAACGTTATCCCCTCAATTGAGGGCGTTCCTGTGGGCTTAATTGCTCGAGTTACAAAACCCTCTCAACTTTTGCCTTTATGGTATTTTATTTTGTTACGGTAATTTCCTCGGTCGGCCAATCCCAGGCCAGATGACCTTAGGTGACCAGGTTTTAAAGAAACCCCATCTAACCTCTATTACCTTAACTTATTATTTTAACTAGTTAGTAGCGGAGTCAAACTTCGCTCTTCTGAGGGACCAAAGCCTGCCCATACTAACCAATCCTTTATTTTTCAAGTATAACATGCTTTCATTAAATTATTACTTTAAAGAGATCATCTAAGAAGGATCGCCAAGAGAATCATTTCATTTACCCTTTCATGAAAGATTAAATGGCTCTCAAGATTTTTGAGTTTCACAACGATTTTATCTCATAACTTTGACTAAGTATCAATGTTCCAAAGAAGACAAAGGTGACATGCACAACACTCTTTTAGAGGAATTCATTCACTAAATGCTAAAATAGTATGTAATTTGCAATCATGATTTCAAAATTCAATTATCAAGCAAAAAGAGAAAAACAAAAATTAGGGCAAATTTTTTAATGACTCATACAATTTAGTACAACCCTTATCAAAATCAAATTTCTTTAGTATCCCCTTCCCCACACTTAGATTGAGACATTGTCCCCAATGTCTTTATCATTCAAGAACGTAATGAGAAATAAAGAGATAAAAAGAAAAGGAACTAAGACTTCCCGGGATTAAACAGGTGATGGACCAATTGCATAGCTAGCAGAATGTCGATCAGGATGAACTAGCACCATCCCGTTTCCTCTTAGCAGGGGTGGTCTTCTTCTTCTTGGTAAACTTTGGTTTAACTGCACAAGTCTTTTTTTGAACATCTGAATCAATCACAATGGTCTTAAAATAGGTTAGGTTCTTTAATTACACAAAGAAAATGATAGGACTTGCATTGGGTTTCCAAAACAAGGAGGAAGATAGCACAGTTGAGATACACAACCAAGGTACACGATCGTGTACCTAGTTGTGTATCTACCCATCTCATAAATGCACAAATTACCATAGGAACACTCAAAATTAGGTCTTGTGGCTTTAGTATATTATCAATCTACCTTCCTGAAGGCAAAAAATGTAACTACAACACACCCAAAGCATCCTTAAATGATAAAGTTCGAATCTTGATTCTAAGAAGCTAGGTGCGATAGTTTAGTGATCATAAAAAAAATGGCCTCATAACTTGGTTTCTAAGAAGAAGATTGGGAAAGAAACACAACAACATTGTTCCAGAAACCCACAAAATCAAAGTCCCAAATATTCATGTTCAAACCCTAACTGTCGATTCACTTGTTTGGTAGCCACTCATGACATTAATCATACATGCATTCACGTGAGTTCAAAATATCTACAGATCTATCAACAATCGACTTCCAAAATGCGAAATCACTCATCATACCATCATCATAGATGCAAGCATGTATGATAGTCGTAAAAGAAAACCGAGCAGCAACCGTATTGCAATAAGTATTGAAGAAGAAGAAGAGAGAACTTACTTACCATGAATCCTTGAAACGGAAGAAGTTTGTAGTGTGGAAAGGACAACCACGATATGGAGGAGTAGAGTGGGAGTGAGTGGGTCAAATACACGAATGGAGAATGGGTCGTGTAAATGGCAGAGTGAAGTGAGGAGTCCTTTTATAGTACGAGCAGAAAAATTAGATACACGACCAAAGTACACGGTCATGTACTTTGGTCGTGTACATTGGAATCCTTTCTATGGGTTAGATACACGAACGTGTACCTTGTTCGTGTATTATGGGAGAGCATACTGTAGGTAGATACACGACCAGGTACATGAGCGTGTACCTTGTTCGTGTATCTGGGAGAGCATTCTGTGGGTTAAATACACGACCAGGTACACGAGCGTGTACCTTGTCCGTGTATCGAATTGTGCCTTCTGTGGCTAAGATACACGAGCGTGTACCTTATTTGTGTATCTCTTATATGTACACAATGAGCATATTTTGAAGTGCACGGGAGGGCATGCCATGACGTATTCCCCTTTGGTATTGCAAAGTCAATTTAGACACCCTCTAGCATGTGTGAAAAACCCGGATACACGACTAGTGTACCCGGTTGTGCAGATCAAAGTACATACCTGTCATCACTTCATCTTGCATTCCCTTGAAAAGGTCTCCCATCCTGAATTTCCCAACACTTAGAGCTTAAAAGAAGCTCTATTAAGGTGACTTTCATAGAATCCACACTTGGTTAGCCCCTCTGTAGCTTGCTGTCCTGCAAAAGTTACTCCAAAACAACGGATGATAAAAATAAAAATAAATAAATAAATAAATAAAGAAGAAAACTTACCTAAGCAACATGGGTTGCCTCCCAAGAAGCGCTGTTATTTAACGTCATTAGCTCGACGTAATGAACCGGTGGAGCTCAAATGGAGATGAGAATGAGGTTCAGCTCCTCCTTTTCTTCCAAAACTGTTTGGTCCCCAAAGTAATGCTTAAGCCTTTGACCATTCATCTTGAAAATACCTTTCTTGGAGATTTTATAACCCAATACAATACCTTCCTTTGCCATAAAATGGCACTTCTCCCAATTTAAGACCAGGTTAGTGTCTTCACAACATTGCAACGCTAACTCAAGATGGTGTAGACACTCATCAAAAGAATTCCCAAGAATAGAAAAATCATCCATGTATACTTCCATCTTGTCTCCTAACATATCCTCAAAAATAGCCATCATGCATCGTTGAAAAGTAGCTGGAGCGTTGCATAATTCGAAAGGCATGCGTCGATAAGCGAAGTTCCCAAAAGGGCATGTGAATGTTGTCTTTTCCTGGTCTTCGGGTGCGATAGGAATCTGAAAATATCCAGACATCCCATCGAGGAAACAGTAATATGCATGACCAGCTAACCTTTCAAGCATTTAGTCCACAAATGGAAGAGGAAAATGATCCTTTCGAGATGCGTCATTTAGCTTGCGGTAATCTATACAAGCTCTCTATCCAGTGATAGTTCTCATCGGGATGAGTTCATTTTTTTCATTTGGTACTACTGTCATACTGCCTTTCTTCGGAACTACTTGAATGGGGCTCACCCATGAGCTATCAGAAATCGGGTAGATCATTCCTACATCAAGCAATTTGATGACTTCCTTTTTTACAACATCTCTCATATTTGGATTAAGTCGGCGTTGCGGTTGTACCACTGGCTTGACACGATCTTCCATCAAAATTTTATGTGTACAAAACGATGGGCTAATCCCCTTTATATCTGCAATTTTCCATGCAATTGCTTTCTTGTGTTGCCTTAAGACATGCAATAACCTTTCTTGTTGATCTTGATCTAGATTTGATGCAATTCTTATTGGAAGTTTAGAATCTTCTTCCAAAAATGCATATTGAAGGTAGTATGGCAGTTGTTTCAATTCTAGCTCAGGTGGTTCCTAAATTGAAGGTTTTGATCTCTGAATGGTGGATCTATTCATACCTTCAAAGCTTCTTTCTTCTCTCAACTCAGGATTTTTATTAAGCTGATTGACAACTGCTCTAATGGCCATATTTTCAGGTTGCTCTTTCTCCCCATTCATCAAACACAATTCCAATGCATCACCAATCGATAAGTCTTGCAATGAATCTAAAACTGCGAAGTCAAGGCAGTCGATTGCATAGCATGTATCATCATGGTGCAAGCTTTGTCTAAGGACGTCAGGCATTTTCACTATGACCTCTTCATTTCCCATTCTCAACACTAACTTCCCATCCCCAACATCAATTATGGCTTTAGTAGTAGCAAAAAATGGCCTCCCCAATATAAGAGGGACCTCCACATCTGCTTCCATGTCAAGGATGACGAAATCTGCCGGGAAGATGAAGTCCTGCACCTTCACTAATACATCTTCGACTACTCCTCTAGGGAATTTGACTGATTGATCGGCTAACTGAAGACTCATTTTGGTCAGTTTCGGCTCTCCAATACCCAATTTCTGGAACATCTTGTATGGCATCAAATTAATACTGGCTCCCAAATCAGCCAATGCCCGTTCTTCAGATAAATTCCCTATCAGGCAAGGGATGGTAAAGCTCCCAGGATCTTTTAACTTCTTTGGGAGTTTGTTCTGAATTACCACAGAGCATTCTCCTCCTAAAGTTACAGTGGAGAACTCTTTAAGCTTCCTTTTGTTCGATAGCAACTCTTTCAAAAATTTTGCATATCGTGGCATTTGTGATAATGCCTCAACCAGTGGAAGGTTGATATGCAATTGCTTGAATATCTCTAACAATCTGCCATAGTGCCCATCTGTTTTGTCCTTCTTGAGTCGTGCTGGATAAGGAACATTGGGCTTGTATTCTGGGATTAATGGAGGTGATGATTTCTCTTTAGGTGATTTTTCTGAATGCTTTCCCCCTTCTTTGAGAACTACTTGTTCTTTTGCTGGTTCAGTCACCCGACTCTCTTCTTCTTGAACCTTTGGTTGTAGTTCCTTACCACTTCGTAATGTGACAGCTTTAACATGTTCTCTCAGGTTGGTTTCCGTGTTTCCCAGTAGTGAACCTTGAGATCTCTCTGACAGAAGCTTAGCTATCTGACCGACCTGGTTTTCAAGATTGTGTATTGATGCCTCATGATTCCTCAAAGCCGAGTCTTGATTTTTCATAATCAAATCTAAGGACTTCTGTTTGTCTTCTGAATCCTTGATGAATTTTGTGAGGAGATCTTCAATTGGCGGTTTGGAACTCTGGACCATTGGCCTCTGATAACCTGGTGGAGGATTCGGATTGCCCTTCTGAATATTACTGTTGTTAGTCCAAGAAAAATTTGGGTGATTTCTCCATCCTGGGTTATAAGTATTGCTGTATGGATTGTTTTAGGGCCGAATTGGGTTTCCCAAATAATCCACTTGCTCTGTTTGCCCTTCCTCACCACTTGAGGGTTCCACAATAGCCAACTGATGTTGTGAGACAGCCAATCCGTCGATTTTTCTAGATAAAGCCTTAACTTTGGACATGATAGAAGTAGCCACATCCACTTCAAGAATGCCTGCCACCTTCTTTTCTCTGCCCCTACCATGTGACCATTCATAATTATTCGCGGCCATGTCTTCAAAAAGAGTCAAACTTTCTTCAGGAGTTTTATGGTTCAAGGTGCCACCAGCTGCGACATCTATTGTTTGTCTCGTTTGATAGTTCAACCCATTATAAAATATCTGAACTTGAAGCCACTCTAGGATCCCATGGTGTGGGCATTTCCACATTGAGTCCTTGAATCTATCCCAGGTTTCATACAACGTCTCCATGTCATACTGATGATAAGATTGAATCTCAGCTCGAAGTTTAGCAGTCTTTGAAGGAGGGAAGAATTTGTCCATAAACTTATTAATCAGACCTTGCCATGTAGTAATGGAGTTCCTCGGTAAAGAATTTAGCCACTGCTTAGCCTTGCCTTTCAAAGAGAATGGGAAGAGCCTAAGGTGGATCGCATCATCACTAACTCCATTAAATTTGAAGGTATCGCATATCTCTAGAAAGAGTTGGATATGCGCATTTGGATCTTCATCCTGTAAACCATCAAATTGAGTATATTGCTGCACCATCTGAATCACAGTAGGCTTAAGTTCAAAATTATTTGCCTCCACTCGAGGATAGACTATACTAAAGCTGACGCCTATCAAGTTTGGCCTGGCAAAATAAGAATTAGTTCTAGGTGGCTCATTAACTCGGCCATCTCTATTATCAACCAGTTGATGATTCGGGGGATCCACAACAACATTTCCTTGATTCAGCTCTTGAGCACGATTATTGAATTGATCAGCCATTTCTTCCTTCAGTGATTCTCCTTGAATACCAAATGATGTTGACTCAGTCGAGTGTTGCTTTTTCTGATAACGACGAATAATTTTCTCTGGCTTAGGATTAAAAAGAGCAAGTTCCTTGGAGCGACTTCTGGTCATGCACTGTAAACGTAATACAAATCAATTATGAGCTCCAAATTCTCAGGAAGAAAAGGGAAAAAAAAAAAGATAAGAAAGAAATAAATTGGTTAAATTAATAAGTAAAAAGTGTTTCTAATATTGGCATATCCTCGGCAACGGCGCCAAAAACTTGATCATTGTCAATCGTAGTTTTAATATTTATAATTCTTGTTCTTAATCTTACTACGAAGCAATAGGCAAGCGCACCTATCGAGCGTAATATAGCGAGTAAGCACAAGGTCGTCCCTTAGAGATACACCAACTACTAGTATTAACTCCATTCCTATTATCTAACCGACGCTTAAATATGTTGGTTGAAACTTAATTACTCTAATCTTAAAACTAATAACTCACTAACAACAATGGTTCCGAAGATTTATCAATTAACAAAAGTAACCTAGATCTTATTCTACTCCTTCTCTATCATGTAATTCATTAGATTTATGAAGATTGGCATAGTTGACTTCTTATACTGTCGAATTCCCTAGTCAAGTTAACTACTTTCTCAAGTATATTAACCTATCTAATCTTAAATTTATCAAATAGGATCTCTCCTTAATTAATAGCAACCTAGAATTGCATAAAGCACATGAATTCGCATCAAAATAATCGATGTAAATAGAAGACTCTTGTTTCCTATCTCTAGAAGAACAATCAAATCTCATTAATTGCATTAAATCTAATCATAAAAGCAATTTCTCAATTAACTAATATGATATCATGCATAATTTCATATTCCGAATCTATGAATCTAAGAAACAATTGAAGGGCATGCAATTAATCATAAGAAAGTCAACAACTTTGCATTAAAAACCAAATCTTCATTACATGATAGAGAAGTTTCGAATAAAATCTAGATTTAGAGTCTACTCCTCCATAAATTGGATAAACGAAATACAATTACTGGAAGAATAAATAAAATTCATAGTCACAGCCCTTAAAGATAGAATCTTCTTCTTCGTGGGTCTTCAATCTCCTTTTGAATTGATGGAATCTTCTTTCCCCTACTGTTATGAGAGTCAGAGCAAGTACAAAATTCGTAACCTCCTTTCTAAGGCAACTAATGGTCTATTTATACATGTACCCGGGTTGGATACATACACGAGTGGATACACGAGTAGTGTATCTCATTCGTGTATCTCGTGCTTTCTTCCAAGCGTCCTTATGTGAATATACACGAGCAAGTACATGGGAGTGTACATTGGTCGTGTATTTGAAACATCGTTGAACAACAGCAAAACTTAAATATACAAGCAAAGTACATGGGCGTGTACTTTCTAGACATCCACTTCAATATACACAAGTAAAGTACATGGGCGTGTATCTCACTTGTGTACTTTCCAAACATCCACTTCAGTATACACAAGCAAAGTACATGGGCGTGTATCTCGCTTGTGTACTTTCCAGAATTCTTTTCTTCACATATATTGTAGCCAATTCCTTCCAAACTTGATCCAACTCTTCAAAACTCCTTCCCTTAGCTCCAAAATACTCTAGAAAATCCTGAAATTAACATTAATTCCATTAAGCATCCTTTTCTTCAAGAAATCATCTAAAAATTCAACAATAAAGCACAATTTCATTACTCTAGATAAGGGTATTTTGCGACTTATTAGTGGCTAAGAAAATCGCCAAGTTAGCAGAGGTCAAAGCCTTATGGGAAGCTCAAATTGATAGTCCTAATATAAACCTTAGAGATTTAGATGGGGAAGTAGGCAAACACCAAGCTACCAGAGATTTTGTGATGAACTAGCTATATCGGACAGGAGATAGGGTGTATCGAATGCCAGATGTACACCCAACTTATGCCAAGCAACCTAAGTCTAGAAATAAAAACCTATATGGAGCAAGTCAGGGCTCGAATGGAGGTCTATTTTGAGACTGTAGATAATAAGAAGGATATATGGAAGAGTAGATTCAAGGAATCTAACCAGGGAAACAAAGCATTGGAAGCTCAGTTAGAGAAGACTCAAACGGGGGTTAAAGCATTAGAAGCCGTCATTAATGGGGAGTTAACACCTGCGCAGCCGAAGAAAAAGAAGCTTAGAAACTAGGAATTTAGATGATAGAATTTTCTTTTCTCTTATGTTTTCAATAAAAGTGTTGAACTCCAAGTTTGTAATATTAATAAAATTTTAGTATTATTACATCATTAATCAAATGTTGGTCCTTTTTACATCTGTGTGATACATGCATCATATTTACTAAACACACATCAGCTAAATGAATGCTTACCAGGTATCAAAGGTAGCTCCTAAACAACCGAACCCTCCGAGGAGTCCAATTAACACCCACTCCAAAATCAAAATGGCTAGCAGTGGCAACAACAACAATGACCACAATGATAACTCCAGCGCATATGCTGCCTCAAATATAAAGATTGTATCTTCAGAACAAATAGTCCAACAATTGGTTGCACAAGTCCGCCTCTTGACTGAAAACATTGGCCTCCTCTATACCACCTAGCCTACTTATGAGGAGCACTCAAGAGCTCGAAAAGGAAAAGCAGTGGAGAATCAACCACCAGAATATGAGGAAATCAACTCTCGACTCAACCTTACATTCAAATATGAATAAAAAATCAACCTCGATCCAACCTCAAATGACATAAAAAGGGAAATGGAAGACAAACAAAAGGAAATAGAAAGGAAACTTTTCCAACAATTGGCTGACAAGATGAAGACTTTAGAAGGACCTAATAGTTTTAAGCAAACTAGTATTACTGATCTATTAGTATATGGGGAAGAGGCCTATCCACAAAAATTCAAAGTCCCAGAATTAAAAAAATATAATGGTATTGGATGTCCTAAGATGCATACAAGACTATACGTGCGGAAAATGAGCAAATATGCACAATATGACCAACTCATGGTTCAAAACTTCAAGGATGGCCTCACAAGCGCTACTCTCATATGGTATGCACAATTAGATCTCAACCAAGTCAATACATGGGATAAACTGGCTCGTGCATTTTACGAGCAATACAAGTTTAACATTGAAGTCACCCCTTCAATACTAGATCTATGAAGCCTTCGGAAGAGGCACAATGAGTCCTTCAAAGAATACGCCCAACATTGGAGGGCTCAAGCTGCCAGGGTTTTAACTCCAATTTTAGAGAAGGAGTTGACATTCATGTTTGTTAACACGCTGGAAAAGACTTATTTCACTCATTTAGTAGGGCAGACATCATCCAGCTTTGTGAAGTTAGTAGCAGTGATGAGGATCAGCTAACATGAAAAAGGAAGGAACCAATATTCCATGATCCATTACATGGCATTGGAGGCTCGATGACCCGAGCTAGAGCTAAAAGAATGAACGAAGCTCTACAGGGACTAGTCATGGACTTGCAAGCTAGGGAATCAAGCTACACTGAAGGAGCACATACATATGTGAACTTAATTCACATGACCATGGAAGGATGAAATAATTTAGGGATATTAAATATTTGCATGGACCACTATATTAGAGGTTATATTCGGTTTTGTTAATGTTTATTTTTATTTGTTAGTTTGTTATTTATGTTATTTAGTTGCCTACTTGGTGACACAGGGATAGAATAGGTAACTTAGGATTTTTAGTGTTTGTTTTGGTTTGTAATTTATATTATTTAGTTGCCTACTCGATTACATGAGGATAAGGTAACAAATAGATTAGGCAACTTATGATTTCCATATTGTGTTAGGTTTTTTCCATATTATATTCGTGTGCTATATATGCCATGCAAGGGGGCCGGTTAAAAGACAACTTTGATATATGAAAACACATCTTTTTCGTGAGATACGAAATACCTCTTTTTGTTCTTTTGCAAAAGAACTTTTCCACAAGATTCTTAACCGAATTACTAGGAATAACTTTTGATAACTTAGGTTACAATCAATGGGTTTGATTGGGGTCTAGTTATGCATTGCTTATTCAAGACAATCCTCAGGGTAATTGAAACCAACTAGCATTATCGGGGTTCTAAGTTTAACATACATAGGGTTACACACATTATTTGGTATCAGAGCTTTGGCTTCTTGAATCAAGTAAATTCTATCATTTTCCTTAATTTGTCTGTTGTTCTTTTCCATAGTTGTTTGTTGTTCTTTTCCATAGTCGCTTGTTGTTTTTTTTTTTTTTCCATAGTCATCTGTTGTTCTTTTCTATATTCATCTGTTGTTCTTTTCCATATTCATATATGAAAAAAAAAATTGTATAAAAAAAAATTGTGTTGTTCTTTTCCATACTCGCCTGTTGTCTTTGCCATATTCATAGTTATAAGTTGTAAAAAAAAAAGTATATGTACAAGAAAAGAAAAAAAAAATCAATTCGGTTGCAAAAAAAAAAAAAAAATCAAGAACGAAAATCTGCTAAAAGAAAGAATTTTAGTTTTGGCAAGTTACAATTCAATTTCCAAATTCACTTTCCAATTCCAATTGCAATTTGTATCTTGTCTTCTAAATCTTGTATTTGAAATTACATTCCATAATTTTTGTAGATTCGGTGCAAATTTGTTTATTCATTGAATTGCTTGTTAAGGAATTGTTTTGATTTGTTCCAAAATTAGTAGTACATAACTTGCTCATATCTCTTAGAAATTCATATGTGACCTTTCTTACATTGTGACGTGCCTAAACACACTTGAAAGCACATTCAAAAGACTTAAGAAAGGCTATCTCAAGTCAAGGCAAAATCGGATCCACAAAGGGCACTTTTCAAATGAACACTAATGATGAAATGATGAAATTCAAACCTCCAATGATATAATTAGAAAACCACAATGAAAATGCCTTCTAACAACACTTTAATTTCATGTAATCCACGCAAATAAAACCTCAATTTGACAAAGAGAAACCGTAACAAAATAATCCCTTTTCCAATAGTGAAGAACACGTTAACAAGGGAAATCCTCAAAGATGAATCGGATCAATTTGATAATTCCTTCAAATAAGTACAAGAATTCGTGAATAACAACAAGTAATTCTGACCAAGAACTATCTCAATTCAACCCTAGATATGACACACTAGAGAAGAAATGAAATCACAACAAAATGAAATTGATATAACTCACAATTTCAAGATGTTGCACTCACCACAATTTCAACTCTTGGGATTGAAATTGATAAGAGTTTGGAACCAAGGTATGAACCCTAATTCTCACGTGAAAAGGGGTGTATAATTTCCAAAATAATAAGCCTCCTCAAACCCTCTCTTAAGCAAGTATTTATACTTGCTACTCCTAGGGTTAAAAAGTGCTCAAAATTACAAGTTTGCCACTTTTAAGGTGACTAGCCCTAAATGAAAATTACAAGGAAATAAAAGTGTTCGAAAACCAAAATACAACCAAAATAGTTCATAAAAGAATAAATATATAAAAGAAATGGTCTTTAAGATGCCGGTCTTCTATAAGATCCATCGCCCTAACTCATCGCCGATTCAGGTCGGTCCATGGATAACCCACAAGCTGAGTCTGAGGGAGTTTGTCCATTGCCCTATAAAATATGATAAGTGTGCCTGTTGGAAAACACAATACAAGAATAATAGAAAAGAGGTTAATATATAAATAATTCTGGGGTCGATTTGCTCAAAATGGGCCCTCATCACCAAAATTCGAAATCCTTTAGTTTTTGCCCTAATGATAGGTCTTGTCGGATTTTGATTCCTATCACATTGTGACTTGGAACTAATTAGTAATCATTAGTATTAACTTAGTAATTTGAGTTTAGGAGTTCTAAATTGAGTTCTTAGTAAAAGAATTACAAAAAGTAGGTTGTGAGATCATATTTTGTGAGAGATATACATGAGTGGAATTATGAGCAATACATGAGTAGGTGTGAGGAACATACTTATATATTTCTTGTAATTGTGATCATAATTTGCTGCAAATTATTAGAATTATGTCGGGATAGAACACTAATGGAGGAGAAAATTGGGTGATGTTTGAGGAATTGATGGGAGAGATAAAGAGGATCCTAATGGGTGAACTAGAGTAGATCTATGATAGGATGGATAGGATGGAAAGGAGTAGGGAACCGTTTAGCAGTACCAATGTCAGGCGAGGAGTAAGTAGACAGAATAGGGGAGGAGTTAGGATAGATGAAGAAGAGGAATCTAATTTAAGAGATTACCAACACGTGAGGGATAGGGGAAGTGTCTAGAGGTGTGATAGTAATTTAGGAAGTATTAAGTTGAAAATCCCAACTTTTTAGGGAAAGAATGATCTGGAATTGTATTTAGAATGGGAGAGGAAGATGGATCATGTGTTTGAATGTCACAACTACACTGAGGAGAAAAAGATAAAATTAACTGTAGTAGAGTTTTTAGATTACGCCAGTGTATGGTGTGATCAATTAGTTCGTAATAGGTGCAGGTATGGAGAGCGACCTATTAGCATTTAAGAGGAGATGAAAACAATCATGTAGAAGCATTTTATTCCTAGTCACTATCATAGGGACTTACTTAGGAAAGTCCAAGGGTTGACTCAAGGGAATAATAGTGTAGAGGATTATTACAAAGAGTTGGAGAAGGCCATGATTAGGGCATGAATTGAGGAGGATGATGAGGCCACTATGGCTAGATTCATCAACGGATTGAATCGGGAGATAGCTGATGTAGTAGATCTTCACCATTACTTAGATATGAAAGAGTTACTGCATAGAGCTATTAAAGTAGAGTGGCAGCTAAAATACAAGAGTGAGCAGAGGACTGGCTCGACTTCCAAACCTCCATGGAAGTCCATATGGATGAGAAACTCCATCGATTCAAAGCCTAAGGAGGACGTAGGGGGTAAGAATCCAGTTGCTGCACTAAGGGAAAGACTGACACTAAACCCCCTTCTAGGACGAGAGATATAAAGTGTTTTAGGTGTTAGGAATTTGGACACATTGCATCCCAATGTCCAAATCAGAGGGCTATGATTACCAATGATAGTGGGGATGTAGACAGTGTGAGCTTTGAGGAGGAGGAGGAATCACCATCATAGGAGTATGAGGATGTTGACTTAGAGGGA
Organism: Laguncularia racemosa; assembly: GCA_037954665.1. NCBI lineage: Eukaryota > Viridiplantae > Streptophyta > Magnoliopsida > Myrtales > Combretaceae > Laguncularia > Laguncularia racemosa. The sequence continues at coordinate 237,919 of JBBMOL010000403.1, forward strand.
CCTATGAGTGGTGAGTTGTATGTTATGAGGAGAGTGCTTAGTGTACAACCCTAGGAGGATGGTGAGGGGATCCAATGTGAACATATTTTTCATATACGGTGTCATGTGTAGGGTAGAGTCTGTAGCTTGATAATCAATAGTGGCAGCTGCACTAATGTTGCTAGCACTTTGCTAGTAGAAAAGATGCAGTTGAAAGCAGTGAAGCATCTTAGACCATATCAATTGCAGTGGTTAAGTGATTGTGGGGAGGTTAAGGTGATCAAGCAGGTACTTATAGCCTACTCTATAGGGAGCTACAAAGACGAGGCTATGTGTGATGTGGTATCTATGCAGGCTAGCCATATATTTTTAGGGCAACCATGGTAGTTTGACAGGAAGGTTATATATGATGGGTACAAGTACCAAAATTCTTTTGTTTTAAACAAAAGGAAGGTGGTTCTAACTCTACAGAAACCATGGGAAGCTTGTGAGGACCAAGTGAAAATTGCTAAAGAAGTTAGAGTGAAACACGAGAGTCTGTGGGAGTAGGGAGAGAAAAAAGAAAAGAGTGAGAGACAAACACTGGTGAGCTATGAAGGAAGAGGGTCTAAGACATTGAGAGGAGAGAAAATTGTAAGAAAAAGTAAGTGTGAGAGTACAATGTTGGCGAGGAAACAACTACTTGTACTTATGTATAAGGATGTTTATTTTACTTATACTGACACTAACCTTTCGTTACCTAGTATGGTGTTTTCTTTTGGCTTTGTTACAGGAACAGATGAGCTAGCTATAGATGAGAGGAAATTTGATGCAATTCGGAAGTGGCTAATACCAAAGGGATGTGTCAGGACTATGTTTCATCTAGGAGAAAAGGTTTAGGTACATTTGAGAAAAGAAAGATTTGCACTACAGTGAAAGCCTAAATTACATCCTAAAGGAGAGGGACTTTTCCAAGTCTTGGAGCTCATCAATTACAACACATACAAGATTGATTTGTTGAGTCATTATGGTAATATAAGCACAATTGTAATGTTTATGATCTTACTTTTTATAATGCAGGTGATTCGAGGACGAATCTTTTTGAGGAAGGAGGGAATGATGAGGATTAGCTAACATGAAAAAGGAAAGAGCCAAAATTCCATGATCCATTACATGGCATTAGAGGCTTGATGACTTAAGCTAAAGCTAAAAGAATGAATGAAGCTCTACAGGGACTAGTCATGGACTTGCAAGCTAGGGAATCAAGCTACACTAAAGGAGAACATACATATGTCAACTTGATTCACGTGACCATGGAAGGATGAAATAATTTAGGGACATTAAATATTTGCGTGGACTGCTACACTAGAGGATATATTCGGTTTTGTTAATGTTTATTTTTATTTGTTGGTTTGTTATTTATGTTATTTAGTTACCTACTTGGTGACACAAGGATAAAATAGGCAACTTAGGATTTTTAGTATTTGTTTTGGTTTGTAATTTATATTATTTAGTTTCCTACTCGATTACATGAGGATAAGGTAACAAATAAATTAGGAAACTTAGGATTTCCATATTGTGTTAGGTTTTTTCCATATTGTATTCGTGTGCTATATATGCCGTGCAAGAGGAGCGGTTAAAAGACAACTTTGATATATGGAAACACATCTTTTTCGTGAGATACGAAATACCACTTTTTGTTCTTTTGCAAAAGAACTTTTCCATAGGATTTTTAACCGAATGACTTGGAATAACTTTTGATAACTTAGGTAACAGTTAACGGGTTTAATTGGGGTCTAGTTATGCATCGCTTATTCAAGACGATCCTCGGGGTAATTGAAACCAATTAGCATCGTTGGGGTTCTAGGTTTAACATACCTAGGGTTTCACGCATCAAGCAGCAAGGTGCCGGATAGAGAACGTCATTACATCTGGAAAGCTCCAAATTGTCAACTCTCCTCGAGTCCTATCATCTTCAAGGCCCATAGGGAATAACAAAGCCAAAGAGTCTACCATTAGTATAGTTAACTCAAGTAGGCTTGATAGGTTTAGGTCTCATGTAACCTTCTAAGCAACAAACACCCTAATCCAACAATCACCGGCGAATCAGACCCAATGATACAATTCCAAGAGCTAAGATATTAGCACCAAAGAAAACAAAGTCAATCCAATCTCTAGGTGGCAGTACGGGGTCCAAAAAAGGAGGACATAGGCGTCAGGAGGACCTAAGGCGAAGTTCGGCCAGCCTTAAGCCGGCCTTGAACAAAGGGCGGCTGAGTTAGCTTCAAGGTCGCCGGCCTTGGAGCCAGCCTAAATGTAGGCCGTCGGCCTTGGTGTCGGGCTAAATGAAGGCCGTCGGCCTTTGGTGCTGGCCTTTGTATTTAGGCCGCCGGCCTTGAATGGCTTCGCAAAATTTGTTTTAGACATGATATAAATAGTGTTCTTTAGGGTTTTACGAGGACAGATGATATTTTGGTTGTAAGCAAACACTTTGAGCATGTGTGTGAATCCTCTTTTGGGATTCTTGAATATTGAGAATTGATTTTCACTTTATTTGTATTGTTCTTATCAAATTCTTAGTTCTTATAGAATTTGTGATGTGCCTAAACACACTTAAAATCATATCCAAAAGACTTAAGAAAAACTATCTCAAGTCAAGGAAAAATCAGATCCAAAAATGGCACTTTTCAATTGAACCCTAATGATGAAATGATGAATTTCAAACAACCAATGATATAATTAGAATACCACAATGAAAATGCCTTCTAAAAACACTCTAATTTCATGTAATCCACGCAAATGAATCCTCAATTTGACAAAAGAAAACCGTAACAAAACAATCCCTTTTCCAATAATGAAGAACACGTTATCAAGGAAATCCTCAAAGGTGAATCGGATCAATTTGATAATTCCTTCAAATAAGCATAAGAATTAGTGAATAACAGCAAGTAATTCTGACCAAGAACTATCTCAATTCAACCCTAGATATGACACACTAGAGAAGAAAAGAAATCACAACAAAATGAAATTGATATAACTCACAATTTCAAGATGTTGCACTCGCCACAATTTCAACTCTTGGGATTGAAATTGATAAGAGTTTGGAACCAAGGTATGAACCCTAACTCTCAAGTGAAAGGAGGTGTATAATTTGCAAAATGATAAACCTTCAAACCCTCTCTTAAGCAAGTATTTATACTTGCTACTCCTAGGGTTAAAAGTGCTCAAAATTACAAGTTTGCCACTTTTAAGGTGGCTAACCCTAAATGAAAGTTACAAAGAAATAAAAGTGTCCCAAAACCAAAATACAACCAAAATAGTTCAATAAACATTTAAAAGATACAAAATAACATAAATCTTCAAGATCCAATGCCTTAGAATAGAGAATAATCGTAGCGGGTCTTTGATTGTTATCCAGAAAAATGTTCTGTGTCCAACTGAAGTTGTAGGACATTTTGGCATCCCATGGAGATATATAATTGTACCTGTAAGATTATTCTCAAAGTTTATTAGAAATAAAGACATAAGATAAAATATGAGCAATTTGGTTAATCATCCAAATTGGGTTCTGAAGAGGTTGACAGTGCCAGAATTTTTCCCATCATCTCCTCGGGCTTCTGAAAGATTTGCCCTCAAATCTAGAGGATCAGTTGTGGAATTAAACCCTAGGATCTCTGTTGTCCTGCTCTCCCGGCTTACCATAGTAGTGGATGGATGCCTGATCTGTTTCTGAAAACCCTGGACCTCATATGGAGTCATTGGTAATAGGATTATGCGTATCTCGCCCATGCTGATCATGTAGGTATTTTCAAACTCATCATGTATCACCCGTCGATCATACAACCAGGGCCGACCCAACAGTAAATGGAATGCATGCATAGGAACTATATCACAAAGGATCTTATCATGATAGTTCTGCCCGACACTCACAGGAACCTTTGCCCTAAGGGTAACATACATACTACCTCTATTATCCAGCCAATGCAAATGATAAGGACTAGGATGTGGTATAGTAGACAGTTGTAATTTGTCTACCAGTGCAGCAGATATAACATTCGTGCAACTACCACTATCGATGATGAGTACCCAAAGGTTACCTTTGATTCTGCAAGAGGTATGAAATATGTTCTCCCTTTGAATATCACTGATATCAGGAGATGTGGACAAAATCTTGCATAACACATTAAGGGGTAGATATTTCCCTCCAGTATGCTCCTTAGGTGCATTTGCATTCTGATCATCATAATATTCCTGCAATGCTGTTGGTAGATCTGTAGGCTCAATCTGTTCATGGTCATCCTCCGTTTCCTTTCCAATGTCTTCCATAACAGTCACCGCCCTCTTATTTGGACACTGTGCAGCCATATGCCAAAATCCCATGCATTTAAAACATTTTATCTGGCGCGCTTTCCCACTAGTAGATCTGGGAACAGTCTACCTCGTTTCTGGTGCCATGACCTCTTTACCCTTCCCAATGGGTAAGTTTTCTCTTATAATGGTTAGGGTAGTAATGTCCATTGCCTTGACTCCTTCACCTACCACCTTTGTTCCCCCTGATCGACTGTCAGCTGAGATGGGTCTATTAACAGTGTTGAGCCTACTGCTTGGAGCCCTAAAGAAGTTGGACCTCCTCTATCTCTCTACTTTTAAGGCCAACTGAATAGCCTCATCAAGTGTAGCATAGCGCTGCAGCTCAATAATACACGTTATCTCATATTTTAAACCTGAGAAAAATCGTGCTATAGTTTATTCCGGAGGCTCAACAGACCCACACCTAATCATAAGGGTCTCAAATTCCTACACATAATCATCCACTGTTTTGCCCCCCTGCCTCAGGGTTTGCAGTCGCATAAACAGCTTCTGTTTGTTGTGCTCAGGAATGAACCTTTTCCTTAGCAACCTCTTCATATCCCTCCAGGTCTGAACCTCAGCCTCTCCATCCCGATGCCTATTGATGATCAGATTCTTCCACCAAAGTGCAGTATACCCTACAAATTCAACAGCAGCCAATCTGACCCTAGTACTGTCGTCGATCTCATAACATTTGAAGAGACCTTCGACGTTATCCTCCCAGTCTAAGTACTCATCTGCTGATCCCTTACCATCATAGGATGGCATCTGTAGTTTCACATACTCCAAACCCCGAGGTGGCCTGAAATCCCTATTCTGATTTAGGTTGACCCCAAAATTGTCATCCCTTTCTTCCCTATTTGGAATATGTTCCTCACCCCTCCTTCTATTTAAGTCTCCATCTCCCATTACTCTGTTTCGATGAGGGTTTTGTAGAGCTACTCGAGGTGGTGCTGGTTGGTTTACCACTGGTGGTTGTGGTAAAGTCATCCTGTCAACTCTAGTTGCTAGTGTAGTAACTATAGTAGTAAGCTGTTGGAGTTGTTCCTCCAAAGTCCTCCTGCCTGCCACATTACGACCATGTCCTCCACCAACCTGGCCATTGGCTTCTTCACCCAATCCCCCATTCACACTGTCATTAGACATATTTGTAGATTCTTGTATGTTGTTCCTCAAAACGATATGATTCAAGGGTACACACTTCCACTACTATACTTCCTTAAACTCCACACAATAGCAACTACAAAGACAAACAAACAAACCCGCTTAATGTTACAATTTTATAATTGCAACTTACGTGTAATACAATTCTCCACAACAAGCCACAAGTACACGGTGCAGCAAATTTAATTTCCACAAGTTCACTCCACGTCAACACACTAGCAATAACAACAATTAAGATGTATCACTTCCACGGCGACAACAAGGTGAATATTGATTACAAGTAGTCTTCAACTTCCACGACAAATAATGAAGACAAAAGATTAATAAGTAGCTTTCCCAAAATGAATTCTGAATCCCACTATAGGCAGCAACTTTCAATTTGAAATTCAAATAACTTCACTTATTGCAAGCCTTCCTCAATTGGTAACAATGAATTCAAATTCAAAAAGCAATCATTAACTCCCACAACTTAATTGCATATGATTTGAATTCAAATAATTCCTTACTAATCAAACTTAATGTAATCTGCAAATTGTACTTCACCAATTCAGAATTACACAATGGAATTCAAAGACAACAAACAACACAACTCCTCACGCCACAAGCTACTTCACGGCAACAATTGGTAAGTTTCACAATTTCAAAAAAATTGCTAAAGTAAACTTCACTTTGTACTTCTGCTCTTCCACGTGAATTAGTGTCCACAAAGTGATATAATAACCTTCCCAAGTCAACTCCAACAATCAGCAAATCAAATCCCAATCTAAAGTAATTTCGCAATCTCAAACAACAACAACAACACAATTGCAGTTTTCACTTGATCAACCCTAATTGATGATCACTTCCACGAAATTGAATACAACCAATTCCCTTATCTCAACAACAGCTCTGATACCAAAAAGATGATGTGCCTAAACACACTTAAAAGCACATCCAAAAGACTTAAGAAAAACTATCTCAAGTCAAGGAAAAATCGGATCTAAAAATGGCACTTTTCAATTGAACCCTAATGATGAAATGATGAAATTCAAACAACCAATGATATAATTAGAATACCACAATGAAAATGCCTTCTAACAAAAATCTAATTTCATGTAATCCACGCAAATGAATCCTCAATTTGACAAAAGAAAACCGTAACAAAACACTCCCTTTTCCAATAATGAAGAACACGTTATCAAGGAAATCCTCAAAGATGAATCGGATCAATTTGATAATTCCTTCAAATAAGCATAAGAATTCGTGAATAACAAGCAATTCTGACCAAGAACTATCACAATTCAACCCTAGATATGACATACTAGAGAAGAAAAGAAATCACAACAAAATGAAATTGATATAACTCACAATTTCAAGATGTTGCACTCACCACAATTTCAACTCTTGGGATTGAAATTGATAAGAGTTTGGAACCAAGGTATGAACCCTAATTCTCACGTGAAAGGAGGTGTATAATCTGTAAAATGATAAAACTTCAAACCCTCTCTTAAAATACTTGCTACTCCTAGGGTTAAAAGTGCTCAAAATTACAAGTTTGCCACTTTTAAGGTGGCTAACCCTAAATGAAAGTTACAAAGAAATAAAAGTGTCCCAAAACCAAAATAGTTCAATAAACATTTACAAGATACAAAATAACATAAATCTTCATGATCCAATGCCTCAGAATAGAGAACAATCGCAGCGAGTCTTTGATTGTTATCCAGAAAAATGTTCTGTGTCCAACTGAAGTTGTAGGACATTTTGGCATCTCATGGAGATATATAATTGTACCTGTAAGATTATTCTCAAAGTTTATTAGAAATAAAGACATAAGATAAAATATGAGCAATTTGGTTAATCATCTAGATTGGGTTCTGAAGAGGTTGACAGTGCTAGAATTTTTCCCATCAATTTGTGGCGAGCATCGTTATTGAATTCTTAGAATTCTTTAACCATAGTGATTGATCTATAGAACGTGGTCTCTATCATTCTATGATTTGATTGCGAATTAGTTTAATTTTATCAATCTTAGCATCTATAGATTGGTAATTTTATCCATATCCTTTGATTTTACTTCGTTAGTACCAAAATCCAGAAAACCCTAAAATTGTTATTGACGATTTGATTTGTGTGAAAAAGGATTCGATATCCAATTCCACATCATTTGGTATCAGAGGAATTCAATTCCTTATCACCCAAACTATGAGAGCTGCGAGACAGTTCACTCCAATACCTATCTCGTTTTGCTAGGTTTTTTCTCAATTACGAGTGGATAATCTGATTAGTTTTAAGATCCCCAATGATTGATACAGGTCGAGGAATTTTGATCCTAATATGAAATGTGAGTATCACATGGGATAGGAGGGACATTCCACTCATAGATGTTGGAGACTCTAGAATAAAATTCAAGATTTAATCAATGCAAGGATAGTACAATTGGATTTTATTAATGCACCAGCACTAAATGTCAACAAAAATCCCCTACCCAACCATCAGCCTACAATCAACATGATCACATTTGAAGGGTCGGAGCCCAAATTGAAAAAGCCCTAAAAACCAGTAAAGCCAACAACATAGTGAGCAAGTTGCCCACACAAAGTTTTGAATGAAGCCCTTAGGTCATAAATAAGGAAGAGGTGGCTGGCAGGAGATCCAACGGTTGACACTTTAGGCAAATCATTCAGGAAGTTTGAATATCTAGTAGATTATTCATTCACCCCAATAGCTTATGGTCTACTTAGTAGGTGAGGGCTTAAATTCGAGGAGGAAGATAACCCACCAAGAGAGAAAAATGAGTTCATAAACATGATAAGATCAAACTCAAAGCTGATAGTTATAAAATGTTATGAAGGCCAAGAAACGAAAGTAAAGGTCCTAAAGAAAAAATACGTGTTCAATGTCCCAATACCCCCAGAAAGGTATAAAGCAGCATTGTTTAACTATTAGGCCATTAATTAAGAGAAATCTTCTATTATAGGGTCCTAAAAACAGGACCTCCGTCGAAGAGCCTACCACCGAATTGGAAAAGGAAGAGGAAGAAGGGCTCCCTGCATTCACAAAAATGATTAAATCAAGTGAGTACAAGATCATGGAATAGCTCAATAAAGTTCCAGCTCAAATATCACTCATGGGTCTCTTCACGACATTTAAGCCTCGCCGAGAAGCACTCTTCAAAGTGCTCAAACAAGTTAGGGTACTGGAAGGCATCATAATAGAAAAACTAAGCCATGTTGCAGATTTAATCTTCACCATGGATCAAATATCTTTCTCACCTGAAGAATTAGGAGAAGACGGAGACCAACACACAAGACCACCTTTCATAGTGGTAAAATGTAAGGACACGATAGTCTCTCGGGTCCTCATAGACAATGGATTTTCTCTTAATGTGTGCCCTTTAGCCACCCTCAATCTCTTAGGAGTTGATATAAGCAATATCAAGCCAAGTTCAGCAGTGGTAAGAGCTTTTAATAGTTCCAAGAGAGATTGTGGGGGAAATTGGCTTGTCAATAGAGATCAACCTACAAGTGTTTAATATTTCATTTCAAGTCCTCGACATACCAAGGTCTTTCAATTTACTACTAGGAAGGCCATTGATACATATCGTAGGAGCCATACCTTCGAGCCTCCATTAGAAAGTCAAATTTCATAGTGAATGGCCAAATAATCACCGTACTAGGTGAATAGGACTATGCCATTTATAAGGAAATAGCTATACCCTACATTGGGGAAGATGGTCCTGAAAACTTGGGGCTCCAAATATTTGATGAAGTAGGCATGATCATGAGCAAAGAGGGGCATCGGTTCAAAGAGGGGCAGCAAGGAACGTTTGGGCTAGGGTACATTCCTAGCTTGAGAGAAGAAATTCAGGCGAAATATATCAGAGGCAGGAGGAGAGAGAAGGTGAATGACACCAAGATGAATTTTCCAACACTTTAACAAATTTTTTCTCGGCCAGTTAGCACCCAAAAGCTAGGAATAATCCAAGCTAATATCAATGATGAGGACTTGATAGAGGCTTCTACCTCTCACATGTCCAATCAACATCCAGCTCTTAAAAACTGGTTTTCCTATCCTCTGAATAGCACTAGGTTAGCTCAAGAATAGGAAAAAATCATGGTTGAATTCCGTTGTGTTTATCATTCCACCATTGTTTAATAAAACTCTTCAATAAATACCAATAAAATTGGAAGTTATTTCTTTCCTTTACTTATACACTCTTAACTCACTTCCCATAAATTCAATACTTTTGAACGTCAGGGACATTTCACGCAGGTAAGTAATGAAAATATTGATATAATTTCCAACACTACTAGGTCAATTATTAGAAGCGATATTATTAACCACGAAGCGGTACAAGAGAGTTGGCAAAAACATGAACAAGGAAAAATCTCAATTGACTAGCCAATGGAAATAGTTAACCTAGGAATCGAAGAAGAGCCCAAAAACCTTAAAATTAGAGCTAATCTAAGTAGCAAGCAAAAGCGCGAAGTAACTGAGCTATTGACTGAATATGTAGATGTATTCGCCTGGTCATATGGCGACATGCCAGGACTTGACCAGTCAATAGTAGTTCATAAGCTACCCACAAGAGAAGATGCCAAACCTAAAAAAAAAATTGAGAAGATTTAGGCTTGATATCTTATTAAAAATTAAAGAGGAGGTCAATAAACTATTGGAAGTTAGGTTCATCAAGGTATTGGACTATCTAGAATGCGTAGCAAACATAGTCCCTGTTCTGAAGAAGAATGGAAAAGTACGAGCATGCGTAGACTTCTAGGATTTGAATTAAGTTACGCTAAAGAAAACTTCCCTCTACCTCATATAGATGTCTTGGTAGATAATATAGTAGGAAATCATCTCTTCTTGTTTATGGATGGTTTCTTAGAATATAATCAGATAAAAATGGCGAAAGAAGATAAAACCAAGACAACCTTTATCACAACCTGGGATAGTTTTTGCTATAAAGTCATGCCTTTTTGGTTTGAAGAATGCTGGAGCAATGTATCAAAGAGCAATGGTTACGATACTTCATGATATGATGCATCAAGAAGTCGAGGTATACATTGACGACATGATAGCTAAATCTAAAAAAGAAGAAAGCAATGTGGTTATCTTAAGGAAATTATTCGGATGATTGAGAAAGTTTCAGCTGAAATTAAACCCAGAGAATGTACTTTTGGGGTCACGTCTAGTAAGCTATTAAGGTTTATCGTAAGCCGAGAAGGTATTAAAATTGACCCTGATAAAGTAAAGGCCATATTGGAAATGCCATCTCCACATACCATTAAGGAGGTAAGAGGTCTATTAGGAAGGTTGAATTACATAGCCCAGTTCATCTCACAACTCAAGGATAAGTGTCATTCGCTATTTCGTCTACTAAGAAAGAACACCATAGTAGAATGGGATGATGAATGTGAAAAGGTGTTTAAAAAGATCAAGGATTACCTTATGAATCCCCGGTTTTAGTAGTCCAAAAATAAGGAAAACTCTTATTTTTGTACCTCATGATACTTCCTGAATTCATAGGGTGTATGCTGGGGCAAAAGGACGAAAAAGGAAGAGAACAGTCCATATACTACCTAAGTAGAAAATAAATGGAAGGGGAACAAAAGTACTTCGAAATGGAAAGGACCTGCTGCACATTAGTTTAGGTCATGCATCTTTTGAGGCAATACACTCTCTATTATCCCATTGAGTTACTTATGAAACACGATCCTTTGAAATACTTAGCAAAGGAGCCTGTTTTGTTAGGAAAAATCTCCAAATGGCAAATGCTCCTATCAGAATTTGATGTCATATACATAAGTCAAAATTCGATGAAAGGGCAATCGTTGGCAGATTAGTTAGCAGAATACCTGATTGAAGGAGATTTCCAAGAATCATAGGCCTAATTCCCAAATGAAAATATACTAATGGTAGAGGTTGAGCTAGAAGAAAAGTCTAGGATAGAGAATGATCCTAAATGGAAGATGTTTTTCGATGGAGCTACCAATGTATTTGGTTGTAGAATTAGGGCAGTATTGATATCACATGAAGGAATACAATTTCCCTCAACAGTGAGACTCACATTTTCATATACTATTAATATTGCAGAATATGATGCATGCATCCTTGGCCTCAAAATGGCTTGCCATATGAAAATTCGTAAATTAGATGTATACAAAGATGCCTCACTCATCATATTAAAAACACGAGGGGAGTACAAAAGAAAGGATCTTAAACTAGTGCCGTATCATCAACAGTTGATAGAGTTGATAGTCCAATTTGAGGTAGTCACCTTCACATATGTCCTGAGGACTCAAAATCAGTTTGCAAATGCCCTCGCCACAATAGCATCTATGATTCAAATAACAGGAGGAGCTGAAGTCCAACCATTGAAAATAGAAATTGAAGATAGGCCCGCCTACTGTTTGGTAATCGAAAAAACATAAGATGACAAGCCTTAGTACTATAATATCAAAACTTTCCTCCAAGAAAGCAAATACCCTGAAATGGCTAGTAAAAATACCAAAGAACACTCAAAAGGTTAGCAAGCCATTTCTTATTAAGCGGGTCTATGCTTTACAAAAGATCATTTGACACCACATTGCTGAGATATGTAGATAAAAGAGAGGCAAGCGAGCTGATGAAAGAAGTGCATGAAGGAGTATGTGGACTTCACATGAAAGGATACATGCTTACTCAAAAAATATGAGGATGGGTTGCTATTGGCTGACAGTGGAATCATATTGTATCAAATATGTCAAGCACTATCACTTATGCCAAGTTTATACCAACAAAATAAATGCTTCACCTAAAGAACTTCATTTAATATCCCCACCATGGGCATTCTCAATGCCGAGAATTGACATTATTAGGTTAATCACCCCAAAGGCGTCCAATGGTCATAAATTCATACTGGTAGCCATTGATTATTTCACCAAGTGGGTGGAGGCCACATCATATGCCAGTGTCACCAAAGGAGTAATAGTCTGATTCATAAAGAGGGACATAATAGCTCAATACAGAGTTCCTAAATCAATCATCACCGATAATGGCACCAACCTCAACAACAAATTGATGGTGGAGTTATGTCAACAATTCAAGATAAACCATGGAAATTCAACCCCATACCGACCTCAGATGAATAGGGCAGTAGAAGTAGCTAACAAGAACATCAAGAGAATTGTTGAGAAAATGACCATTACTTATAAAGATTGGCACGAGATGTTACCATTTACCCTCATGGCCTACAGAACTTCAATTCAAACGCCTACTAGAGTTACTCCATATTCTTTGGTATACAGTACCAAGGCAATATTGACAATTGAGGTCGAAATACCATCCTTCAAGGTTTTATTAGAGGTAAAGTTGGATGAATTTGAGTGGGTAAAGAAAATGATTGATCAGTTAAACTTGATCAACGAGAAAAGACTCCCAGCATTATGCCATGGTCAATGCCACCAACAAAGGATGGCTTGAGCATTTAACAAGAGAATAATGCCTTGAAATTTTAAAGAAGGAGATTTAGTACTAAGAAAGGTGCTCCCAAATGCACAAGATTCAAGAGGTAAGTTTACCCCAAATTATGAGGGTCCATATGTTGTAAAAAGAGTGTTATCAGGATGGGCCTTAATATTAGCCCTAATGGATGGTCTAAAGTTGAGAGAGCCCATTAATGTGGATGCGGTTGAGGTGTACTATCCTTAGGTAAGAATAATGAAATTTTACCAAAATTCATAAATGCAAACAATTTATTACAATTTCGCAGGTTTGATTTTCATTTCTCTTACAAGCAAAGTGGATGTCCCTAAATGGTCAATTACCTTAACCAACTGTCACCAAACAAACTCTTATATCATTTTTTTTATTACCTATCACCCCATCGTACATGCAGGAAAATAATAAATAATGAACAACGATGGGATGATAAAACTTAATGGAATTTTGTATGATTCCACTTATTTCAAACATTAGATCTGGTGTATTCACAGGATAATGCCACAATCATAAGAGCTAAGCCCGTAAGATGAAGTACATCAAGACTTTCTACTCTACTTAAAGTAAAGATAAACAGAGAAAGATTAGATTATCACGAGGGTTCGGTTATTTGGTTGTTATCTATGACGATCAGGTAAGCATTAAAGTAAGTAATCATTCATCATGAGTCACATATCTATTTAAATTGGCTAGTCTAAAAGATGCCTCCCATTATCAATTGGTTAACTCATGATGGGAAAATTTCCGGCACCTTCGACACTTTCAGAACTCGATTTGGATGATGATCCAAATCACTCATATTTTACTTTATGTCTATTATTCTAATAAATATTTGAGAAATAATCTTACAGGTACAATAATAATTCTCCATGGGATGCCAATATGTCCTACAACAGTTGATGGGCACAGGACATTTTCAGATTGACAATCAAAGACTTGCTGCGATTGTTTCCATTCCAAGGCATTGGTTCATGAAGACTTATGATATTTTGTACTTTTTAATTGTTTTATGAACTATTTTAGGTTGTATTTTCTTTTGGGACGCTTTCATTTCATTGTAATTTTCATTTAGAACTAGTCATCTTAAAAGTGGCAAACTTGTAATTTTGAATGTTTTCTAATCCTAGGAGTAGCAAGTATAAATACTTGCTTAGAGTAGGGTTTGAGGAGGCATTTTTTGCAGATTATACACTAGCACTTGACGTGTGGGAATTAGGGTTCATCCTTGTTCTAAACCTCTTATCAATTTCAACCCAAGAATTGGAATTGTGGTGAGTGTAACAAGGGGAAATTGTGAGTCATATCGATTTCTTTCTTTGTTGTTTTTCATTTCTTCTCTAGTGAGTCATATCTAGGGTGGATTTGGAGTTTCTTGGACATATTTGTGATTGTAATTCGTGAACAATTGTCTTTTAAGATTGATTGTTCTTTTAGTACTTGAATTCAATATCCTTTTATTGTTGGTGTGCATTGGAATTGAAGGAAGAGTGGAAATCATGGTTTTTGTTCAATCCTTTTGATTTGGAATTCATGTGGATCTAATCTCATTTTGTTGTCATTTGGTGAAGATTACAAATAGGAATTGCAATTACATCATTTGATCTTTGGTTTTCATCAAATTTCAAAGGGTTTTCTCGTGAATTGTGAACCAAATTGGATCGGTTTTGTGATTGATTTGTGAGTTGTTTTCTTGAGTCATTTGATTGTGCTTGGACTTGGTTTTGGGCACATCAACTCATAGGAGAACTTTTACAATTCCTTCTTAGGGATGCTAGTCTATTGAGATGCCTCCTGATATATTGTCTAAAAGGATACTTCCCATTATTGATTAGTTAGCTCACAATGAGGCACTTTCCTAGATATTCTCTCTTAAGGTGGCAAGTCCAAAGAGATGCTTCCCACTATTAGTTAGCCCACAATGGGGCACCTTTCTAGATATCCTCTCTTAGGGTTGCAAGTCTAAAGAGATGCTTCCTACTGTTAGTTAGCCCATAATGGGGCACTTTCTTAAGCAATCTCTTCTTTAAAGTTGCTAGTCTTGTAAGACACTTCCTATTATAAGTTAGTCAGCTCGTAAGAGCACTTTTTCTAGATAATCTCTTTTTAAGGTTGTTAGTCTAATGAGACGCTTTCCATCATTGATTAGTCAGCTCATAAGAGTACTTTTTTAGATGATTTCTTTTTGTTAGTCTAATGAGACGCTTCCCATCATCTATTAATCAGCTCATAAAAGTACTTTTCTAGATGATTTCTTTAAGGTTGCTAGTCTTGTAAGACGCTTTCTATTATCAATTAGTTAGCTCAAAAGAGTGCTTTCCTAAACAATCTCTCCTCCCAGGTTGCTAGTCTGGTGAGATGTTTCTTGTTTAAGACCATTCCCCAAGGAGTATTAATCATTATAAAGTAACTATCTTCTTTTGTAACATGGGATTGTTAGCTCGTGGAGCATTTTTCTTAGTTAAACTTTTAGTCAGATAACTCCTTAGTGGATTCAGGTTTGGATAACCAACTGATTATAGCGTTATCTATCCTTTCTCTTAGGCAAAAATGGTGTTTTTTTTTTTTTGTCTTTATAGCTAAGTTTTTCAAACTTTATTACAAAGAGGGGCAGCTGTAAACACCCCATTTTTGTCCCCTAATTATTATTAATGTTTTTTTTTCTATTTTTTAAATATGAAGGAAAAATAAATAACAAAAATAAAATAAATAAAAGTAATACACAAATAATAGAAAATAAAGGTAAAAATAACAATAAAAGATATTTAGGGATTTTTATAAAATTTTAGAATTTCAAAATAATATAAAATTAATAAATATTGCTGTGCTCATATATAATTTGCGTGTAATATAAAATTGAGATTTAGGCTAGCTTAGTTGCCTTGTGTGCGCGCTTGAGATGTGCGCGGAGAGAGACGTCGCGGGTTCGAGTCCTACGGGAGGCACTTTATGCCGTTTTCTTTTTTTTTTTTTCCGTTCCAGTTGTCATGTAGCAGCACGCAGTTGGTCGGAGCGGGCATATGCGAGTCACGTGACCTTCTTCTTCCTCTAGACAGCAGTAGCAATGCTATAGATAAGGGGAAAATGAAAAAAAAAAAAAAGAAGAAGAGCTCATCGATGAACACAAATCAAACCTAATCAAATGAATTTTTTTAATCATCATCTATCTATGATAGAAAAAAAAAGATAAATCACGAAAAACAACTAAACCTATACGAATCAATTCAAAAAAATAAAAAGTGATAAGGATGGGTTTCAACTGTGAGTCCGATTCGAGCTTATCAAGAGGAATGTTGCGAGTCTATACATAGGACTCAACTAGAGGAAGAACAGAGAGGAATTAGATGGAAGAAAAAGTGGAAGAAACACGAAAAAAAACTCTCACAAGAGCTTACTCTCTCTCTCTCTAGATCTTGCCGTAGTTGCTTGAATTGTCGCTTAGGGTGGTTTTCAACGAAAACCAACACCACCATTGG
Source organism: Laguncularia racemosa (assembly GCA_037954665.1). Taxonomy (NCBI): domain Eukaryota; kingdom Viridiplantae; phylum Streptophyta; class Magnoliopsida; order Myrtales; family Combretaceae; genus Laguncularia; species Laguncularia racemosa. The sequence goes on from JBBMOL010000403.1 coordinate 254,322, forward strand.
ATTTTTCACCCTTGAAAGCTTTAGAACCCCTTATTAATTGATGCGAACCACCGCTAGAATGCCGCTGCTGAGGACCTCTAATCACTGTACGTACCCGACCTGACCCTTGAATTGACTCGATTCGTGATCCGCGTCTAGGTTAGCCGGATTTCTTTATTTTTATTTATTTATTTATTATTATTATTAGTTTTTTTTTATAAGAATGTGTGAAAAAATTTCTTAAATTAATAAAAGGAAAAGTAAATTTTTTTGATAATTATTTTACCACTTAGAAAATTTCTTTTTATAAAATTACATAATAATAATTGATGTTTTGATTTTTTTTTAAGTTAAGTCTAGAATTTTTTCTTTTTGAAAATAATATTAATTAAATGGTAATAAATGTAAACACGGTTGTTTTCGTAATTAAAATTAACTAATCCACTAAATTTTTATGAAAAGTGAACTATGACTTGCTTGATCTCGAATAGCAGGTACGTAAGCACCCTTATGGGGCAACTCTAAAGAAATATTTTCAAATCATTATTGGTATAATAATTGTATCATTTTTTTAGTATTTTCTTTTATGCTAAAAAAAAAAAGATATCATAACATAATTCAGATTTTAGAAGGATAAGGTGGTAATTTTAGGGTTTTAATAGGATTGCTCCCGAGTCGAGAATCTCTGGTTTTTCTTTCTTCTTTTTTGTTTTTTTAAAAGGGAAATTTCGTTGACTAGTTGTCTAGATTAGAATTACTCCGCTCAATTAATTCTAATTCAATAATTTTTCCCAACTTCAGTTAGGTGTCGACTTCAAATAAATAATAAAATTCCTAGTTCAAGTCGAGGATTTATATTAGATGAGCATAGGATCTAATATGAATCGAATTAGGAAAACAATATAAAATTTTCAAATTAGACTTGACAGTCTTATATCTCGAATAATTAAGTCTATAGGGATGCCTTCAATTGGGGGGATAATGTCTGTTAACTTAGGTGATGAGCTTGGGATTATTGGCTGAACATTCATTACATAAGTTGTAAGATCTTAAATAACTGAATATAATATATATATATTTATAGAGAGAGAGGAAAAATTGGAAATTGTTTGAGAGGTTTAACAAAAAGAGGAAGAAAATCTAGGGGAAGGATGAATGCCATATACTTTTACTTGAGGTTGTTGTGCTTAGAAGAGGTAGTTGAACGATTTATATATTCTCTAGTAAGTGGTGTGATGTGACCAAGCCACTTTTGCTTTGTTTGACTTTCTTTGTAACTTAAGAAGCATTTCTTAAATGGTGAGGGTAATAGTTTAACTTACTTGTATTAATCTGTAAACTCTAATTTTTGTATACCGGGTATACGTACAATCATGATAAGTTTAAGCAGTAGGCACTAATGAATCATTAAGATTGAATTAAATAGAGGATGTTACTTGACATTTAAAGTTCAACAATGAGTAGAATTGATGAGAGGAGAGCTATTTTATCCTTATTTTGTTTGCTTAAGGACAAGCAAATGGTTAAGTGTGAGGAAATTTGATAAATGTCGGAAGACCCTTAATTCTAGTGCTTATTAGTTATAATTTTATATAGATTCATTGTGATTTGTGAAGAAAAGGGTACTTATATGATTAAATTTTAATTTCAGGCATTAATAGAGACAAAAGAAAGGTTTAAGGATGATATGAGCAAAGGCGAGGTGAAATTTGGCAAAAAATGAAGAAAATTGATTTTTAGTTTAACACAACCATTAGTATAACCCATGCAGATGCTAGTGCTAGATGCAAAAATTGACTAGTAGCTATACCAAAGTGTGCCCCAGGTTCATCACAGCCTATGCTGATGTTAGTAACGAGAATACAAGTTTGTTTTTTTTTTAGCCCTACCTCGAGCACGACCGTGCTGGAGGTTGTGCTGAACTGGGTAGTGAAGATGATGGGAAAATTTCCGGCACCTTTGACACTTTCAGAACTCGATTTGGATGATGATCCAAATCACTCATATTTTACTTTATGTCTTTTATTCTAATAAATATTTGAGAAATAATCTTACAGGTACAATAATAATTCTCCATGGGATGCCAATATGTCCTACAACAGTTGATGGATACAGAACATTTTTAGAGTGACAATCAAAGACCTGCTGCGATTGTTTTCCATTTCGAGGCATTAGTTCATGAAGACTTATGATAATTTTTACTTTGTAATTGTTTTATGAGCTATTTTTTGTTGTATTTGGTTTTGGGACACTTTCATTTCCTTGTAATTTTCATTTAGGACTAGCCACCTTAAAAGTGGCAAACTTATAATTTTGACCATTTTCTAACCCTAGGAGTAGCAAGTATAAATACTTGCTTATAATAGGGTTTGAGGAGGCCATATTTTGTAGAAAAAACCTAGCACCTTACGTGTGGAATTAGGGTTCATCCTTAGTTCAAAACCTCTTATCAATTTCAACCCAAGAATTGGAATTGTGGCGAGTGCAATAAGGAGAAATTGTGAGTCATATCGATTTCCTTCTTTGTTGTTCTTCACTTCTTCTCTAGTGAGTCATATCTAGGGTGGATTTGAAGCTTTCTTGGACTTATTTGTGAGTGTAATTCATGAAAAATTGTCTTGTTAAGATTGATTGTTCTTTTAGTACTTGAATTATATATATCATTTGGTGTTGGCGTGCATTGGAATTGAAGGGGGAGTGGGATTCACGGTTTTAATGCTTCAATTTTGTTCTGATTTCACGTGAATATCATCTCTTTTTGTTGTCACTTGGTGAATATTACAAATAGGGATTGCTATTACATCATTTGTTCTTTGGTTTTCCATTAAATCTCAAAGGGTTTCACGTGAATTGTTCATCCACATTGAACCGGTTTTGTGATTGATTTGAGAATTGTTTCTTGAGTCATTTGATTGTGCTTGAACTTGATTTTGAGCACATCATCTTTTGGTATCAAAGCACAAGTTAAGAGAAGGGATTAAGTGTTGGTTAATTTCGTGAACGTCATCTTCAATTAGGGTTCTTCACATTTGAACCGAAATTGTGTGTGTTGTAGTTTTGAGTTGCGAAATTGTCTTGATTGGAATTCTGATTTATTGCTTATTGGAGTTGGATTGGGAGAATTGTTGTAGCTTCTTGTGATTATTTATTTTCGTGGAAGGAAAGAAGAATAGAAGTGTTGTTAATTCTACAATTTTGTGAACATGAAAAAAAATTACCTTTTTCTTGCAGTGACTCGCTTGTTGCATGAGGGAGGCTGTGAAGCTTGTTGTTGTAATTCCGTTGTGCAAATTCTGAATTGGGGAAGTGTATTTTACAGATTTTTATTGTGTTGAGTAGTAAGGAATCTATTTGAATTCAAACACATCAATTAAGTTGTGGGAGTTAATGAGTGTTATTTGAATTTGAAATTCATTTCTTACCAATTGAGGAAGGCTTGCAATTAGTGAAGAGGTTGAAATTCAAATTGGTGTTGCTGCCTATTGTTAAGTTTCGGATTACATTTGTGGAAAGTGGTATATTTGTTGTGTTGATATCCTTGCCATGGAAGTGGAAGTATTGATGAGATCCATGATGAGAGCCAAGCCGGAAGAAGAAATGTGGATCCTCTTGAAGTGCCGCCTGGACCGATCACAAGAAATCAAGCGAAACAATTCAAGGAAGCACTTAACGAGTTGATAAAGGTTGTCCATGAAGCCGGAAAGGGTTGGAGCAATCATGAAGTTGGAACGGATTGGAACAACCATGGGAAGACCCTTGCTTTTATACAAGTCACGCCGGACATGGGTTGAAGAGGGCGTATATGTTCAAGGCACGGCCATGTAGGAATTCCAAGATTGCACAGAATCATACACGGCTAGATACACGGCTAAAAGGCACGGCCGTGTATGGAGTCAAGCAAATCCACAGGAAGGTACACGACCAGAAGTACACAGTCGTGTATGTGACCGGAATGTGCACAGAAAAGTACACGGCCAAAGTACACGGTCGTGTACACGGCCGTGTATCCCCTACCGGCCAGCTTGTTCTGTTTTTGTGTTTGTACACAACTTATCTAAGCTACATCGTTTTGGACTTATTTTTCACGAATTGTAACCCTAGTATAAAAGCTCCTAGGGTTTAGAAAAACTTAGAATTTACATCTTTGAACATTAAACACTTTTGGGAGGCACCTCTCTTGGTTCTTCAAGAAGTAAATCGAACTCATCGGATTAATTTCCGTGGCGTTCATCCCGACTTATCAATCGGTCTTTCATCCCCGATTGTGGCATCTTCACATTATACCAAGGTTCTTGTCTCGCTTATAGACAACGAGTCGCGGTTTCCACTTTAGGTGTTTGGGCGTCTTAGGCGACGAATTCCGAACGTATTGGTATTGGGTTTCGTCACGGGTTGGCATGGTTCGTATCAGTTTGGTATCAAAGCTTAGGTTTGTCAAAACATCAAGTTCGGTTGAGGAAGGTAATATAAAAAACCCTAACTCCAATCGTTCATATCAATTATTGTATTCAATTTTGTAGTATTGATTGTCTTTTGATAGTGCAATATCGACTAGGCGATTGTTAAAAAAAAAACAAAGAGAGTAAAAATCACGACAAAAAAAAAAGAAGAGAAAAGAAAGGAAAAAAAAAGACAAGAGAAACGTGATCAAAAGAAAAAATAGAGACAAAAAAAAATTCGGATAGAAAAATAGAGGAAAATTTACAAACCCTAGAGTTGTTTTGAATTCTACGGAAGGAAATTGGTGTAGTTCAGGTTATTTCCAAGAGAATTGAGAAGAGGAAATTAGCGAGTTGATATCATCATTGTTTGTGAGAATACACGAGTGACTGTGTGATATCATCATTTGAGCGAAACACGTAAGGGAGTGTATCGTGAGGTTTAATTTTATATATATTTGTGTTAGTACTAATCTTTTCTGCAGGGACTATGTCGAGACAACATTCTCTTAAAGGTGAGAGGGGAAGGTTTGATGCTAGGTTAGTAATTGAGGCGCTGAGGGGAGAAATGAAGAGGATGTTCCAAGAGGGAATGGAACAAATTCATGAGATGGTAGAGCAAAGACTAGAGCAATCCACAAACGTATTCCAAGGGCGTAAGAGGGAGAGTCGTTCTAGGAGAGTACCGAGGGGTGGAGATGAAATGACGGATGGTGACTTTGATGAGCCTTCTGTTGGGAGTTATAGAGGATATAGTGGTTGGAATAGAGGAACTAAAGATTGGGAAGATAGAGGAGGTAGGAATAGAGAGGATGATCAATTGAGTAGCATAAAGATGAAGATTCCTCCTTTCCAAGGGAAGAATGATCCCGAGGCGTACTTAGAGTGGGAGAAAAAGGTGGAGATGGTATTTGATTGTCACAACTATAGTGGGAGAAAGAAGGTAAAACTTGCTGCCATTAAATTTTCGGATTATGCTATAGTGTGGTGGGATCAACTAATGTTGAATAGGAGAAGGAGTGGCGAGCCACCTATTGAGTCTTGGGAAGAGATGAAAAGAGTGATGAAGAAGTGGTTTGTGCCTGCGTATTACTATCGTAAATTGCACAACAAGTTACAAGCTCTTAGGCAAGGAAGCCGGAGTGTAGATGAGTATTTCAAGGAGATGGAAGTCACTATGATTAGGGCGAATGTAGAGGAGGATAGAGAGGCTACAATGGCTAGGTTTCTTACTGGGTTGAATAGAGAAATCCAAAATGTGGTTGAATTGCAGCATTATGTAGAATTGGGGGATATGGTTCACATGGCTATAAAGGATGAGAACCAACATAAGTGGAAAGGTAGTAGTAATGTACGGTTTCAACAGGGTAATGGGTCATCCACTTGGAAGACTAATCAATGGAAGAAGGAAGAAAAGCCTTTACCCACCAAACCAAAAGGGGAGCTGAGGCAAGCGGGTTCTACTCCTGGTAATCAAGGTAACCCTGAATCTTCTACTTCTAGAAATCGTGACATTAGATGTTTTAAATGCCAAGGTAGAGGCCATATTGCTAGTCAATGTCCTAATAGGCCTGTGATTTTGGTGCCTAAGAAGGATGGGACATGGAGAATGTGTGTTGATTGCTGCGCCATCAACAACTTTACGGTAAAGTATCGTCATCCTATTCCTTGTTTAGATGACTTCTTAGATTGGTTATATGAGTATAGTGTCATTCCTCGTGAGCCATGGATAAACATTTCCATAGATTTTGTGTTAGGATTATCTAGGCCTAGGCATGGTCGAGATTCTAATTTTGTGGTTGTGGATAGGATTTTTAAAACGGTTCATTTCATTCCTTGTCATAAAATTGATGATGCTATACACATTGTTGTTTTGTTCTTTAGAAAGGTAGTGTGTCCGCATGGTATACTTAGAAGCATTGTTAGTGATCGAGATGAGAAATTTTTGAGTCATTTTTGGAGAGTATTGTGGGAAAAGTTGGGAACTAAACAGTTGTTTTCAACTATCTGTCACCGACAAATTGATGGGCAAATTGATGTGGTTAACAGGACTTTAATTCAATTGTTAGGGGCAATCATAGAGAAGAACATTAGGACTTTGAAGGATTGTCTACCATTTGTGGAGTTTGCATATAACAGGGCTTTATATAGCACTAGTCATTGTTCACCATTTGAGATTGTGTATGGTTTTAACCCATTGGTTCCTATTTATTTATTGCCATTGCCACTTAACAAGTCTGTGAGTTTCGATGCTGATTCTAGGGTAGATTTCGTGAGAAAGCTACATGTACAGGTAAAGATTAGGATTGTAAAACAAAATGCCAAGGTCGCTTCAAGGGTGAACAAGGACAGGAGACCCAAGATTTTTTAGCCTGGAGATTGGGTTTGGGTGCATTTTCGCAAGGAGAGTTTTCCATTGCAGAGGAGATCTAAGTTGAACCCTAGGGGAGATGGTCCATTTCCGATGCTTGAGAAAATCAATGATAATGCCTATAAGAAAAATTTACCAAGTGAGTATCTAGTAAGTGTCACATTTTATGTTACTGATCTGAGTCCATTTGATGCAGGCAATGATTTGAGGACAAATCCTTTTCAAGAAGAGGGGAATGATGAGAGCCAAGCCGGAAGAAGAAATGTGGATCCTCTTAAAGTGCCGCCTGGACCGATCACAAGAAATCAAGCGAAACGATTCAAGGAAGCACTTAACGGGTTGATAAAGGTTGTCCATGAAGCCGGAAAGGATTGGACCAATCATGAAGTTGGAACGGATTGGAACAACCATGGGAAGACCCTTGCTTTTATACAAGTCACACCGGACACGGGTTGAAGAGGGCGTGTATGTTCAAGGCACGGCAGTGTAGAAATTCCAAGATTGCACAGAATCATACACGGCTAGATACACGGCTAAAAGGCACGACCGTGTATGGAGTCAAGCAAATCCATAGGAAGGTACACGACCAGAAGTAAACGGTCGTGTATGTGACCGAAATGTGTACAAAAAAGTACACGGCTAAAATACACGATCGTGTACACAGCTGTGTATCCCCTGCCGGCCAGCTTGTTCTGTTTTCGTGTTTTTACGCAACTTATCTAAGCTACGTCGTTTTGGACTTGTTTTTCACGAATTGTAACCCTAGTATAAAAGCTCCTAGGGTTTAGAACAACTTAGAATTTACATCTTTGAACATTAAACACTTTTGAGAGGCACCTCTCTTGGTTCTTCAAGAACTAAATCGAACTTATCGGATTAATTTCCGTGGCGTTCATCCCGACTTATCAATCGGTCTTTCATCCCCAATTGTGGCGTCTTCACATTATACCAAGGTTCTTGTCTCGCTTATAGACAACGGGTCGCGGTTTCCACTTTAGGTGTTTGGGCGTCTTAGGCAACGAATTCCAAAAGTATTGGTATTGGGTTTCATCACGGGTTGGCGTGGTTCGTATCAAGTATACTTGTTGTTGTTGCCATTTATTATTGTTGCCATGGGAGTGGAAGTATATTTGTTGTTGTTGCCATTTATTATTGTTGTTGTGGAAGTGGAAGCATACTTGTTGTTGTTGCCACTAGTGTTGTTGCCGTGGGAGTTGTTTGTGAAGGAGTGATTTGTGGAACTTAGAAAAATTTGTTGCACCGTGTATAGCAAAGTTGCTATTTTGTGGCGTTAAAGAAGTGTAGTTGTGAAGTGTGTTTCATTGCTTCAAATTGTATTTGAGGATCGGTATAAGGGGGTCTACAACTATGTCGAATGATAGTGTGAATGGGGTCATTGGCAATGAGGCCAATAGCCAAGAGGGTGGCAGACCAGGTCATCGAAATACAAGTGGAAGAACTCTAGATGAGCAACTTCAGGACCTTACCATAATTGTTGCTACATTAGCAACAAGGATTGATAGGATGACATTACCACCACCTGTGGTAAACCTTCAGGCACCACCTAGAGTAGCTCCTCGGAATGTCCAGAGAGAAGGGGTAGTTAGAGGAAATTTGGGGAGAAGAGTAGAAGGTGATTATCATGCTCTTAGGGAAGACAGAGATGATAATTTTGGGGTTAATCCATACCTAGATAGGGAATTTAGACCATCTCGAGGATTAGAGTATATGAAGCTACAAATGCCTTCATTTGATGGTAGGGGTTCCGCCGATGATTACCTAGACTGGGAAGACCAAGTTGAGGGTCTTTTTGAGTGTTATGAGATTGATGATGACTCCAGGGTACGTCTTGCAGCCGTAGAGTTCACAGGGTATGCCACTTTATGGTGGAAAAATATGGTGATCAGTAGACGAAGGGATGGAGAGACCGAAATACACACTTGAAGAGACATGAAGCGAGTTTTGAGGAAGAGGTTTGTACCGGAACACTACAGGCATGAGTTATTTATGCGTCTCTAGACACTGAGACAGGGGGGGTAAAACAGTGGATGACTACGTATAGGAGTTTGAGACACTAGTGATCAGATGTGAATCAGTTAAATCTCCTGAACAAACCCTAGCACGTTTTGTATCTAGGTTGAAGTATAAGATAGCTTGTGTAGTTGAGCTTCAAAGATATGGTACACTTGATGAGGCTATATAGTTAGCCTTGAAAGTGGAAAGACAGAGGCAATCCTATTCATTCCAGGTTACTAGGAGTAGGCCCAGCACTAATTCAAAGCCCATGGGGGTTGTTGGTTAGTTGGATGGGATAAAGGGAGCATGTGAGCATTTCAGGGTTGTAGACGAACTTATCCCTACTACAGAAAAGGAGAAAAATGTTTCTGGGGAAGGTAAAGAGGTAGTTGGATCTGATTTGGGGCAGATGGTACAAGGGTCAACTAGTGGGAAGATGTGCCAGATTAAATGTTTCAAATGCATGGGATTTGGACATACAACTACGCAGTGTCCCAATAAAAGGGTGATGACCGTCATGGAGGGTAATGAGGAAGAGACTGTCGAGCCTACAGATTTATCCTTAGCTTTATAGGAGTATTATGATGATGAACATGCTGAAACACATAGGGATAAAAAGGGAGGAAAATACTCACCTATTAATGTGTTACACCATGATATAACTATTTCTCTATATACCAGGGACATACAGAGGGAGAATCTATTCCACACACCTTGTCAGATTTGAGGTAACCTATGTATGCTTTTCATTGATGGTGGTAGTTGTACTAATGTCATATCTACTGCATTGGTAGAGAACTTACAATTAACCACTAGCTCTCATCCTAACCCGTATAAAGTGCATTGGTTAGACAACTGAGGTAGTTTGCATGTTACACAACGAGCAATGGTACCAATCAGTAAGGAGATCAGTATAGTGATGAGATTATCTATGATGTACTTCCTATGTATGCATTTCATTTACTACTGGGTCGACCATGGCTATTTGATAGAAAGGTGTTACATGATGGGTTCAGAAACACTTACATGTTTCAAAAGGATGGTATTCGAGTTTTATTGACTCCTTTGTCTCCATCTAAGGTTCGACCTTTCCAGGAACTAGTTAGAAGCACATATAGTTCTTCCAGATTTTCAGCCAACAAGCCATTCCAAACATCGGGTTTTAATTTAGGAAAAGACCCTCTAAATTTGAGGGCAAATCTTTCAGAAGCCCGAGGAGATGATGGGAAAATTTCCGGCACCTTTGACACTTTCAGAACTCGATTTGGATGATGATCCAAATCACTCATATTTTACTTTATGTCTTTTATTCTAATAAATATTTGAGAAATAATCTTACAAGTACAATAATAATTCTCCATGGGATGCCAATATGTCCTATAACAATTGATGGACATAGAACATTTTCAGAGTGACAATCAAAGACCCGCTGCGATTATTTTCCATTCCGAAGCATTGGTTCATGAAGACTTATGATAATTTGTACTTTGTAATTGTTTTATGAACTATTTTTGGTTGTATTTGGTTTTGGGATACTTTCATTTCCTTGTAATTTTCATTTAGGACTAGCTACCTTAAAAGTGGTAAACTTGTAATTTTGACCATTTTCTAACCTTAGGAGTAGCAAGTATAAATACTTGCTTAGAATAGGGTTCGAGGAGGCCATATTTTGCAGAAAAAACCTAGCACTTTACGTGTGGAATTAGGGTTCATCCTTAGTTCAAAACCTCTTATCAATTTTAACCCAAGAATTGGAATTGTGGCGAGTGCAACAAGGAGAAATTGTGAGTCATATCGATTTCCTTCTTTGTTGTTCTTCACTTCTTCTCTAGTGAGTCATATCTAGGGTGGATTTGAAGCTTTATTGGACTTATTTGTGAGTGTAATTCATGAACAATTGTCTTGTTAAGATTGATTGTTCTTTTAGTACTTGAATTATATATATCATTTGGTGTTGGCATGCATTTGAATTGAAGGGGGAGTGGGATTCATGGTTTTGGTGCTTTAATTTTGTTCTGATTTCACGTGAATAGCATCTCTTTTTGTTGTCACTTGGTGAATATTACAAATAGGGATTGCTATTACATCATTTGTTCTTTGGTTTTCCATTAAATCTCAAAGGGTTTCACGTGAATTGTTCATCCACATTGAATCGATTTTGTGATTGATTTGAGAATTGTTTCTTAAGTCATTTGATTGTGCTTGAACTTGATTTTGAGCACATCAGATAATGTGTTTCGAAGTCAGCACGACTTCGTGTATGGCCATCCCTATTTTCACAAAACTATAAATAGACGCCTTGTTTTATTTTTTAGAGGACTTTTTTTCTTTTAGCTTAGTTATAAAAACCTTAGGGTATCATTATTATGAACTTCAAGAGGAAAATTGTTCGAACATTATTAGAGATCACAAAACAACACAAGGGACTACTCTTTCTATCATGAATCAATTTTACTTCTCTAAATTCTTTGTTTTTATTGAAAACTCCATGGAGGAGTAATTCTTTATATCTTTCATCATATGAAACCCTAACTCATGTGTTGAAACATTGATTGATTAATGAATTTTTTATATCTTTGCATCTATTCACGTGTTTCCATTGTTCTTATGATTAATTTATGCACGCGAATTGATTGCAAGTTTGATTTTTATTAGATTGAAAGAGGTTTCATCTAGTAAATTAGATCTTCATGAATAGAGAGATTACATGTTTTGCTTAGAGGTAAGAAAACATTGATTTTCTACAATTAATCGGAATTTGTGAACTTAATGAGATCTTACATAGCGGTAGTGAAGGAGAGGTCTCCATTATCTTGTGCATGATTAGGAATTGATTAACTTAAGGGAGTAATTGATTTTACTTGAGAATTCTTGCGGTGTAAAGTGTAAATTGATTCGTTAATTAATATCTTATTTTGAGAATTTAAGGGTTAAGGTGGAACAAGATGAGAGGTAAATTTTATGATTGAATACATTTTTAAGACAATATCATTCAATTCTAAGGTTGTTAAGATTTGTTAATTACTAATTTAATTCATAATTTCCCCATCATAAATTAGACTAGATAGTAGAAAAAGGTAATACTGGTACTTGTTTTCTGGATCCTAGAGGATAACACCTGTTAAATCTATACTATAATTGATAGTAACGCTGCTTAGCTCCATAGTAGATTTTATTGGTTATGAATTTAAAACTTAAAATGATCGGTTAAATTTGAGTGCAACAACATGCAAAAACACACCTAATCCCTTACTAGATATGATGCACTAATAAAGGAGGGCCCTAGCATGGTATTGTTGATATAACACACAATAATCCCTATGCCTTCACTCGCCACAATCAAAGGATTGATAAGGGTTTTCAATGATAAGTAAATACCTCCACTCGTGTATATTATGAAATGTCTAAAAAGTTCCTATATGTTTTTATCCTAAGGGTATTTATAGTAGTCTTTGAAAGATACAAACATTGGCTAAGAAAAAAAAAGAAGAAAAACTTGTCTAAATAACCTACAAGCCGCCTAGAAAGCTGGCTGACTTAAATGGATACACTACCGGCCTTTATGGCTAGCCTTCAATCTTGAACCACCCTCTTTTTTAGTTTGCATGATTGGTGATGGGAATCAAATCATCTCAACTACAAATGCATCCATCATTATTTCAGGACAACAATTGATGACTCAAGCAAGCATGGAAATTAATGGCAGGTGGCTTTCTTTTGAAGATACAACTATGTAAAGGGAAGGCTGGTGGTGTATTTTCAAGGTCGACCATAAAGGCTAGTGGTGTAGGTCTTCAAGGCTGGTGGCCTCGCCTCCCTCAAAGCCAGTGGTTTACAATTTTAGGCCGACTATTTTATGTTGTTTCGAGCCAGTTCTTCTTTATACCATAAATACCTTTTTTATAATGAAAACATGATAGATTTTGGACATTTGAGAAATACAAAAGTTTGAGTTTACTCTTATTCTTCTTATACTCTTATCAATCCTTGGATTATAGTAAGTGATGGTGTCAGGCTTATTGTGCATCATATCAACAAATCTATGCTAAGACTATCCTCTTGCTAGTGTATAACATCTAGTCAGGGTTTAGGGTTTTACCTTGTTATTATTGTTCATTTGATTATCTGAATTATTTGTTATGAATTGTTGATTGGGTTCACGATTACTTGATTCTGAATAGGAATTAGGCACATCATAATTTGGTATCAAAGCATTAGTTGAGAGAATGGATAGCAATGTGGAAGTGTTGATTTTGAATTGAACAATTAAGGTTTATACCGTGAGCCTCTTGAATTGCTTGATTATGAATTGAAGCTAGGATTATTAAATGATTTGTGCCGTGATTAATTGAATATTGTGAATTGAAATTAGGGTTTATACCGTGGTTTGTGTTGCGGGTTGTGTAATTTAATTTATAGATTAAGCGAAGGTTGAGAATTAGAGTTTGTGCTGTGGTTTGTATGATTGCAATTGGGCTTGTGATGTGGTTATTGATAGTGAATTGAAGTTAGGGTTATACTATCAATTGTGCTATGGTTTGATTGAAATTGAATTGGGAATCAAGTGAAGGTTGAAAATTAGGGATTGTGTCATTAGGGTTGTTGCGGTGTGTGATTGTGATTTAGAAATTTGTGTTGAGACTGCAATTCAGCAAAGAATGTCAAACGATAGTGTGAACGGAGGAATTGAGAATGAAGCCAATAGTCAAGTTGGAGGAGGAGGAGGATAGGAAGATCGTACTGTAGGTGGTAGGAAAACTTTAGAAGAATAGTTGCAGGACCTAACCACTATTGTTGCTAATCTAGCAATGTAGGTCGATTAAATGACGTTACCCCAATAGCTAGTGGCAAATCCATAGGCACCCCCTCCTTAGGTAGAGTTTAATGATGTATCTAGGGATGGAACATTAAGAGGAAATAGGAACAGGCGAGTTGGAGCAGATTATCACATTTATTGGGAAGAAAGGGATGATAACTTTGAGGATGAAATCTATCTTAACCGTGAGTTTAAGCCACCTAGGGGTTTGGAATATGTGAAACTAAAAATTCCTTCATTTGCTAGAAGGGGATTCGTAGAGGATTATCTTGATTGGGAAGATAAGGTAGAAGGACTTTTTGAGTGTTATGAGATCAATGACAACACTCAAGTATGTTTGGTAGTAGTTGTCTTTACAGGGTATACCACCTTATGGTGGAAAAACTGATGCGTGAACCCTAGGTATACTAAACCTAAAACTCGACATAAGTTATTTGAATCAATTCCCTAAGGATCATCTCGAACAAGTAGCACGGAACTAGACCCCAATCACACTTGTTAACTAAAACCTAAGTTATCAATTAAGGGTTTTCTTATAGTAGTTCAGTTAAAGAATTCCTAAAGGAGAGTTCTTTTGAAAAGAACAAAAGAGGGTTTTGTTTTTCACAAAAAAGAGTATAATTTTCTATTCCATCATGCTTTGTGTCGGCCCCTTACACGGCTCTATATAGAGTACATGTAACACTAAAATATAAAACCTAAGTTTCCTAATCTAACTTGAGTCCTTATCCTCTTGTGAACTGGAACAAGTAACTATTTATTCTAAATTACAAACTAAAACAAATACTAAAAACATAACAAATAAAACAACAAATTCTCTTTCCTTTTCGATTCAATATATAACATTTCTTATTCTAGGACTTCAAATCCTTGCATTCTTCCATGGAAACGTGAATCACATTAATAAGTGTTGTTTCTCCTTTCATCATTCATCTTCTTTACTTTAGCTCGAGTCATTAAGCCTCCAATTCCTTACAATGGATCTTGAGATTTTGGTTCTATCTTCTTAGGTGCTAGATGTTTATTTTACTTATACTGACATTAACTCTTCGTCACCTAGTATGGTATTTTTTCTTGGTTTTGTTGTAGGTACAAATGGGATAGCCATGGATGAAGAGAAAATGGAGGTGATCTGGGAGTGGCCAATACCAAAGGGATGTGTCAAGACCATGTTTCATCCAGGAGAAGGGGTTTGGGTACACTTGAGGAAGGAACAATTTGCTAAACAACGAAAGTCCAAATTGCATCCAAGGGGTGATGGACCTTTCCAAGTAATAGAGCACATAAACGACAATGCGTACAAGATAGATTTGCTAAGCCACTATGGAAAACCAACACTTTTTAATGTGATTCACGTTTCCATGGAAAAATGCAAGGATTTGAAGTCCTAGAATAAGAAATGTTGTATGTTGAACCGTAAAGGAAAGAGAATTTGTGGTTTTATTTGTTATGTTTTTAGTATTTGTTTTGGTTTGTAATTTAGTATAAATGGTTACTTGTTCCATTTAAAAGAGGATAAGGACTCAAGTCAAATTAAGAAACTTAGGTTTTATATTTTAGTGTTGCATGTACTCTATATAAAGCCATGTAAGGGGCCAGCATAAAGCATGATGGAATAGAAAATTACGTACTCTTTTTCGTGAAAAACGAAACCCTCTTTTGTTCTTTACAAAAGAACTCTCCTTTAAGAATTCTTCAACTAAATTACTATAGGAAAACCCTTAATTGATAACTTAGGTTTCAGTCAACAAGTGTGATTGGGTTTAATTATGTGCTACTTGTTCGAGACGATCATTGGGGAATTGATTCAAATATCATACGTCGGGTTCTAGGTTTAATATACCCAGGTTTCACGCAGAAAAAACATTATGGCTAATAGGAGGAGAGATAGAGATGCTGAAAGACGTACTTGGCAGGAAATGAATGGGTTATGAGGAAGAGGTTAATACCAGAGCTTCATAGATAGGAGCTATTCATGAATTTCCAAACATTGAGATAGGGAGGTAAAACTATGGATGAGTATGTCCAAGAATTTGAGACACTTATGATTCGATGTGGGACTATTGAGCCTCCTAAACAGACGATGGCACAATTTATGTTAGGTCTAAAACATGAGATTGGCTATATTATAGAGTTGCAGTGATATGACACAGTTGATGAGGCCATCCAATTGGCTTTGAAAGTCGAGAGACATAGACATTCTAATCCTTATAGAATGACGAGTAAAAGGTATGAATCCTCCACTAAACTATATGGGTCAAACAGTAAGCATGTTGATAAGGGGGGATTTGATAATAATGAGGAAGATAATGTAGATGTTATTGACGTTGGAGGGGAGAAAGGATTTTAAGGAAAGGGGAAAGTAGTTGTTGGGGTTGAAAATAAGCATATATTGGCTGGGTCATTAGGTGGAAAGACTTGTCAAATCCAATGGTTCAAATGTTTGGGTTTTGGACATATGGCTACTCAATGTCTAAACAAAAGGGTGATGACAACTATGGAGGTGGGGAGTAAGGAAGATGTGGAAGAGATGCATGAGCCAATAGGTTTGTCAGTAGTGCTAGATGAGTACTATGGGGATGCAAATGTTGAGATACATGAAGACAAAGGGAATGATTAGTATTAAGCTATCAATATGTTGCGTAGGGTGATGACTACTTTTCCTGCTAATGAAGAAGAATAGAGGGAGAACCTATTTTATATTTCCTATAGGGTCCAAGGTAACCTTTATGCTCTTATTATTGATGGTGGTAGTTGCACTAATGTAATAGCTGCTTCATTAGTTAATAAATTAAAACTAGTCCCTACTCTACATCCTAAGCCTTATAAATCGCACTGGTTGAGTAAGCAAAGCAATCTACATGTCATTCAAAAGGCTAAGGTTCCATTCAGCGTAGGGGAGAAATACCATGATGAGATTGTTTGTGATATTCTTCCTATGTGTGCATCACATATACTACTTAGTAGACCATGGTTATTTGATAGGAGAGTATTGTATGATGGATTTAGGAACACCTATGTGTTCCAAAAGGATGGTGAGAGAATTGTTTTTAATCCTATGTCACTAGTTGAGGTGCAAGAATCATAGAGATAGATCAATAAAACCACTGAAAAGAAGTCTTTATTTGTGGGGTATAAGGAACTTGATGGGAATCAAAATCCGACAAGACCTATCATTAGGACAAAAATTGAAGGATTTCAAATCTTAGCAATGAGGGCCCATTTCAAGCAGATCAACCTCGGAATAAATTATTATCTAACCTCTTTTATCTTATTCATGAATTGTATATTCCAACAGGTATGCTTATTTGGTTTCACAAGGCGATGGATAAACTCACTAAGACTCAGCTTGTGGGTTATCTATGGACCGACCTGAACCGGCGATGAGTTGAACCGACGGATTCCATCATGAAGCTAGCCTGTCGAAGATTATTTTCTTTACTTGTAATTTATGTTTGAACCATTTATTTTGTAAGCTTTATGGGACATTTTATTTGGTTGTATTTTACCTTTAGGACCGGCCACCCTATAGTGGCATAGTTGTGATTTTTTAGTCATTCTAACCCTAAAGGGTGCAAGTATAAATACTTGCAAATTAGGGTTTTTGAGGAGCTTTTGAACATTTGAGAAAAAACACCCCTTTTGCCGTGAGAGAGAGTGCCTCTTTCAAGTAATTGCTCTTATCAATTTCCTTAGTGAAATTGTGGCGAGTAGGCTTGGATTTGTTGTATGTTATATCAACAAATTACAAGTTGATCCTAATTCCAAACTAGTGCGTCATATCTGGTGAGGATTTAGTTACTTTTATGTAGTTTTTGTTCTTATGAAATTAGGGTTCTAATTTCGAAATTTGAAAGCACCTTTGAATTGAATTTGAATACCATTTCGTTTTCCCTTCTAGTAATTGTCATTTGATATATTGTAATTCATCACAATTTCGGAATTTCATTTGGAATATTGAGGCTTTTCCTTTGTTTGTGGCGTGGATGATCATTGACAATTCATCCCTTTTAGTTGATTGTGCTTGACCCCCCTTTAGGCACATCATATTTTGGTATCAGAGCTACAGGTTTAAGAGGAGGGATTGTTGCAATTGGGATTTTGAAAATTAATTTGGTTATCTTCATCTTGCCATGAGATTGCTTAAGGTTAAGAGGAGGGATTGTTGAATTTGAGATTTTTGATCCTTATATTGTTATCTTCCTATTGCCGTGAGTTGCTTATGGTTAAGAGGAGGAATTGTTGCAATTATGATTGTCCTTTGTTTCCATCTTGCAGTAAGTTAATTGAAGGTATATGAGAAGGGTTTTGTTGATTGAAGTTTTGGGAATTGAAAGTTTTTGGTAGTACCTTTGTGAACCGAATTGCAAGGGAGTGGAAATTCGGATCAAGTGAATGTATTTTTTTGTTGTTGTTACCTTGATGTTTACGTGATTGATCCTTGTTGAAATTGAGGATTAATTGAATTGTTTGTATTGGTACTAATTGGCGTGAGTATCTTACTTGGGAAGTTGAAACTTGTTGTTGTAGAAGTGGACATCTTGTTGTAATTTTTTATCTTGACTTCACCGTGAAGGAGAGGAAGGTAGTGCAATTTCGGAAGTGCAAATTGTGTAGGAAGGGAATTGTGTTTGTTTTTGCATTGTTGAATTTAGAATTGTGGAGGATATTTGCAATTTTCCAGATTTGATTAGTGTGTAAGAAAGGAAGTTATTTGATTTCAAAACAAGCATTAAGAGTGAAGGAGTTAATTGTGCTTGTTTGAATTTGAAAATTTGCATCTTACCAAATGTGGAGGAGTTGCAATTAGTGAAGAGGATTGATTTTCAAATTTAAATGCTGCCTTTCTTATGTTAATTTCGGTTGAAAAATGTGTTGAAGTGGACAAAGTGCACCGTGAGTGTGTAGGAGTGTATATGGTGTTGTGTGTGCAAATTGGAAGTGGAAGTGTATAATTTCCAGAATTGAATTTGCGTGGAAGAAGAGGAAACAATTTGAATTGAAACACATCCATTTACTTCAAGTAGTTAAGAGTGGTATTGAATATATTTCATTTGAATTTCAAATTGATTCTTACCATTTGTGGCAAAGTTGCATTAAGGGTGTCACTTGTAAAAATTGTTGCCGTGTTGTGAAGTGTATAGGTTTTGTTGTGCCGTTTCTTGTTGTTGTTGCAATTTAAAGAAGCCTATTAGTTAGTTGTTGTTTGTTCCTACCTTGGAAGTGAAGGGTTGCAACATATTCTTGTTGCGTAAATTTAGTGTGTTGTGTGTAAAGTGTATAAGTGGCGGAGTGAGTTGGTTTTGGCGTGAATTGTTTTTGTGAAGCAAGTGTGCTACAATTACTAGACATTGCATTGGTACATCAAATAGATTACATCCACAAAAATGTCTATTAATAGTGTGAATGGAGGAATGAGTGATGTAGCATATAGTCGAATTGGTGGAGGTCAAGGTTCTAATGTTGCAGGTGGGAGGACCTTAGATGAACAACTTCGGGACCTTAGAAAACTTGTTACTACATTAGCAACAAGGATTGATAGGATGACATTGCCACCACCACCAGTGATACACCTTCAGGAGCCACCTAGAGTAAAGGGAGATTATCATGCTCTTAGAGAAGATAGAGTTGGTAATTTCGGACTTAAACCATTCCCAGAAATGGAATTTAGACCACCTAGAGGCTCAGAGTGTGCAGAGCTACAAATGCCTTCACTTGAAGATAAGGGTTCCACAGTTGAAAGATGTCAAACACCACTGTGCCAACCTTCAGAGGTTTCTGAAGGTAATGATCAGTTGGACCAATTGTTAGAAGACTCTAGGGATCAGCATAACAGGGATGAGTCAGAGGAAACAAACTCGTTGGAAAGTGTTGAGATAGAGGAAACATCAGTCGATAATGAGTCCTTGTTTTTGTTACTGGAGAGATACATCCTAGAGATGGAGGAAAGAAAACAATCATCTACTATAGTATTTCAGATATTGGGATTCTGTAGAGATACTCCTTCAGATGGATTACTTTTGGGAAACAGAGTCTCTGCTGCATTTGCACTGCAAGATTTGAGGTCAAATCTTTTTGAGGTCCAAGGAGATGATGGGAATCAAAATCCGACAAGACCTATCATTAGGACAAAAATTGAAGGATTTCAAATCTTAGCAATGAGGGCCCATTTCAAGCAGATCAACCTCGGAATAAATTATTATCTAACCTCTTTTATCTTATTCATGAATTGTATATTCCAACAGGTATGCTTATTTGGTTTCACAAGGCGAATGATAAACTCACTAAGACTCAGCTTGTGGGTTATCTATGGACCGACCTGAACCGGCGATGAGTTGAACCGACGGATTCCATCATGAAGCTAGCCTGCCGAAGATTATTTTCTTTACTTGTAATTTATGTTTGAACCATTTATTTTGTAAGCTTTATGGGACATTTTATTTGGTTGTATTTTACCTTTAGGAACGGCCACCCTATAGTGGCATAGTTGTGATTTTTTAGTCATTCTAACCCTAAAGGGTGCAAGTATAAATACTTGCAAATTAGGGTTTTTGAGGAGCTTTTTGAACATTTGAGAAAATACACCCCCTTTGCCGTGAGAGAGAGTGCCTCTTTCAAGCATTTTCTCTTATCAATTTCCTTAGTGAAATTGTGGCGAGTTGACTTGGATTTGTTGTGTGTTATATCAACAAATTACAAGTTGATCCTAATTCCAAACTAGTGAGTCATATCTGGTGAGGATTTAGTTATTTTATGTACTTTTGTTCTTATGAAATTAGGGTTCTAATTTCGAAATTTGAAAGCAACTTTGAATTGAATTTGAATACCATTTCGTTTTCCCTTCTAGCAATTGTCATTTGATATATTGTAATTCATCACAATTTCGGAATGTCATTTGGAATATTGAGGCTTTTCCTTTGTTTGTGGCGTGGATGATCATTGACAATTCATCCCTTTTAGTTGATTGTGCTTGACCCCCCTTTAGGCACATCAGAACTGGAAGAAAACTTGAGCGGAGTGGAACTATAATAGGAGATTCAGAAGCTTCATTAAAAGGCTTCTGAATATCTTAAGAAGAATCAAGAGTAGCTACAACCTCAGGGCAACAAACATAGGCAGACCAAGATTTTCAATCCAGGTGACTTGGTTTGGATTCATTGCTGCAATGGTTGGTCTCTCTGCAAGATATCACAGCAATTTTCACTTAAAATAGAAGAACCATCATATTTGAGGGCAAATTTTCCATAGGTCTAAAGAGTTGATGGGAATCAAATCATCTCAACTATAAATGCATCCATCATTGTTATAAGACAACAACTAACGACTCTAGCAAGCATGGAACTTAAAGGCGGGCGGCTTCCTTTTGAAGATAAAACTATGCAAAGGGAAGGCTGGTGGTGTAGGTATTTAGGCCAGCCATAAAGGTCGGTGATGTAGGCCTTCAAGGCCAGCAGCCTAGCTTCCCACAAAGCTAGCGGCTTGCAATTTTAAGCTAGTTGTTTTACGTTGTTTCGAGCTAGTTCTTCTTTATACTATAAATACCTTTTTTGTAATGAAAATACGATAGATTTTAGACATTTGAGAAATACAAAAGTTTGAGTTTACTCTCATTCTTCTTACACTCTTATCAATCCTTGGATTACGGCGAGTGAAGGTATCGGGCTTGTTGTGTGTCATATTAACAAATCTATGCTAGGACTATCTTCTTGCTAATGTGTAATATCTAGTAAGTTTTTAGGGCTTTACCTTTTTATTATTGTTCATTTGATTATCAAAATTATTTGTTGTGATTCTTCGGTTAGGTTTGCAATTGCTTGGTTCTAAATAGCAATTAGGCACATCAATTGGCATCCTGACGCATTGATAAATGCATCTGATTGAATGTAAGACAATCATGTAAAAGGAATGAAGACACTATGTGATTTTCTTCAAGTTCCATCTAATTAAGTAGAACTCTCAATGATAGATTCTATAGTCCTTTCGTTCTAGCTCGAGTAAGTGATCCTATAACTGAATTGATTTGATTCCCACCATCTCCTCGAGCTTGTGGAAGATTTACCCTCAAATTTGATGGGTCTTCATAAAGATCTTCTAATAAGTAGGGTGATAGATCTAAAACATTGAAGGTAGCAGAAATATCATAGTCTCTTTGTAATTCCAACTTGTGAGCATTGCTATTGATGTGCTCTAAAATCTTGAAAGGCTTACCTACTATAGACGAAAGTTTTTGTGATTTCTTATGAGGAAATCAATCTTTGCTGAGATGAATCTAAACCAAATCACTTGGATTGAAAATCTTAGCCTTCCTATGTTTGTTGCCCTGAAGTCGCTATTGCTCTTGAGTCTTCTTAAGATGTTTAGTTGCCTTCTAATGAAGTTTTTGAATATCTTGGAAATGCTCCACTCCACTCAAGCTTTCTTCTTTTGCTACTAGTTTAGCTCTCAAATCCGGTGGAAGTGTAAGATTATAGCCATATACGACTTCAAAGGGGGACTTATCGGTTGAATTATAAGTCAACCTATTGTAGGCAAACTCAACAATAGGGAGACATAAGTCCGACTTGGTAAGATTTTTGCCAACCGTTACTTTTAGTAAGGCACCAAGAGTACGATTGATAACCTCTATCTGGCTATTTCTTTGAGGAAGACAACCGTTACTATACATGAGCTTAGTAGCAAGTCACTTCCAAACTGTCTTCTAGAAGAAGTTGAGAAACTTAGTGTGTCTATTAGACACTATGCTATGGGGAACACCATGTAACCTTACAATTTCCTGTATGAAAAGTTAGCAATGAAAAGCGCATAATCGGTTTTGTGATAAGGTATGAAGTGGGACATTTTACTGAAGCGATCTATGACCACCATCATGGAGTCTTGCATCTCTTTGTCTTGGGAAGACCTAAGACAAAATCCATACTAATATTAATTTATGGCTATGTGGGTAAAGGTAAGGGCATATATTCACCCCAAGTTTCCTTCTTTCCCTTTGCCCTCTTATAAACTCCATATCTCTCTAAAACTCTATGTACATCTTTCCACATACCCCTCCATTAAAAGTGTTTTTTTTAACAATTCTAAGGTCCTCTTTTTACTAAAGTGTCCTAATAATCCCCCAATATGAGCCTCTCCTATTAAAAATTCCCTCATAGACCCATAGGGTATACATAGCTTTCATGTTCTATATGGAAAACCATCTATCATATAATAACCATCTACTACAGCTCCTCTAGAACATCAATCAACAATCAACTTTAGATGATCATCATGAACATATTGCTCTTTCATCAATTCAAATCCAAGCAACTTTGATTGAAGAGAAGTGATAAGTACATGCTTGCATGATAACACATTAGCTACAACATTTGTACTTCCTTATATTTTATCATAGAAGCGAAGTTCTCTAAAAATTCTACCCACTTTACCTAACACTTAGATAAACGTTGTTGGCCCTTGAAGTACTTCAAAGATTTGTATTTTGTATAGATAATAAACTCTTTAGGAAGGAGATAGTGTTGCCACGACATTAATGTAAGCCCTAAGGAGTAAAACTCCTTATTATACACTAAGTAGTTTAAAGGTGCACCACTCAGTTTTTCACTGAAATATGCAATGGATCTCCTATCCTACATCAACACAGCACTAATACCAACTCCTGATGCATTACACTCTAGTTCAAAAGTTTTGTCAAAGTTTAGCAATGCTAAAACTAGAGCACTAGTTAGCCTTGCTTTAACCTCTTCAAAAATCCTTTGAGCCTGATCTCCCCAAACAAAAGGAACCTTTTTCTTAGTCAATTTAGTTAATGGACTCACTATGCTACTAAAGTTCCTAACAAATCACCTATAAAAAGAAGTTAAACCATAGAAACTCTTTACATCAGCTATTGACTATGGTGTTGGCTAATCCACTATGGCCTTAACTTTCCCTTCATCAACTCTCACACTAGAAACAGTTACAACAAAGCCTAAAAACGTTACCTCTAACTAATAGAACGAGCACTTCTTGAGATTCCCATATAATCTCTAATCTCTCAAGACTAAGAAGACTACTTATAAATGCTTAACATGACTCTCCAAGTCTCTACTAAAAACCAGAATATCATCAAAATATACAACTATAAATTTTCCCAAAAATGCTTTCAGGACATGATTCATAAGTCACATGAAGGTGCTAGGGGCGTTGGTTAACCTAAACGGGATGACTATCCACTTATACAAACCATGTCATGTCTTAAAAGCGGTCTTCCACTCATCCCCTGCTCTCACACGAATTTGGTGATACCTACTCTTAAGGTCAACTTTAGAGAACACCTGTGCACCATTTAGCTCATCCAATATATTATCAAGCTTAGGAATGGGATACCTATATTTGATAGTAATTTTATTGATGGCTCTACTATCAATGTACATTCACCATATACCATCCTTCCTTAGAACAAGGAGCATAAGAATAGCTTAAGGACTAGTACTCTCTCTGACAAAACCCCGTTCTATTAACTCATCCACTTGTCACTTTAACTCTTTAGCTTCTTCAGGATTTATGCGATATGTGGGTCGATTTGGTAAGATTGACCGAGGTTGCAAATCGATTGTATGTTCAATACCTCTCATTGGTGGTAACCACTTAGGCAACTCCTCAAGAAATACATCCATATACTCATCTAGCAATCGATTCACTATAGGCGGCAATTGTTCTTGCACATCAACCTCTATCATATACCACATCTATAATAAATATATTGGTTTCTCCCCCTAAATAGCCTCCTCCAGTTCTTTCCTCCCCACAAATAAAGACTTCTTTATAGTGGCTTTATTGATCTATCTCTATGCCTCTTGAACTTCAACTGTTGACATAGGATTTAAGACAATTTGCTTGCCATCCTCTTGGAACACATAGTTGTTCCTAAACCTATCATGCAATACCTTCCTATCAAATAACCACAATTTGCTAAATAGTATGTGTGATGCATATATAGGAAGAATATCATAGACAATCTCATCATAGTACCTCTCTCTTATGCCGAATGGAACTTTAGCCCTTTGAGTAACATGAAGATTGCCTTGTTCACTTAACTAGTGTAGCTTATATGGCTTAGGATGTGAAGTAGTGACTAGTTTCAATTTATTAACTAATGAAGTAGCCACTACATTGGTGCAACTACCACCATCAATAATAAGAGCATAAAGGTTACTTTGGACCTTGCAAGAAATAGGGAATAGGTTATCCCTATATTCTTCCTCATTAGTAAGAAAAATAGTGATCACCCTGCGCAACAAATTGATAGCCAAATACTGATCATTTCCTCTATCTTCATGCACCTCAACATCTGTATCCCTATAATACTCATCTAATACTATTGAAAAATCTATTGGCTCATGCATCTCTTCCTCATTGTCCTCACTCTCCACCTCTATAGCAGTCATCACCCTTCGATTTAGACATTGAGTAACTATATGTCCAAAACCTAAGCATTTGAAGCACTTCATTTAGTAGGTTTTTTCACTTGAGGGCCTAGCTACTATTTGCTTATTTTCAGCCCCAAAAACTGAGAAAAATTCTTATCTCCTTTAACATTTGTAATGGTTGCATTTCTTTCTGCATTCTTACCAGATTTCCCTTTATTTACTTTATTACCTTCTGAACCATAAAACTTATTAGAGGATCCATACTTGTTATTCATTGTTCTATAATGATTAGAATGCCTCTGTCTTTCAACCTTCAAAGCTAACTAGATGGCCTCATTAAGGGTGTCATATATAGCTCCACAATACAAGCAATCTCATATTTTAAGTCTCACATAAATCATGCCATCGTTTGCTCAGGAGGTTCAATGACCCCACATCGAATCATCAATGTTTCAAATTCTTGGACATACTCATCTATTATCTTGCCTCCCTGCCTCAATGTCTAAAGGTGCAAGAATAGCTCATGCCTGTAATGCTCTAGGATAAATCTCTTCCTCATAACCCGCTTCATCTCCTACCATTTATAGATCTTAGCATCACCATCTCTCCTTCTATTAACCACAATGTTCTTCCACCATAAGGCAATACACCCTGTAAACTTAACTACTGCTAGTCATACTTGGGTATTGTCATTAATTTCATAACACTCAAAAAGCACTTTCACCTTATCTTCCCAATCAAGGTAGTCTTCAGCAAATCCTCCTCCAACAAATGAGGGTATTTATAATTTAACATATTCCAAACCTCTAGGTAGCCTGAACTCACAATTATAATAATAATCATCTTCAAAATTATCATCTCTTCCTTCCTAGTGAGCATGGTAATCTCCTCCAAAGCACCTTACCCTATTACCTCATAATGCTCATTCCCTATGAGCATTGTTAATGGCTACTTAAGGTGGGGGTGCTTGCGGATTTACCAATAGTTGCTGGGGAAGTGTTGTCTGATCCACTTGTGTGGCTAGATTAGCAGTAATGGTGGTTAGATCATGTAATTACTCTTCTAAATTTCTCTTACCACCTACAGCATGATGTCCCTGACCTCCTCCTCCAAGCTGACGATTGGCTTCATCCCTAATTCCTCCATTCGCACTATCATTCAACATAGTTTACTGAATTGCAATTTCGACACAAAATTCCCAAACCACAATCACGCAAATCATAACACAAACCCAATTCTCTCCTTCACTTAATTCCAATCCACAATCAAGTAGCCCATGGTACAAACTATGGTATAAACCATAATTTCAATTCACAATCATGCTACTTATGAGACAAGCCCTAGTCTCAACCTTTGCTCAATTCTAATTCACCATCAAGCAACCTATGGCATAAATCACAGCACAAACTTAATTTCAATTCACATTTAAGCAACCCATGGTATAACTCACGGCATAAACCTAATTTCAATTCTTAATCAAGTAACCATGTTACAAGCCCTAATCTTAACCTTGGCTCTGATACTAAATTATGATATGCCAAATAATAGAAGAAATCAAATAAACACAAAAGTCCTAAAGACAAATTGCAACAAGCCAAAACCAAATTACCCAAACACCACAAAAAAACACACCCAATCCCTTACCAAATATGACATACTAGTAGAAGAGGGCCTAGTATGGTATTGTTGATATAAAACACAATAATCCCTATGCCTTTACTCACTACAATAAAAAAAATTGATAAGAGTTTTCAATGATAAGTGAATAGCTCCACTCATGTATATTATGAAATGTCTAAAAAGTTCCTATATGTTTTTATCCCAAGGGTATTTATAGTAGTTTCTAAAAGAAAACAAAAGAAAACCCCTTCTAAATAACCTATAAGCTGCCTAGAAAGCCGACTGACCTAAATGGATACACTGTCGACCTTTGGAAGTACACTACCAGCCTTTATGGCTAGCCTTCAATCTTGTTTAGTTTAGTTGATTAGCATCCCGAAGCACTAATAAATGCATTTGATTTAATGTAAAACAATCACGTAAAAGGAATGAAGATACTATGTGTTTTTCTTTAGGTTCCATCTAATCAAGTAGAACTCTTAATGATAGATTTGGTAGTCTTTTGGTTCTAGCTCGAGTAAGTGGTCTTGTAATTGAATTGATTTGATTCCCATCGGTTAGCCAGTTGAGTATAGGTTTTACCTTCTCCTCGTCCATTCAAGCTCCATCTCCAAGCATTATAAATCCCAAGAATATCACCTTAGGTCATTAAAATGTACACTTCTTCAAGTTGCCATAAAATTTCTCAACTCTTAGTAGTTTAAACATAACTCTTAGGTGTTCAACATAGTCAATCATATCTAGGCTATAGACTAGAATGTTGTCAAAGTAAACCACCATGCATTTACCTAACAGCTTGTGCAGTACGTGATTCATGAGCCTCATGATGGTGCTTAATGCATTGGTTAACTTAAAAGGCATAACCATCCACTTATATTGTCCGTAGCGTATTTTAATGGGAATCTTCCATTAATCACTTAGTCTCTTATAAATTTGATGGTAGCCACTCTTTTGAAAAGATCTAGGCTCCATATAGCTTCTCGAGCATGTCTTCCAACCTTAGTCTTAGATGTTGATACCTAATGGTGTTCTTGTTGATAACTCAGCTATCAATACATATCCTTCACCATCTTTCTTAGGCATTGACAATGTTAGCATAGTATAAGAGCTCATGCTCTCTCTTATGTATCCCTTCTCAATTAGCTCATCCACTTCGTGCTATAGTCCTTTAGCCTTTTCTAGATTCATGCAATAGGTAGGTCAATTCAGTAAAGAAGCTTTAGGCTAGAAGTCAATATTTTGTTTAATTGATCACGAGGTTAGTAATCCACTTAGAAACTCTTCAAGAAACAAGTCTTGGAAATCCTACAACAAATCCTTGACCTCCCTATGTAATGTGTCCAAGCCAATAGCTCTTAGCAATTACTTGATCAAGAGCAAGTACATTAGCTCACTCGAGTTTATGCTTATCTCAACTTGCCCTTTCCCATGAATAAGGTCTTCTTCTAAGCTTAAGCTATGTGAGCTTGAGCTTCCTCTACTTCCCTAGGTGTCATAGGATATAAGATGATCTTCTTACTATCCTTCTAGAATGCATAAGTATTAAGGTGCCCATCATGCAATATACGTTGGTTGAACTTCCACGGTTGTCTGAGTAATACATGTGAACTGCACATGGGTAGCACATCAAAAGGACCTCATCTTGGTATCCGTTCCTAATTATTATTAGCACTTGCACTTGCTACATAACATATAAGGCTCCCTTCTCATGCAACTAATGTAGTTTACATGGTTAGGGATGTTTAATAGCTAGCAATTTTAGCTAGTTAGTTAAAGATAATGTAGCTATATTAGTACAATTTCCTCCATTAATAGTTAGTGCACACAAGTTTCCTTGAACCATACATTCAATATGGAACAAGTTCTCTCTCTACTTATCCTCTTTTGATGGGGTCACACTTAGATCTCTTTTGATCACTAAGCTTAAATACCATTTTTCT
Organism: Laguncularia racemosa; assembly: GCA_037954665.1. NCBI lineage: Eukaryota > Viridiplantae > Streptophyta > Magnoliopsida > Myrtales > Combretaceae > Laguncularia > Laguncularia racemosa. Next base: position 282,908 of record JBBMOL010000403.1, read on the forward strand.
TGATATATACTGTGGCATCCTCATAATTGTGGTACTTAGTGAGGGCTTCCTTAATAGTCTTCAATTTCTCCTTAACTTCCTTCTTGTCATCGCTCTCAATCTCATACTATAGTCCTTCACCCTTCAAAATCATCACTCTAAGGTTTGGACAATAAGAGACAATATGTCCAAAATCGAGACACTTGTAACACTTGATCTGGCTCATTTTTGCCTTTCCACATTAATCCTACTTTTGTTCATAATTGGTGTTGATACGCGTAAACTTACTCTCAACTTTAAAATAAAGCGTATTTATACTAGTAAGTGCACTAAGCTATGTATATGTATAATACTAGTGAGACTAGGTTAAACTCAAAGAGGCAAATTAGTTACTAGGACTTCCCTTTCCCTTTATTATCTAACCTTCAAATTAAAGTTCATAAATTATAAACTAATAAACTAAAAATAAATTGATTAACCTAAACTAATAATTAATAGTAATTAACAATGTTGTCAAAATCGCAAGTTAACTCGAACGTTTCTACAATTTTACAAGTTGGTAAGCACATTTCTAGTAAACTTGCATGTAAAAAATTTTTTGAGGTAAAATTGTAGTAGAATAGCGATTCCACATGTGGAATCGGTACAATTGCAAGTCCACTAGCATTTTTATGTTTCTTCTACAAGGTCTTATTTTCCATCAGTAGAAGGAGTGAAGAGGAAGTAGCCCAGCCTAGTTGAAGACGTGCAGCCTAGAGAAGCCTAGCCTAGCCCAAAATTCAAGTAAATTTGTAGGCTATAGCTTTCATTCTTCAACTACGTCAGGCGTCACAGTATGTATGTGTACTATTTCTAACTTTCTATTCGTACTTTTTCCCATCGATTCCTTCAAATAGTATCGTTTTTTTTTTCTAATCTTGAATCTTAAGTGTCGATCTTGTGTAGGGTAAATGTCAACCTTTAGGAGTTGCTACTGTTGTTGTTGTATGTTCGTTGGTCATCACTCGTCGCTCATCGATATGTTACGTTATGCTAAATTTTTTGTGTTTTTTTTTGTCGGTCGTTGGTTTTCCTGTTCCTATTTATGATCTTGTTCGTGTTAAGCACTCATGTTTGATTGCTATAACTTTCCTTATTTTAATTAATATTTTTGTAATAGTAAATAAAATAAAAGGTAAATAACTTTAACTTTATAAGAATTTTTTAGATTTTTAATTTTATAGGATAATTATAAATGTATTTACATTTCTCTCTTTTCAATATCTTATAGTTATAATACTTTTAAATATATATTGTTAAGTAAATATATTTTGAATTAATAATCACAAATAGTGCAAAAATTTACCTAATAATATATAATTTTGAAGGCTTTTCTTTTTATAGTACTTATTTTATTATTTACTTTTGGTTAGTAGTTATTTGTCATTTTGTTTTTGATATTACTCCTTTTTAATGGTATATTTTCGTTATCAACTTTTATTTATTAGTAATTTCTTAAAGTTACAATTAATTTTTAAATTTTATCTATTACCTTTTAGCTTTTGTATATATAATTAGGTGAAACTCGCTTTATACATGATGATGGGAATCAAACCTCTTGACCTAGCACTATGAAACCTTCTTGAACAAGGGGAACCAAGACATTTTCATACTATCTTTATTTAGTTATGTAATTTGTTTTGCATTTTCTTTTAAGAAGGTAAAATTGCCGATATTATAGGTATTGTGAATGGGTCATGTTCCATAATGAACCGAATTGAACCAAGGGAGAATCGGTCTTGTGTTTTCCTCTTTGTGATCGTGATTGAAGCTTGAAGGAACTGACCATGTATACTAGTTACAGTGTTATATTTCCCTTATTTAGAATAGGTATAAATACTTTTTGTTTAGGTCATTTTAGAAACTTTTTTCAAATTAGAAAATTGACTTCTTTGCCATAAAAGAGCTTATTCTTATCAGGCAACTCTTATCAATTCTACCATAGAGAATTGTGGCGAGTTTGGCTTATGGATTTCTGTGCGTAACATCAATCATTCTTAAGTCCTTTCCAATTATCGCTAGTGTGTAATATCTTGTACGTAATTGGATTTCAGTTGTTTGTCTTTTCATTTCACACAATTTAGGGTTCTTCTCAAGCTAGGGTCACCCGATTGGTTAGGAATTGAAATCAATTATTCTTCCTTCTTAGATTTGTGTTGAATTATTCATTTGGCGCACATCATAATTTGGTATCAGAGCATAGGTTTGTGGAAGGGAATTCGTGAATCACAAATTGGGGATTTAGGGTTCTTGTTCTTCCATTTCATAATTGATGTTGTGTGAAGTGGAATTGAAGTTCTTGTGTTAAATTGTACCGTAAAACAATTCTTGTTGTGGTTGAATTTGAAGGAGGGATTGAGTTGGGGATTCTTGCTATGAAGGTTGGGAAATATTTTTAAATTGATTCCATATTTACCTTGTGTGGTAAATTGTGCATTAATTCCCTTTGAATGCACTTTGACTAAAGCTTGGAATCATTTTTATATTGTGATTATGGAAGTGTGCCGTGATTGTGAAGTGCACCATGGGTGTGTAAGTATTGGTGGAGTGTGCTTTATGTCTTGAAGTGAGTTGAACTTTGAAGGATTTTTGTGTATACATGGAAGTGTTCTTGTGTGTGTTGCATCGTAGATGTGTAAGTGAAGTCGTGGAGTGTGTGTTGCACTGTGGGTGTGTGTATGTGTGTTGCCGTGAAGTGTGTTGTGGTTTGAGGGTGTGTGTGTACATTGAAGTGTAAGTGTTATGCTATGGAGTTGAGTCCTATAAGACCTATCACTAGGGTAAGAGCTAAAGAGTTACAAAATTTGGTGATGAGGGTCCTTTTTGAACAAATCGACCCCAGAAATATTTGTATACTAACTTCTTTTCTATTACTTATTTGTTGTGCATTCCAGCAAGAATACTTGTCGAGTTTTACAAGGCGATGGACAAACTTACTAAAACTCAGCTTGTGGGTTATCCATGGACTGACATAAATTGAAGATGAATTGGACCAACAAATTATTTGCTTGAATCAAAGAACTAGCCATTTGAAGATCATTTTCTTTTGTACTTGTATTTTATTATTGAACCAGTCACTTTTTAATCATTTTTTGGACTTTTGATTTACTTGTATTGTGTTGCTTAGAACTAGCCACCCAAGTGGCATAGTTGTAATTTTCATGTGATTTTACCCTAATAGGAGCAAGTATAAATACATGAGGGTTTTTTGGGGACTTTTGAACATCTTATTTCTGAAAATTTTGGCCGTAGAAAGCTTGCCTCTTTCACGTCTCAAACTCTTATCAATTTCATCATTGGAATTGTGGCGAGTTGACTTGAGAAGTATTGTAAGTAACATCAATTTCTTCTTAAGTTGCTTCCAATTACTTTTAGTGCATCATATCTATTTGCAATTGATTGTGTTCTTTTGTTCTTGTTCACGTGTTACGGATCTAAATTTTCATATTTGAATTCAATTCCAATTTGATTGGAATTCGGTTCATCTTTGTGCGATCTTTAACATATATGACAATTACAAGTGATCTTCATTATAATTTTTCCTTGTAGTCATTTGAATTCACGTAATTAGGGTTCATTTGATTGTGGGTTTCATGCCATCTTGTTGTGGAATTAGAAGTAGATTTAGTGTTCTTGCAATCTCATTAAAAGGCATATCATCATTTGGTATTAAAGCAAGTTGTTCATACAATTAGGGTTCACTTGGCAATTGTTCATCACACCATTTTGAGAACTTATTTTGATTGAATTCTTCAACTGGTTGTGTTTATGTGCTTTGGAATTAAGGCACATTAGTGTGATCATGAAGGTTATATTGAATTGTTCTTTTGTGTTGTGAAGAGTATTAGTTGGAGGAATTGGTGTAAAGTTGTGATTGTATAAAAAAAAAATCAAAATCATGTCAAATGATAGTGTGAATGGTGGAATTGGCAATGGGGCTAATAGTCAGGTTGGAGGAAGAACACTAAAGGAACAATTGTAGGATCTCACCACTATTGTTGCCACATTAGCAACATAGGTAGATCAAACGACGATGCCACAACCACTAGTGGCAAATCTACAGGCACCCCTACCTCGAGTAGCCCATCAGAATGCTCGCAGGGAAGGAGCTATTAGAGGTAATAGAGGTAGGAGGATGGAAGGTGATTATCATGCTTTTAGGGAAGAAAGGGAGGATAATTTTGAAAATGAGCCTTACCTTAATCATGAGTTCAGACTACCTCGGGGCTCAAAATATGTAAAATTGTAGATGCCTTCACTTGTTGGAAGGGGTTCTGTAGAAGACTACTTAGATTGGGAGGATAAGGTAGAGGGCCTATTTAAATGTTATGAGATTAACGATCACACTCGGGTTAGCCTTGCAACTGTAGAGTTTATTGGTTATGCTGCCTTATGGTGGAAGAATCTTAGGGCTAGTAGATGAAGAGATGGGGAGGTAGAGATACATACTTAGCAGGAAATGAAATGGGTTATGAGAAGGAGGTTTATACTAGAGCACTATAGGTAGGAGTTGTTTATGCATCTCCAAACATTGAGGTAGGGAGGTAAATCGAACCTCCTGAACAAACCCTAGCACGATTTGTGTCGGGGTTAAAGTATTAAATTTCCTGCATTGTAGAGCTCCAGAGTTATGACACCTTTGATGAGGCCATCTAGCTAGCTCTAAAAGTGGAGAGATAGAGGTGATCCAATCCATTTAGAGCAGTGAGCAATAGGTATGGAACTTCTACAAAACCTCATGGGTCAGATAGGCAGCAAATTGAACAAAAGGGAATAGAGAAAATTGATAAAGCTGTGGACACAAATAAAACTATTACTAATAGGGAGAGGGAAATTTTTAGAAAAGGAAAAGAGGTTGTTGGGGCTGATATTCGACAAACATTGCCAGGGTCAACAAGTGGAATAATGTGTCAAATCAAATGCTTCAAATGCATGGGTTTTAGACATATGGCTGCTCAATGTCCTAACAAAAGGGTGATGACTACTATGGAGGTAGAAAATTCAGAGGAAAAAGAACATATACTAGAGCCTAATGATTTGTCTATAATGCTACAAGAGTATTATGGTGATCCCGAGGTTGAAGCACGTGAAGACAAGGGAAATGATAAATATCTATCTATTAACGTGTTATGCAGGGTAATGACTATATCTCAAGATGTTGGGGACTTATAGAGGGAAAACCTGTTCCATACTCCTTGTCAGGTTCTAGGTAGTTTGTGTGTTCTTTTCATTGATGGTAGTAGTTGCACTAATGCCATACCTACTGCAATAGTAAATAGATTGCAACTAGTCACTAGTCCATAGCCTCATCTCTATCAATTGCATAGGTTTAGTGTACACAACAAATTGTTTGTCACTCAAAGGGCTAAGGTTCCAATTAGCATAGGAAAAAAATACCATGATGAAATTATTTGTGATGTTTTTCCTATGTGCACATTTCATACACTACTAGGTAGACCTTGGCTATTTAACAAAAGAGTGATGCATAATGGGTTTAGAAACACCTATGTGTTTCATAAGGATGGTGAATGGATTATCTTGACTCTTATGTCACCAGTTAAGGTACATGAGTTCCAAGAACAAATTAACAAAACTAATAAAACTACTAGGTAATCAAGACTTTAGGGCGACAAGCACATGCAAACTAAAGTTTTCAGTCCAGGAAAAGACCCATTAGATTTGAGGGCAAATCTTCCACAGGCTCGAAGAGATGATGGGAATCAAACCTCTTGACTTAACACTATGAAACCTTCTTAAACAAGGGGAACCAAGACATTTACATACTATCTTTATTTATTTTATGTAATTTTTTTTTTGCATTTTCTTTCAAGTAAGTACAATGGTCGGTATTACAGGAAGATGACCAAACACAATAGCAATTGGTTTGTGAATGGGTCATTGTCCATAATGAGCCAAATTGAACCAAGGGAGAACCAGTCTTATGTTTTCCTCCTTGTGACCGTAATTGAAGTTTGAAGGAACTGAGTAGGTGTACTAGTTACATTGTTGTATTTCTCTTATTTATAATAGGTATAAATACTTGTTATTTAGGTCATTTTAGACACTTTTTTCATATTAGAAAATTGACTTCTTTGTCTTGAAAGAGCTTGTTCTTATCATGCAACTCTTATTAATTCTACCATAGAGAATTGTGGCAAGTTTGGCTTAACGATTCTTGTGCGTAACATCAATCATTCTTAAGTCCTTTCTAATTATCACTAGTTTGTAATATCTGGTATGTAATTGGATTTCATTTGTTCCTCTTTTCATTTCATGCAAATTAGGGTTCTTCTTAAGCTAGGGTCACGCAAATGGCTAGGAATTGAAATCAATTGTTCTTCCTTCTTAGATTTGTGTTGAATTATTCATTTGGAGCACATCACATGATTTATCATTTTAGTAATAAAATATCTATATTATACAACTTATGCTTGATTATTTTTATTATGACTTTTATTGTAAATTTACAATTTATGACCAAAATAAATGTTGAATTTCCTTGTTTCTATTATCTATTATATATTTTTAATGACTATTGTAAGTAAATTTACAATATTTGGAAGTTATTTTACATAGGTTATAGAAACTTACATTTCTACATTCTGTTTCTACGTTTCGATTCCATGGACCCCTTAGCAATTTTACTTAAAATCGCAATTTTGACAACCTTGTTAATTAAAACATATAAGAATGCAAAACCACCATGTTCAAGTATTGATCTCCCTAAGATACCTATATAATTTATTCCATCAATCTTATCTCAATTTACTGGACCATGAGAATTCCTGAATTGAACTAATAACTCCTTCAAGATTATTAATTCCTAACTTTAGGTTGATTAATTGGAATCTCTTCCTAATTAAAACTCCGTGAGTCACATTATCATTCTTTTAATTCTACAATTAAGTTTGACCATAATCTAGAAGATTTATATCGTCTTATCTCTAGGTCTGCATGCAACTCCTTCTAATTATGTAGATATATTCATATGCTAGATCTCTTGATCTTCAAGTATGAAATAAGATAATGTAAATTAAACTTTAGAATATTAATTTATAGAAAGTAGAGCACACATAATTGGACTATAATGAATTGAGAATTATAGAATTGAATAAAGAAGTAAGAGGTTGATCACATAGTTCCTAGGTTTTCAATGTCTAACAATCAAACTAGCTAAACATAATAATCAAAAGTAAATAGAAAAGTAAAAATCATGATAAAAATCTCCTTGTTAAATTGCTAAATCTTGCACTCTTAACTCTTGGTTGCTACTTCTCAAAACCGTATTTTATCCTTCAAAGTATGCTAAAAGTTCCCCTTTTCTTATCTTCCAATTCCTTTATGGCAAATTAAAATTCACAAGACTTAGGTGTGATCACAGTTGTGAACACAATCATGAACCTCATTGTTTCCAAACTTGACTTTTAATGAAGTTTGCATGTTTATAAGCAAGATCATTGATTTGATCTTAACTGTGTTCCTCTCCAATTGCTTATTACTCCTTTATAAAATCACGGTTGAAGTTTATGGGTAGTGATTTAGGGCATAACCTTCTTCTAAACTTCATAACTTTTTCATTTTAGCTCCAAATCTCATGAAACTTGTTAAAGTTTCTTCCTTTTACTTCCAATTAACTCTTTAACCCTTGAAAAATCAAAATTTAACACATTTGAGTGTCAAAACTGATCAAAATACCCATTTATTTTATAAGAACATTATAAAAATCACTAATAAAATTAATACAATTAACCTCTATCAAAATTCCATACACTTAAAATTTTGCTTGTCCTTAAGAAAAATATATCAATCATGAAAAGTTCTCAAGGGTAACAATTTCATTGAGTACACTTTTTACATAGAAATTTAACTTTATATTGCACATAATCCACTCAAAGCTCAAGAGATCATACTCTTCTTCTATTAACTTACATCTACAAATTTAAAATTCACATTCTAGTGATATCGATCTATCCTCTATCCTAAATCTATAAACAAGTTTACCTATCAATTTTAAGTATAGTAGATAACAATACCTGGTATCAATTTTATAAAGACTATAATTACTAGCAATTACCTTTTCTTCTATTATTTAATATTAAAAACCAAATGAGAAAATTAGCGAGTGAACTAAGAAAATAATAATCTATAAAAACATACCCAAATATTAAATTCGCCTAGAATTACTAATGAAATTAACTAATTATTATTTAATTCCATAATTGTATTCTTGGATTATGTATGATTACTAGTAATTACCTTTTCTCATGTCATCTAATTGTAAAAACCGAATGAGAAAATTAGCAAGTAAACAAAGAAAATAATAATATGTAAAAGCATACTCGGATATTAGATCCCTTAGAATTACTAGTGCAATCAACTAGTCATTATTCAATCCATTATTGTATTCTTAAATTGTGAGTCTAGTTTGAACTAATAGCTTTCTCGAGTCTACTAATTCTTAACTCTAGGTAGATTAATTAGAATCTTTTCCTAATTAAAACCCCTATAATTACATTATCTTCGATCAACGAATTTTACTATTAAGTTTGACCCTAATCCAAAAAATTTACATTCTCCTATCTTAAGGATCGCATATAACTCCTCTCAATTATGTTAGATCTATTTAAACATAGGATCTCTTGATTTCCATGAATGAAATCATACTTCAAACTAATATGCTAGCAATATTAATTCGAAAACAATAAAGTACACACAATTGCATTGCAAAAATATCAATAATTTCACTGAATAATATGTCAGAAATTACATGTTAATTCTAGAGTTCATCATACTTAAGTGCAAAATAAAATTAAGTTAGCATCATGTTAAAATTAAAAAAAAAAACTATAAAAATAATGCATAAAGAAAAATGTAAAAAATCAATGATAATAGTAAAATAAAATCATATGATTACTTTCATTCTAACTCTAAAATTCTATATGTCAAAGCTTGGACTCTGCACTCCTTTTATGGTGATCAAATGTGTCTTGGAAAGAAAAGTTATATCTTCATGCAATGGAAAGTTGAATTTTTATAAAATAGGAAGGTTGTTTTTAATAGGTAGGAAATTGCATCTTCAATATTATTTGTAAACCAAGAAAGTATTATTTAATAACTATGATAGAATAAAAAAGTGGAATTTGTGAGCGACACGACCACAACATGGCTTGCATAATCATGTATCTTGATTTATTAATAAACTCCTTTTTTATAGATACATGAGTACCAATGTGGTCATGATGGTGATCATGTTGAAGCTTTTCTTATAAACTACATCAACATGGTCATATATGTGACCATGTACCTTTCAAAATTGCATAACTTGTTCATATGAGCTCCAAATCCCATGAAACTTGCGTAATTTATTTTCTTTAATCCAAAATTACTTTAAAGGACCTAAAATCAAAATATGAGCAAAATCAATGTGTTATTTAATAAAAACTAAAAAAATTAATCAAGACTATACAAAAACCAAATAATAACAAGTGTAATTATACACTTATCACTTAGCAACTTTTATCTTTACATAGCTTTACTCAATTATATATAAGTGCCCTTAAAACATTAGAAAAATTATAAGCAAGAGGATTAATGTTTAGTGATGTGCCTAAAGGGGGGTCAAGCACAATCAACTAAAAGGGATGAATTGTCAATGATCATCCACACCACAAACAAAGGAAAAGCCTCAAATTCCAAATGAAAATCCGAAATGTTGATGAATCAAAATATATATATAGAACAACGATGGCTAGATAGAAAATGAAATGAGATTCCAATTCAATTCGAATTACTCCAAATCTAAAATTTAGAACCCTAATTTCATAAGAACAAAAGTACATAAAATAACTAAATCCTCACCAGATATGACTCACTAGTTTGGAATTAGGATCAACTTGTAATTTGTTGATATAACACACAACAAATCCAAGTCAACTCGCCACAATTTCACTAAGGAAATTGATAAGAGCAAATGCTTGAAAGAGTCACTCTCTCTCACGGAAAAAGGGGTGTATTTTCTCAAATGTTCAAAAAGCTCCTCAAAAACCCTAATTTGCAAGTATTTATACTTGCACCCTTTAGGGTTAGAATGACTAAAAAATCACAACTATGCCACTATAGGGTGGCCGGTCCTAAAGGTAAAATACAACCAAATAAAATGTCCCATAAAGCTTACAAAATAAATGGTTCAAACATAAATTACAAGTAAAGAAAATAATCTTCGGTAGGCTAGCTTCATGATGGAATCCGTCGGTTCAACTCATCGCCGGTTCAGGTCGGTCCATAGATAACCCACAAGCTGAGTCTTAGTGAGTTTATCCATCGCCTTGTGAAACCAAATAAGCATACCTGTTGGAATATACAATTCATGAATAAGATAAAAGAGGTTAGATAATAATTTATTCCGAGGTTGATCTGCTTGAAATGGGCCCTCATTGCCAAGATTTGAAATCCTTCAATTTTTGTCCTAATGATAGGTCTTGTCGGATTTTGATTCCCATCATCTCCTTGGACCTCAAAAAGATTTGACCTCAAATCTTGCAGTTCAAATGCAGCAGAGACTCTGTTTCCCAAAAGTAATGCATCTGAAGGAGTATCTCTACAGAATCCCAATATCTGAAATACTATAGTAGATGATTGTTTTCTTTCCTCCATCTCTAGGATGTATCTCTCCTGTAACAAAAACAAGGACTCATTATCGACCGATGTTTCCTCTATCTCAAAACTTTCCAACGAGTTTGTTTCCTCTGACTCATCCCTGTTATGCTGATCCCTAGAGTCTTCTAACAATTGGTCCAACTGATCATTACCTTCAGAAACCTCTGAAGGTTGGCACAGTGGTGTTTGACATCTTTCATCTGTGGAACCCTTATCTTCAAGTGAAGGCATTTGTAGCTCTACACACTCTAAGCCTCTAGGTGGTCTAAATTCCATTTCTGGGAATGGTTTAAGTCCAAAATTACCAACTCTATCTTCTCTAAGAGCATGATAATCTCCCTTTGCTCTAGGTGGCTCCTGAAGGTGTACCACTGGTGGTGGTGGCAATGTCATCCTATCAATCCTTGTTGCTAATGTAGTAACAAGTTTTCTAAGGTCCCGAAGTTGTTCATCTAAGGTCCTCCCCACCTGCAACATTAGAACCCTGACCTCCACCAATTCGACTATATGCTACATCACTCATTCCTCCATTCACACTATTAATAGACATTTTTGTGGATGCAATCTATTTGATGTACCAATGTAATGTCTAGTAATTGTAGCACACTTGCTTCACAAAAACAATTCACGCCAAAAACCAACTCACTCCGCCACTTATACACTTTACATACAACACAATAAATTCACGCAACAATAATATGTTGCAACTCTTCACTTCCACGGTAGCAACAAACAAAACTAACTAAAATGCTCCTTTAAATGGCAACAACAACTATACACTCCACTTCCACCGCAACTTACATACATACACGGCAACAAATTCACAAGTGACAACCTTAATGCAACTTTGCCACAAATGGTAAGAATCAATTTCAAATTCAAATGAAATATAATCAATACCACTCTTAACTACTTGAAGTAAATGGATGTGTTTCAATTCAAATTGTTTCCTTTTCTTCCACACAATTCAAATCTGGAAATTATACACTTTCACTTCCAATTTGCACAACACAACACCATATATGCTCCTACTCAATCACGGTGCATTTCTCCACTTGTATAACATTCTTCAACCGAAATAAACATAAGAAGGCAGCATTTAAATTTGAAAATCAATTCACTTTACTAATTGCAACTCCTCCACATTTGGTAAGATGCAAATTTTCAAATTCAAACAAGCACAATTAACTCCTTCACTCTTAATGCTTGTTTTGAAATCAAATAACTTCCTTTCTTACACACTAATCAAATCTGGAAAATTGCAAATATCCTCCACAATTCTGAATTCAACAATGCAAAAAAAAACACAATTCCCTTCCTACACAATTTGCACTTCCGAAATTGCACTACCTTCCTCTCCTTCACGGTGAAGTCAAGACAAAAAATTACAACAAGATGTCCACTTCTACAACAACAAGTTTCAACTTCCCAAGTAAGATACTCACGCCAATTAGTACCAATACAAACAATTCAATTAATCCTCAATTTCAACAAGGATCAATCACGTAAACATCAAGGTAACAACAACAAAAAAATACATTCACTTGATCCGAATTTCCACTCCCTTGCAATTCGGTTCACAAAGGTAATACCAAAAACTTTCAATTCCCAAAACTTCAATCAACAAAAACCCTTCTCATATACCTTCAATTAACTTACGACAAGATGGAAACAAAGGACAATCCTAATTGCAACAATTCCTCCTCTTAACCATAAGCAACTCACGGCAATAGGAAGATAACAATATAAGGATCAAAAATCTCAAATTCAACAATCCCTCCTCTTAACCTTAAGCTCTGATACCAAAAGATGATGTGCCTAAAGGGGGGTCAAGCACAATCAACTAAAAGGGATGAATTGTCAATGATCATCCACTCTACAAACAAAGGAAAAGCCTCAAATTCCAAATGAAAATCCGAAATGTTGATGAATCAAAATATATATATAGAACAACGATGGCTAGATAGAAAATGAAATGAGATTCCAATTCAATTCGAATTACTCCAAATCTGAAATTTAGAACCCTAATTTCATAAGAACAAAAGTACATAAAATAACTAAATCCTCACCAGATATGACTCACTAGTTTGGAATTAGGATCAACTTGTAATTTGTTGATATAACACACAACAAATCCAAGTCAACTCGCCACAATTTCACTAAGGAAATTGATAAGAGCAAATGCTTGAAAGAGTCACTCTCTCTCACGGCAAAGGGGGTGTATTTTCTCAAATGTTCAAAAAGCTCCTCAAAAACCCTAAATTGCAAGTATTTATACTTGCACCCTTTAGGGTTAGAATGACTAAAAAATCACAACTATGCCACTATAGGGTGGCCGATCCTAAAGGTAAAATACAACCAAATAAAATGTCCCATAAAGCTTATAAAATAAATGGTTCAAACATAAATTACAAGTAAAGAAAATAATCTTCGGCAGGCTAGCTTCATGATGGAATCCGTCGGTTCAACTCATCGCCGGTTCAGGTCGGTCCATAGATAACCCACAAGCTGAGTCTTAGTGAGTTTATCTATCGCCTTGTGAAACCAAATAAGCATACCTGTTGGAATATACAATTCATGAATAAGATAAAAGAGGTTAGATAATAATTTATTCCGAGGTTGATCTGCTTGAAATGGGCCCTCATTGCCAAGATTTGAAATCCTTCAATTTTTGTCCTAATGATAGGTCTTGTCGGATTTTGATTCCCATCATTTAGGGTCAAGTTCAAATAGAAAATCAAATTTTCAAGTGGTTAAAATAGAAAATTAATGTTACACTATATAATTCAAACAAAGGATCCTATTATGGTTTTTTTATAGATAGTAAAGAAACCAATTGTTTGAATCATTTATTAGGTTTATGTGATAATAATTGATACCTTATTTAAACTATTTAATATAACATTATTTATTTATTTTAACCATTTAAAAGTTTGATTCTTTATTTTAACCACTTATCATAACATTAATCATTTATTTTAATCACTTAAAAATTTAATCCCCTATTTAAACTTGACCCCAAACAGTGACTCCTTTGCTTATAATTATTCCTTGAAACACTTAAACTACTAAAGTGTATAGGAGTTCGACAACAAATCTATATAAATTGAAGTTAACCACACCATTCAAACAAAGATTTATAAACTTAAAGTCAAATTTAACATCAACTAATTAAGAAATAGTTATCCATACTTTGTATGCTCAACTAAAATGTATACACTCCCCTCTTCCATCTCTCTAAACACAATAATTTAAAGCAAATGAATACCACATCAATTCATCCCTAATTATTTCCCTAGTTTTGATTTTTGTGGGAAGGTTTACTTTTCTTTTGCTATACATATATTTTAATTCAATTTATAGACTAGTTTCATGGGTTAGTAAGTCCTAAGTTAGACGACCTTAGACTATTAAGTTTTAAGATACCACTTTGAGCCAACTACCACCTTAATTAATTTATTTATTTTAGTTTTCTTGAACTTTTCTCTTGACCCATTTATCGAGTTTTTGGTCGATTATCTTAAGCTTGTCACATAAGTTAAGTAGGTGTTATTTCCCTAAAAAGAGGCAACCCTCAAGCTTAATCACTTAAGTTAACAAGGCCCACTATTGATTTTTCAAGAAATTTCAAGGGACAAACATCATTTGTTTATTTACTAAAGATTAGTGTGTTTTAAAGACTTCTAAGGAATGAGCATAGATTAAAGTAAGTCTAAAAATATAAATAACTATCTCCTAATCAACAATATTCCTCTTACTTTTAAGTCTTAAATTTAAGCTTAAATAATAAGAAACTAAACCTTACATAGATTTCATTGATCAACTCTAGCAAAGTGTAAAAAGGTCATCAATAATGAAGGAAAACTCAAAAATTGAAAATTTCATCTCAAAAAGTTTCTTTTTGTTTTAAATGTAAATTAATATTAGATATTAGTGTGTAATGTTAGTTTTTTTTTTCTTTTTTCCAAAAAGTAAGGATCATTTATTCATTAAAAGACTTGTAGATTAGCTTTTAATACAAGGCATTTCTTTTTTATCTAGAAGTATTAAGCCTCTATAATAAGCATCTAGATTAAAAATTTTAGATATCACAAAACTTGTAGTGCCCTAGAACCTGGAGCACCATAGCCCACCATGTGTCATTACTACTGAGCGACACACTAAGGCTCTAAACCTCAACATACTTTAAAACCTACTCAAATACATTATCCATTATACTACTATAACTATAAACAAATGAATGACTCATAGATGAGTCATTCCAAATTTCATTATTTAATAACTACAAAGTCTCAAGCTACAATCTATCTCCATAGTTTAAATTTAATAATAAAACATCAATTTATAATAATTCATAATTCTTATCACTCTTCCTCCACATAGTAATAGTGTTCTCTTCCCATCTCATCCATGTAATGTCCTACCAAGTTTCCATTCTTATCATACTCTAGTTTTTCATCATTTTCGCCTATAGCTAAAAAATATATATATATATAGGAAGGGGGGTGAGCTTAAGCTTCGTACGTGAGTATCACACCCACATGCACATGGCACACCACATTAATATCACATGCAAGTATGTAGCATTTATCCTCAACAGATTCACAATTCAATTCACACATTAACACTAATAATGAATTATAACACATGGGGGTACTTATAACCCCGGTACACAAAACATTTCTCTTAGTGGGAACTTCCTCTGCGGGCCTCATCTAACCCTAATGGGAATTGCCACTACAAGCCCCGTCTATCCCTAATCTACCTTAGATAATTTCGATAAATGGCTCCACTAGAAACAACACGACATACCAATCATCGAAGTGCCCCTTAAGGATCTACAAGTGCAGGCCCTTAAGCCGAGCCAAGCACAAGCAACATATCACATTCGATTCACATAACACTATATTACTCATGATCCCACATAATTCACATTATGTCTTAGCATTTCATTATTTCATATGCAATTCATTTGGTAACTTCCTAGCAATCACATACAACAAACAAAATAAACACGTACATGGAATCTTAGCCTTATGCACTTCTTGTCCAAAGCTTAAGCTAAATCGATATCTGTATGATCATCAAGACATCACTCTTAGTACTAATCCAATTATAGTATACTTCTCCTAATTCCACTTAATCTATTAGGTCATCTAAGGTTTTATTAATTATTTTGGTTGTGTTGAACTTGGTTAATTAAGAAGATAATTTGATGTATAATAATAATTCTCATTACTTAATACGGCTATGTTAGAGGTTGTGTTGTTCAACATGGGTTAGTACATGACCGTGTTAGGGGTCGAGTATCTCTCGGTGAGATTTGGCTTCAACACGGTTGGAACATGGTTGTGTCGAGAGGTCGTGTTTCTCTTAATTCAATACGATCGAAAAATGACCGTGTTGGGAGGTCTTGCATCTTTCGGTATGACTTTTAGACTTAACACGATTGAAACACGATTGTGTTAGGAGACGTGTTCTTCTCATTTTAACATGGGGGCAACACGATGGTGTTAAATGGTTATGTATCTCTTAGGTTACTTTATAATTCAATTTCGTCGAAACACGACCATGTTGGGGATTGTGTATCTCCTGGTATACCTAGGTAAATTAACATAAGAGCAACATGACCGTGTTGGATGGTCGTGTATCCCTTAGTTCATTTTTCAAACCCTTATTTTCTACCCTTAATTCATCCAATCTCCTCGTTTCCTAGTTCTAAGCTTAAGTAAAACTATGTCCTAGGATTGCTTTAGGTTTTCTTGAAGAGGCTGTCTCTCTCGTTCTCTCTTTTTGTGTCTCTAGATGGCTACTGTGTAAATGTATAAAAAAGAAAGAAGAACCCTAGGTCATTTTCATATATATATATATATATAGTCTCATTGGAAAAGACAAAACTATCCATGTCTTTTATTTGTAATAGCGTGATTGCCCTAGCCCTTATATTATTTATTTCTTTATGTGTGTATATATATATATATAAATATCGTATATTACAAAACTGGAGTTGATCCTTTTTGCTTTGTTGGCTAGGTAGTCCACTACATTATTTGATTCTTTATATACATGAAGAATTAAAGCTTCCAAGCTTTGCATTAGCTTCTTTATATTTTAAACAGTATAAAATATGTAACATGGCAATTTTGCATCGTCTTCAAGCTATTTTACTACTATCAGCGAATCTACTTCAATCTACAAATGCCAAAGCTTGTACCATTGGCATAGAAGCAAACCTTGCTCTATGGCCATCAGCTCTACTTGTGCTATGTTATTTATCGTCAACAAACAACCGATTGCAAATAAGATGTGATCTACTTCATCTCAGGCTAGGCTTCCACCTACTACAAAACCATTTGAGAGCAATGCATCTATGTTGAGCTTCATGATGCTTGCTTGTGGTTTAGACCTGGTTATTAAGGTTGGTTTCTAGCACTTGCTACTAAGTCTACCAGTAAGATGCCAATGTGACAAGATGTTTTGGAGAATTTCTAAAATCAAGAGAGTTAGAAATACAAGTGTACTTTCTACAACGACTCTTCCAATCACCCAACTCAAGTTCCTTACTCCTTTGTATTTTTGTTTTAGTCTAAGCCTTCAAAAGAACTATAGAAGATGGGCTATAATCATAGATAACATTTTGTCACTTTTCTTGAATTTTGTGGTCCATGACATTATGAAGTGTCTAAATGATCTAAATTTGTTCAATGGAGGGAGAGTGTAGATCTTTGAAAGTTGCTTCAAGTATTCCTCAAAAACTATGCAATCAAAGAAGCAATGTTTGATTGAGTCACTTTCCACTTGACAATTCCAACATCTTAAGACTAGTTGAATGCCTCTCTTCTTGAGAGTATCATTTGTGGGAACTACTTTTCCTTGTAACTTCCAAAGAAAAATGGAAATTTTAGGTGGGATTCTAATGTTCTAAGAATGAATGGGATGAGGAACTGATGGGCTTTGCGAGTGATTTAGAAATCTTTAGGTTTGCTTGTTAGAAAACTTTTTGTCCTCTAATAGCTTCCATTTGATACAATCTATTAATGAAGGATCGAATGGAATTTTTGAAATCTTCTGATGGGAATCCACCCTGTGGTTCCAGTAGTAGGGGAACCTGATTTGGATGTATGATCTAAGACATCCACATATGTTCACTTTTTACCTAATAACATTTGGTTTTGCATTATAGCAGGTACATTGATTGTTTTTACAGGATAGCCAAGTAATATGCACTAATGATCAACTTGTAGGAAATGTTTTGAGTCACATCCAACGGCCCACAAATTGCTCAATTGACTTAAAGAACCGGCCATTTGAAAACCATCTTTTGCACTTGTATTTGTCATTATTGAACCGATCATTTTTGTTGATTTTTGGGACTTATAATTTGTTTGTAGCACAAGCCACTTAATGCCATATGTGTAATTTTTTGAACATTTTACCCTAATTGGAGCAAGCATAAATACTTGCTAACTAGGGTTTATAGGGAGCTTTTGACATTTTGAGAAAAAAAAATACACACTTTGAGTCGTAAAGGAGAGCCTTATAAATCAAAGATCTCTTATCAATTTCTTGTGAAATTGTGGTGAGATTCAACAAGTGTAGATTGTGAGTAATATCAATCTTCCATTTGTTGTTAGTAAATTGTATTTAGTGAGTCATATCTAGGTGCAATTTGTGGTTACCTTTGTTTACGTGATTTGGATGAAATTTTTAGATTTTGATCAATTCAATTTTGAAATTGCTTCCTAGTGTAAATTATGTGATTAACTATTGAGCATTTACATACTTATTAGTTCACATTTTTCTTGGTCATTTGCTTAAGTGGAATTCCATTTCATCATGCCAATTTACGGATTTTGCATTGTTGAATTCTCTAATTAGATTGTGTACATGTGCTTTGAATTTTAGGCACATCATATTTTAGTATCAAAGCATTGGTTTGAGGAAGGGAATTTTCGTGATCTTCATTTGAAATTAGGGTTCTTGAATTTTTACTTCTTGATCCAAAGTGTTGAGGTGGAATTGAAGTACTTGATTTCGATGTTGTTGTGTTATATTTGTTGATTGATTGAAGTAGACTTGGAAAAACTTGTGGTAGTTTGTGTTCCTTGAGTTTGTCGTGAGTAAGAAGGGAGTGTTCCTTGAAGATCATTTGGGAAAAGTGAAAGTTTGAAACATAGAAGAGTGAATTGTGTTGGTAATTTCAGAAATTGCAATTGTTGTTTGTAAATTCCAGATTTGCATTGCGTGGAGATAAGGAAGATATTTGAAATTCAAACATGATAGGAATCATACTCCTACAGGACCTATCACCAAGGCCCGAGCTAAGGGTCTACACAACTTAGTTTTGAGAATCTTACACGAGAAACCCAATCTTGAGGAAGTTAATTTATTTTCTTCATTCCTACCTTATAATTGTTATACATTCCAGCAGGTTCGCTTATCAGTCTTACAGGGTACTAAATCACCTATACTTTTGAGTGCGTCGGGATCCTCATTGGGGCTCTATTCGAAAGTACCTTGAAGACCGACATCTTGAAGACCAATTTCTTTTATATATTTGTCATTTGCGTGGACTATTTTATGTTGTAATTTCTTTTGGGACACTTTCATTTTGTTTGTAATTCTCATTTAAGACCGGTCACCTTAAAAGTGGCATAGTTGTAAATTTATGTACTTTCTAACCCTAAAGGGAGCAAGTATAAATACATGCTTAAAGTAGGGGTTTCGGAGGCCATTTTTCAAATTAGACACCTTCACTTTACGTGAGAGAGCTTAGGGTTTTCCTTAGTTCAAATTTCCTCTTATCAATTTCAATCCCAAAAGTTGAGATTGTGGCGAGTGTAACACTTGAAATTGTGAGTCATATCAATTTCAAATTGTTGTGATTTCTTTTCTTCTCTAGTGTGTAATATCTACGGTTGAATTGAAATATTTCTTGGTCAGATTTTGATTGCATTTGTAATCATTTCAATATGTTATAAGATTGATTGCTTTTAGCACTTGTTATTACCATCAAATTTTCTTTACACTTTATGGCGTGGAATTTTCCTTATTGTGAGGAGGGTCACGACTTTAATTTGTGTATTGTTGATTGGAATTCTCTTGGAACTTAAGTTGGTTAATTGATTCAATCGAGACTTATCATCTTTATGGTTTTCATCTCCTTGATTTTATCATTCGGATCATCTTCCATCAATTAGGGTTCACGCAAATTGTCTCACTTTTAAATTGAATTTGATCTTGTCTTTTGAGGTTAATATTTGGGTTTTTTTTATTGTGCTTAATTCCCTTTTAGGCACATCATATTTTGGTATTAGAGCAATCTAATTTGGATACTTAAGATTGATCACATCCTCGTTTGAAGAATTGGTTATAAACATTGAGAATTTATGCCATTTGGAAGCTAGTTTAATTGACATTGTTTGATTGTTTATCAAATTGGTTTTTCATGTGCTTAATCTTGGTTTTTAGGCACATCATCTTTTGGTATCAAAGCTTGTGGTTGTGAGAAAGGGTTATTTGATTTTGAATTTCTAAAATTTAGGGTTCATGTTCTTACATCTTTATTTCGAAATTGAGAGTAGAATTAAATTGTTGTTGTGATTAATTGAAGTGGCATGGTTGTCTTATTTGGGAAGTTAAACTTGTTGCTTGTTGGAGTGATTTTGAGTACTTGTTGAAGCTTCTATGTTGTGGACTTCACTGTGAAGGAAGAGGAAAGCTATCCAATTGTGTAGAAAGAAGAAGTGTGAACTTTACTTGCTTGTTTTTCAGAAATAGTGGGTGCAATTGAGCAATTTCTAGATTTGAGTTTTGTGGAAGATTTGGAAATTATTTGATTTAAAAAAAAAACATTAATATTGAAGAAGTTAATGTATGGTTATTTGAATTTGAAAATTACTTCTTACCAATTGTGGAAGGGTTGCAATTGTGAAGTGGAATTGTGTAGTGTACGCATTTTCGGAAATTGGAGGAATCACAATTGTAATTTCTAGATTTGAATTTTCAAAATTGAGGTGTGAATTAAGAAGAAATTTGAATTTCAAAACACACATTAAGTGATTATTTAATTATGTGTCATTTGAATTTGAAAAAGCCTCTTGCCATTTGTGGAGTTGTACATTTATTGAACTTCTTTTGAATTTGAAAGTGGGCTGCCTTATCTTGCTTGGAAGTTGCGGTTTTGGTTGTAATTCTAGAAGTGAAATTGTATTATGGCTTGAGAAGTGAATTTTGGAGTTATTCTTGTTAATTAGTAGAGGTTGTGTACATTTGATGTTGGTTATTATATGTCTTGTCAAGGACATTGCTAATTATGGTGTGAAGCATCTTAGCACCATGAGTAAAGAGGAGTAGTGTGGCGGTGGAATTATGTATTTTTGTATTTTTGAGGTGCTGCACATTGTGGTTCTTTGTAATGTGGAATCAAAATAAGAAAAGGAAGGTTGAGTAATAGAATTTAAAATTCAAATAAGTCATTAAAGTGTGAAAGTAATTGAACTAGTTACTTAAGCAATTAAAGTTGAATTTAAATTCTATCTACTTAAGAGTGGTTGTGTACTTGAGCTATGGAAGGTGTGAAGATTATTATTGTGGTGTTGAATTTAAACACAACAATGTCTAGTGAGATGTTTCAATATGCTAATGTGTTGTGCCGAACATTGATTACATTTGCTAATAAGGATGAAGAATAAAGAGAAAACTTGTTCCATACTTCTTGTAGGATACAAGAAAATTTGTGTGTCCTTATAGTTGATGGTGGTAGTTGTACCAATGTAGTAGCCGCATCATTAGTATCGAAGCTAAGACTTACCACCACTCTACATCCTAAACCATATAAATTGCATTGGCTTAGTGATTAGGGGAGTTTGAATGTGACCTAAAGAGCTAGGGTACCATTCAGTGTAGGGGATAAATATTGTGATGAGATTGAGTGTGATATGTTGCCTATGTGTGCATCCTATATATTGCTTGGTAGGCTTTGGTTATATGATAGGAGGATCTTGCATGATGGCTTCAAGAATACTTATATGTTCTAAAAGGAAGGCAAATGCGTTATTCTGAATCCGATGTCACCTTTAGAGGTCCAAAAGGTTCAGGAACAGATCAGTAGGCCATTAAAGGTTAAAAGGGCTTCAGTATAATGTAATGATTCTAAGGAAAAGAAGGTATTATTGACGGGACAGGGTGAAATGGAGAGGCTAGTTATAGAAGAGACTCCAGTATACTTGCTTTAGTTAAGATGTGCACTAGGGGTACAAGAACCACAGTCTCTACCTTCAGCAAATTCTTAGGTATTGAATTAGTATACTGACATATTTCTTGATGATTGCCAATAGGGTTACCACCTTTAAGAGGGATAGAGCATGCTATCGATCTTATGCCCAGTTTAGTATTACCGAACCGACCTACATATCTCATGAATCTCGAGGAGGCTAGGGAATTAAAGTGCTAGGTAGATGAGTTGGTTGAGCGGAGGTTTGTTAGAGAGAGTCTCAGCCCATGTGCTGTTCTCGCCCTTCTTATTCCTAAGAAGGATGGTACTTGGAGAATGTGTATCGATAGTAGAGCTATCAACAAAATCACCATCAAATACAGGTATCCTATTCCTAGACTTGATGATATGTTAGATGAGCTTCATAGTTCACAGGTTTTCTCCAAAGTAGATCTTAAAAGCAGATATCACCAAATTTGGATAAGAGAGGGGAACGAATGGAAAACCACTTTCAAAAGACATCATGGACTGTATGAGTGGTTAGTTATGCCCTTTGGTTTAAGTAATGCTCCCAGTACATTTATGAGGCTGATGAATCATGTACTGAAAGAATTTCTAGGAAAATTTGTTGTTGTTTAGTTTGATGATATTCTAATCTATAGCAAAAACTTATAACAACATGTGGAGCATCTTCGGGCAGTATTCTTAGTATTGAGGGCACAACAATTATTTGTAAATATCTAGAAGTGTTCTTTTTACCAAACTGAGGTAACATTTTTGGGTTTTGTTGTATTTGGTTCAATTGTTTGGGTGGATGAATAGAAAGTGAGGGCAATTAAGGAATGGCCAACACCTACCTCAGTTTCTGAGGTAAGAAGTTTTCATGGACTTGCATCCTTTTATAGACGCTTTGTCCATAATTTTAGTGGTATTGTCAATCCTCTCATAGAACTGACTAAAAAGAATGTACCCTTCATTTGGAGTGAAAGGGCCTAAAGGAGTTTTGAAAAGGTAAAAGAAAAACTCACTTGTGCTCCATTATTGGCTTTACCTGATTTTGACAAATTTTTGGAGTTAGAATGTGATGCTTCTAGGATAGGAATTGGTGCTGTACTAATGCAGGAAAAGAGACCCATAACATATTTTAGTGAGAAATTGAGTGGTGCAACTTTAAACTATTCTATATATGATAAAGAATTTTATTCCTTAGTGAGGGTTCTCATGACGTGGCAGCATTATCTCCTTCTGAGAGAGTTTATTATTTATATAGATTATGAATCTTTGAAACATTTTAAGGGACAGTAGAATTTGTCTAAGCGCCAAGCTGAGTGGGTGGAGTTTTTGGAGGGTTTTGCTTATGTGATAAAGTACAAGAAGGGTAATCAGAATATTGTTGACGATGCTTTATCATGACAGTATGTACTTATCACTTCTCTTTAGTTAAAACTGCTGGGTTTTGAATTATTGAAAGAATAGTATATATGTGATGAGGAATTCAAGACTGTTATGGAGGTAAAATGCATGATGGCTATTGCTTGATTGAGGGGTTTCTGTATAAATTAGGAAAACTATGTATTCCTTCTTGATCTATGAGGGAGTTATTAGTAAGGGAAGCACATGCAGGTGGATTATCTGGACATTTTGGTAAGAAGAGAACCCTAACCATATTGAGGGAGAATTTCTATTAGAAGGGTATGATAAAGGATGTCCATAGGGTACTAGAAAGGTTTGGTATTTGTAAGAGAGCTAAAGGGAAGAAAGGTATACAGGGTGAGTACATGCCTTTGCTTATACTAGATAAACCTTGGACTGATATCAGTATGGATTTTTTATTGAGGTTACCTATAACACAAAGGGGAAAAGACTCTATTATGGTGGTTGTTGATGAGTTCAGTAAAATGTCACATTTTGTGCCTTATCACAAAACAAATGGTGCCCTTTTTATTGCTAACACTTTTGTGCGGGAAATTGTCAAATTACATGAAGTCCCACACAGCATAGTATTAGACAGAGACACTAAGTTTCTTAGTTTCTTTTGGAAGACATTATGGAAAAGACTAGGTACTAAACTTGTGTACAGTACCTCTTGCCATCCATAGACAGACGAATAAATAGAAGTTGTTAACCGTATGCTTGGGAATCTGGTCAGAGCAACAATTGGCAAGAATCTTACTGATTGGGACTTGTGTCTTCCTATTGTTGAGTTTGCTTACAATAGGTCTACTCATAGTTCAACCAGTAAGTCTCCCTTTAAAGTTGTTTGTGGCTATAATCCTTCTATTCCATTGGATTTTATAACAAGACCAGCAACAAAGGAAGAGAGTCTTAGTGGAGTTGACCGAGCTAGACAAATTTAGCACATTCATGATAGAACAACTGAACACCTTCAAAAGACCTAGGAATAGTAGAGAATCCAAGGAAACAGACATAGAAGAATTCATCTTTATAATCCAAGCGACTTAGTTTGGATAAATCTTAGCAAGGACAGGTTTCCACATAAGAAGTCACAGAAGTTGTCTCCTAGGTCAGACGGACCATTCAGGGTTTTAAAGTGCATCAACAACAACGCCTACTAGATAAAGGTACCAAGAGATTATGGAGTATCAGCAACCTTTAATGTTGTAGATCTATCACCATACTTATTAGACGACATGCATGAAGACCTATCAGATTTGAGGGAAAATCTTCCAGAAGCCCGAGGAGATGATAGGAATCAGACTCCTACAGGACCTATCACAAGGCCCGAGCTAAGGGTCTACATAACTTAGTTTTGAGAAACTTACATGAAAAATCCAATCTTGAGGAAGCTAATTTATTTTCTTCATTCTTACCTTATAATTGTTATGTATTCTAGTAGGTTCACTTATCAGTCTTACAGGGTGCCAAATCACCTATACTTTTAAGTGAGTCGGGATCCTCATCGGGGCTCAATTCGAAAGTACCCTGAAGACCAGCATCTTGAAGATCAATTTCTTTTATATATTTGTCATTTGCATGGACTATTTTATGTTGCAATTTCTTTTGGGACACTTTCATTTGTTTGTAATTCTCATTTAGGACCGGCCACCCTAAAAGTGGCATAGATATAATTTTGTGTACTTTCTAACCCTAAAGGGAGCAAGTATAAATACTTGCTTGAATTAGGGTTTAGGAGGCCATTTTTCATATTAGACACCTTAACTTTACGTAAGAGAGCTTAGGTTTTTCCCTAGTTCAAATTTTCTCTTATCAATTTCAATCTCAAGAGTTGAGATTGTGATGAGTGCAACACTTGAAATTGTGAGTCATATCAATTTCAAATTTTTGTGATTTCTTTTCTTCTCTAGTGCATAATATCTACGGTTGAATTGGAATATTTCTTGGTCAGATTTTGATTGCATTTGTAATCATTTCATTATGTTATAAGATTGATTAGTTTTAGCACTTTTTATTACCATCAAATTTTCTTTACACTTGTAGCGTGGAATTTCCTTGTTGTGAGGAGGGTCATGGCTTTAATTTATGCATTGTTGATTGGAATTCTCTTGGAACTTAAGTTGGTTAATTAATTCAATTGAGACTTATCATCTTTGTGGTTTTCATCTCCTTGATTTTATCATTTGGATCATCTTCCATCAATTAGGGTTCACGCAAATTGTCTCACTTTTGAACCGAATTTGATCTTGTCTTTTGAGGTTGATATTTGGGTTTTTTTTTTTATTGTGCTTAATTCCCTTTTAAGCACATCATCTTTTAGTATCAAAGCAATCTAATTTGGATACTTAAGATTGATCACATCCTCGTTTGAAGAATTAGTTATAAACATTGAGAATTTATGCCATTTGGATGCTAGTTTGATTAGCATTGTTTGATTGTTTATCAAATTGGTTTTGCATGTGCTTAATCTTGGTTTTTGGACACATCAAAACACCTTCTTTAAGTTTGAAGCAATTCATTGAGTAGCATTGAATAAGTGTTATTTGAATTTGAATTATTCTTACCATTTGTGGAGAAGGTTGCATTGAGGGTGTAATTTTGAATTTGTTGCCGTGTTTATGTATGTATGTGTGGCGGTATAAGTGTGTATTGAATTGGTAGAGTTTGTGTTGTGTGTGTATTGAGTTGAAGGGTGTTGCATCATGAGTGAGGTGCTATGTGTGTAGCGGTGTGAGTGTATTGAGGTATTGTGTAAGGAAGGTGCTACACATGGTGTATGGGAGTATGTGTAACGTGACTAGGGAAGGAAGTTTAGTAGTTAAGTTTGAATTTCAAAACAAGCATTTAAGTGTGAAAGTTATTAAGTATTATTACTTAAACACTTGTTTAGTTGAATTCAATAACTTAGTACTTGAAAGTGTTTAATTGTTGGTTCAATTTATTGTTGCTATAATTGAAGTGTAGAGAAGTGTTTGTTGCATTTGTGACTTGTTGCACCATAGGTGTAAAAGTGTGTGTATGTGTTGACACGGTGTGTGAAGTTAAATAGAGTTATGTTTATTTTATAGGTAATTTGATTGTTGTGGCGGGTGAAGTGTTGTGTAGTGAAGGGAGAGTGCTGTAACTGTTTTAGACTATTTGTACTGCAGCAAATCACATCTACAACTATGTCAAATGACAGTGTGAATGGGGGCATTGGTAATGAGGCCAATAGCCAAGTTGGTGGAGGATAGGGTTATCGTACTGCAAGTAAGAGAACTTTGGAGAAACAACTTTAGGTACTTACCACCATTATTGCTACACCAACAATAAGGATTGACAGGATGATAATGCTACAACCACCAGTGGCGAATCCTTAGACACTACCACCTAGAGTAGCTACTCAAAACATTCAAAGGGAGGGAGTAGGAGGAGGAGGAAACATGGGAAGGAGAGTGGAAGGAGATCATCACGCCTTTAGGGAGTTTGGGGTCAATCCTCATCCAAACAGAGGTTTCAGGCCACCTAGGGGCCTAGAATATGTGAAGTTGCAGATGCCTTCATTTGATGGCAGGGGTTCAGTAGATGACTATCTAGATTAAAAGGATAAGGTTGAAGGCCTTTTTGAGTGTTATGAGATAGATGATAACACTAGAGTTCATCTTGCTACTGTTAAGTTCATTGGGTATGTTGCCTTGTGGTGGAAGAAATTGGTGATCAACAGGCGAAAGGATGGAGAGGCTGAAATTCACACTTGGAGAGACATGAAAAGGGTTTTGAGGAAGAGTTTCATTCTTGAGCAATATAGGTAAGAACTGTTTATGAGTTTATAGACTTTGAGACAGGGAGGCAAAATAGTGGATGACTATGTTTAGGAGTTTGAAACTCTGATGATCAGATGTGGGTTAGTAGAGCCTCTTGAGCAAACCCTAGCGAATTTTGTATTTGGGTTAAAGTATGAGATAGCTTGTGTTTTTGAGCTTTAGAGGTATAGTACACTTGATGAAGCTATACGGTTAGCCTTGAAAGTGGAAAGATAGAGGAGATCCAGTCCGTTTTGGGTTACTAGTAACAGGCCCAGTACTACTATGTTGATGAAATCGCAATCACACAAATTAAAATCCTTTTTACTCCGACTCTTCCTTGCGATCAATTAGGCAAGTGCACCTATCGATTACAGTAGTATAGAGTTTAAGCACGGATATCGTTCCCTCAGGGATCTACAAGTACTAATACTAACCTCAAACCGACTATCTAACCGCACAATTTCGAGTGAATTGATTTAACCAAATTACCTAAATTATCTAATAGAACTGAAATCAATGAATATCAAACAATGAGTTAAATTATCAAATTCAATGTTCCAACGCATACCCTACTCTTACTACTCATCTAATTACTATGCAACTTCAATCCTTAGAAAACTAATTAATGAATACTGATTATCTCTGATCTACGGGGCATCTAACACTAAGTCAATGTTTCTTCCAAAATCACTAACTCCTAATTCTAACCGTATTAACAAAGATCCCTCTTTTATTAACAACAATCAGAATTGCATGACTATACCACAACCCTCAATTAGATTAAATCATTATATCCAATCTAATACGAAAAACTTATGCTTTCTATCCCTAGATTGCATACAAGCCTTTTCATCCAATGTATGATCTATTCAAACAAGAGATTTTCCAATCAACTTATCAGAAATCAATGTAATCTAATGCTGGCCAAACATCAAATCAACAATATATAATAAACAACATGGATGAAATTAGAGATGCTCAATCGTCATTAATTTTGCAATAAACCCAATGTTACATAGTAATCAGACTTTCGTAAGATCCGGGTATGAAATAATTAGCTGCACATGGTTCTTAAGGAATAACAAAACGAAATAATCAAATCCATGTGTGAAACCCTTCTATAATTAAAGCTCGAAAATTCCTTTGACTACTGTTGTTCTCCAAAATTCCAGGATGTGTTTTCTGCCTTCCTAAAACTTTCTCTCTCTTCAAAGACGACTATTTATACCTAGAGTAGCTTCCTCTCTGGCGTGTAGGAGATATCCTTCAAATATGGACGAAAGATTTAAAATCGATTTGAAGATATCTTTCCTTCGATAGACACACGGTCATACTACACGGGCATGTAGATAAACCATGTATCTCTCTAAATCAGTGAACTCTGGGCGTGTATATCCCACACGGGCGTTTGTAATAGCCATGTATTTTAAACACGGTTGGGTTACACGGGTGTGTATTCCAACCGTGTACTGGTCTGTCCTGAAAACTCTTCTTCCATGCTGATACACGATTGGATACACGCCCGTGTATCCGAACCGTGTAGTCTCCTGATTCCTTCACACGGCCGTTTGTAAAACCGTGTGACTTCCTTTAACTTCAAAGCATTCCCTTTTTTACTTGCTTTTATCTCCAATTCGTCTTGAATTTAAATACTTTTCATCAAATCATCCTTTTCCACACCTGAACATGAAATATAAATCAATTAAGCATCATAATCTTATATTTTCACGCCCAATTATCTCAAAAATTGACTTAATCATCTCCAATTATAAGAGTTAAAATAGATTTATCAAATTTCCCCACACTTAAGCATTTGCTTGTCCTTAAGCAAATTACACATATCGAAGTCTCAATTATCAGAATTCTTAAAACTCAGGAAGAAATTCACTCATTAACCCCACTTTATACCAGGATAGCCACCATTTTCCACAATTCGCCTTTCTTATCACTCAATCTTATTAAGCACTTGTATTCAAAATACCAATAGTAGATTTCCAGTATTAATCCAAGTAAGTGAAACTTTTACCCTTTATCATTTAACCAAAAATCTCAAAGTTAAGATCAGACTTACAAGCATAGAACTCAGGCATATACATCCACTTATTTCCTGGATCTTTTTACCCTTTTTGGATTGGGAGTTCAACCTTTTAGTACCTTTTCTTAGTCAATTAACCCATGTAACGAACTTTTAATCGATAATCCCGGGCTCGTCACCCAAGTTAACAGACATTATCCCCTCAAGCATAGAGGGCGTCCCTCGGATTTACTTGTTCGGGTTGAATTAACTAATAAATTCCTTTCTTTTAGTGAATAAGAGCGGTTTCCTTGGCCAGTAAGTCCCAGACCAGACGATCTTAGGCTACTAGGTTTTAAGATACCCCTTTGAACCTCTACCACTCGAATCCAAATATTCTAATTTAAAGCCTCATTTAGTTCAGTTTTCTCGAATTTTACTCATAACCCTTGTAGCGAGCTTTCAGCCAATGATCCCGAGTTCATCACCCAAATCAATAGATGTTATTCCCCCGAAAGGGCACCCCTCGGACTTAATTACTTGAGTCAATGAGATCCACTTCTGAACTATTTGTTATTGTTCGTCATTTTTTTTTTTCATCAAATTACTCCCAATTTGTGTTCTATTCCATTATTTTTGTAGGGGAAAGTCACCAAGCTATAAGTATCACTTGTTCCTTCATTCAAGATCGCAAAATCAAATCCTAAATCTGAAATGAAAGCCTGAATAACAAGTCTCCCTCACATGGATACCATACTATAACTCTAAAAAGGTAAAGAGAATACAAAATAAGAGAATAATGCAAAATTTGAAAAATTTCCCATGAAATAGCTGCCTATACAAGTGGAATTTCATGTTTCCTGAGCAACTATTTCTCATCATCATTAAGCTTCCAAATGTTACTTAAACAAGGGAAATTGAGCATTTAAAAGTCCATAAGTTCATTGCTCTTGTGATATCTTTCGGTTCTTTCTATTCCCTTTCCCACACTTAAAATCAGACATTGTCCCCAATGTTTGCCCACAAAGTATACTAAGGAAAGAAAATAGAAACAAGGAAAATAAAAGGAGAAAGAAAACTGAAACTCCCCTGAAATCTATAAGTGGCAAGTCATTCACAGGGGAAACTCCATTCAAGTGCAAAATCCTCGAATCATCCTTCTGAGATCATTAGCTTTCAACATTCAATCAGCATCAGCGAAAGTCTAAATGGGTATAGATAAAATCCTAAAAACAAAACACACTAAAAGAGAAACTAAAAGAAATGATTATCACCAAAACAAATAAGCACAAGTCAATATCATCCAAGTTTATCACAGATACTCAAAGTCACAGCAAATAGTCAACAGAAACAATTCAGGGTTAGACAGACAAGTTAGCAAATAGTTAGGAAAAATCAGTCATCATCCTTCTCAGACACATAGTCTTCATCGTCGGAGTTTTCCTCAGCAACCATTCGCTCCTTGCCTGGTCTGTGGGGGCTTTCCTCTGATGGAGCAGGTAGATAAACAAAAGCCCTAAGGTTTCATTATCCTCCACATGTCATAACACGCCACATTCACATGGAAATCCGAACTTGAGTGAGAAAATAGAGAGGGAAGCAAGAGAAAGGAAGAAGAATGAAAGAGATCTTACCTTGTCAAAGCAATGGGAGAGGGAAACCAACAAGGGAATGGAAAGTGAATGATGTATAGAGAGAAAAGATATGTAGATGAGAGTGTACTGAAAATGAGGGGTACGGTTATCAAAAAGGGTATAAATACCCGAACACATACGGTCCCCATACACGGATTTGATAAACGGCCGTTTCCCTTAGTCGTGTCTTCCTTGTTCAAAATTTCCTTGTATACATGGTCAGTCACACGCCCGTGTGACTTGACCGTGTATTACTCTGTGGTTTACCTTTCTCTCTACACGGGCGTGATACACGCCCGTGTATGTAATCCGTGTGTCTCCTGAAGGTTAAAATTTTCCTTCTCTTGATTATTTCTTGAAGTCCATCTCCTCAAAAAGCTTCTTCATAAATACTCCTCTGCAAAACCTTGGAAAAAGAAAAACAAATATGGTGATAACTCAAAACAAAAATGAAACTTACCTAATTGCATGGGTTGCCTCCCATCAAGCGCTTTTGTTTAACGTCGTTTGCTCGACGAAATGAAGCTCCTTCTGATTAAGTCACCAAGGGGTGGAGTCTAAACTCCTCTTGGCCCTCTTTCTCCCCTTGAGTCCCAAAATACAGCTTCAGGTGTTGTCCATTTTCCTTAAAAGTGTGCCCATCCGGGTGTTCCAATTCCACATCTCCATGGGGAAAGACTTTGTGTACTTTGAATGGTCCAGACCATCTCGATCTCAACTTGCCCGGAAAAAGTTTCAGCCGTCTATAATCAATGCACACTCACCATCCCGTAACAGTTCTCATGGGTATCAATTCGTTCCTTTCATTGGGGACCACAGTCATTCCCCTTTTCTTGGGTACCACTTGTACAGGGCTTACCCAAGAACTGTCGGAAATAGGGTAGATTAACCTTGCATCCAAGAGCTTAATCACCTCCTTCTTGACCACTTCTTTCATGTTAGGGTTTAACCTTCTTTGAGGTTGCACCACAGGTTTGAAATCCTCCTCCAACAGGATCTTATGGGTGCAAAACGAAGGACTAATACCCTTTATATCAGATATCTTCCAAGCAAGAGCACTCTTGTGCTCCTTCAAGACCCTTAGTAAGCTATCCCTTTGCTCCCTTGTCAGACCCGCTGAAATAATGACAGGGAGTTTAGAATCAGCCTCCAAAAAGGCATATTCAAGGTACTCAGGGAGTTGCTTCAACTCAAGTTCTAGGGGTTCCTCAACCGATGGTTTCAATCTTCCTTCCTCACTGACCCCAATCTTCTCAAACCCCTTTCTACAAACTACTTTCTCACAAGCTCTCAGATGAGCTTTCACATTTTGAATCTCCACATTTTCACTCACTTCATCATCATCCGCTATCAAACTCAATTCAAGAGGATCTCTACACATCAGCTCTTGCATAACACTCATTACCAACCTGTCAACTCAATCTATAGCATAACATGTATCGTCGGCGTTCAAAGTTTGTTTCAGGGCTACTGGGATTCTCACCACTAGTTCATCCTCCCCCATTCTCAAAACTAATCTTCCATTCGCCACATCAATCACAGCTCTTGCAGTGGCCAAAAATGGTCGTCCTAAGATCAGCGAGACCTCCACATCTGCATTCATATCAAGGATTACAAAATCAATAGGGAAGATAAAGTTTTCTACCTTAACCAGGACGTCCTCAATGATTCCTCTAGGGAACTTGATCGAGCGATCTGCCAGTTGCAGACTCATCCTCGTTTGCTTTGGCTCTCCCAAGTTCAGTTGCTTGAACAATGAGTATGGTATTAGGTTTATGCTCGCCCCGAGATCCGCCAAAGCTCTCTCCATCGGTAGTTCACCTATTAAGCATGGAATAGTGAAACTACCCGGATCCTTGAGCTTCTTAGGCAACTTGTTTTGCAAAATCGCCGAACACTCAGCTCCAACAACTGCAGTAGAGATATCTTCCAACCATTTCTTATTCGAGAGCAAATCCTTTAGGAATTTCGCGTACCTGGGCATCTACGCAAGAGCTTCCACAAACGGTATGTTGATATGTAATTGTTTAAACAAGTTTAGAAACTTACCGAAGTGCTCTTGATCCTTATCCTTTTTCAGACGTCCCGGATATGGAATTGGAGGCTTGTATGGCTGAACAGTGGATGCTTTAACTTTCCCTTGAACACACTCTTTCTCTTTGATCTCCTCAGTCCCGTGTTCCTTCTCAGCACCCCCTTCTTCTTTCTTCTCAACCCCTTTTTCAAGCGCAACCCCTTACACTCCAATAGTGTCAAATTTCAATTCCTTACCGCTCTTTAGAGTCATTGCCTTTACCTGTTCCCAAGGATTGGGTTCGATGTTTCCAGGCAAGGATCCTTGTGGTCTTTCTGAAAGCAATTTTGCTATCTGACACACCTGAGTTTCCAAGTTATGAATGGACGCCTCATGATTCCTTAGAGTTGCCTCTATGGATTGTTGGCGTTGCTCGGCTGTTTGGATGAACTTGGAGATCTTGTCCTCTAGATTGGACTTCTTTTCTGGAAGAGGTGGTGGCGGAGGCCTTTAGAATCCGGTGCAGGTGCATTGCCCCGAGGGAATTGTGGATTACTCCATGAAAAATTGGGGTGATTGCGCCAACCCAGATTATAGGTGTTGTTGTAAGGGTTGTTCTGAGGCCTTCTAGGGTTACCTACATAATCAATCTGCTCTGTAGTCCCTTGAGCCATGAAATCGGTTGATGAATCAGTTGGATAATATAGGGGTGGTGCAGATATCGCCATCCCATCGACCTTTCTAGCTAGAGCATCGACCTTTGCCGCAATGGTGGTCATCATTTCCACATCATGAACACCTGCCACTCTCGGTCTTGCTCTGGCGTTTCTCCATTGATGGTTGTTCTTGGCCATGTTCTCAAACAATTCTAAAGTCTCTTCAGGAGTCTTTACATCAAGTGTGCCACCAGCAGCAGCATCGATGGTTTGTCGCGTCGGATAATCAAGCCCATTATAGAAAGTTGAGGCTTGCAACCAGTTAGGCATTTGGTGGTGTGGGCACCGCCTAAGCAAGTCCTTAAATCGCAACCAAGCTTCATGGAGTGGCTCATTTTCCAACTAAAGGAACGATGTGATATCATTCCTCAACCTGGCAGTTTTAGAAGGCGGAAAGTAATAGTCCAAAAATGTTTCCGCCAGCTGGGTCCAAGTCGTGATGGAGTCCCGGTCCAAAGAACTGAACCACTGCCTCGCTTTTCCTCTTAAAGTGAAAGGAAACAGACGCAACTTTAGTGCCTCATCAGATACCCCGTTCTGTTTAACGGTAACACAGATGTCTAGGAACATCTGAATATGAGTATGGGGGTCCTCGTCAGGTAATCCATCAAATTGGCATTGATTGTGGATCATATTCATTGTAGAGGCCTTGACTTCAAAGTTGTTGGCCTCTATTGCAGGCATCACTATACATGATCCGGTACTACCCAAAGTAGGCCTAGCATACTAAACTATGGTCCTACGTTCGTCCGCCATTGCTTCAATATGAGATTCGCTGCTGTTCACTGATTGACTGTTCTTATCTACTGAATTCTCACTCTCACTCAGCAGCAGTTCCTCTTCACTCACAGTAGGTTCAGCACTCTTTAATTTCCTTCTGACTGTCCGATCAATCTCTGGTTCGAATTCAAGGAGTTTAGAAGAAGAGCTCCTTGTCATAAACTACAAAGAAAACCAATTTAATTAGTTCCCTTTATAAGAAAGTAAAACCAAGGATAACAAATGATAAGAGAAGAAATGGTCAGATTAGTCAGCGTTTAGTGTTCTTAATATCACCGATCCACGGCAACAGCGCCAAAAACTTGTTGATGAAATCGCAATCACACAAATTAAAATCCTTTTTACTCCGACTCTTCCTTGCGATCAATTAGGCAAGTGCACCTATCGATTACAGTAGTATAGAGTTTAAGCATGGATATCGTTCCCTCAGGGATCTACAAGTACTAATACTAACCTCAAACCGACTATCTAACCGCACAATTTCGAGTGAATTGATTTAACCAAATTACCTAAATTAAACTAAATTATCTAATAGAACTGAAATCAATGAATATCAAACAATGAGTTAAATTATCAAATTCAATGTTCCAACGCATACCCTACTCTTACTACTCATCTAATTACTATGCAACTTCAATCCTTCGAAAACTAATTAATGAATACTGATTATCTCTAATCCGCAGGACATCAAACACTAAGTCAATGTTTCTTCCAAAATCACTAACTCCTAATTCTAACCGTATTAACAAAGATCCCTCTTTTATTAACAACAATCAGAATTGCATGACTATACCACAACCCTCAATTAGATTAAATCATTATATCCAATCTAATACGAAAAACTTATGCTTTCTATCCCTAGATTGCATACAAGCCTTTTCATCCAATGTATGATCTATTCAAACAAGAGATTTTCCAATCAACTTATCAGAAATCAATGTAATCTAATGCTGGCCAAACATCAAATCAACAATATATAATAAACAACATGGATGAAATTAGAGATGCTCAATCGTCATTAATTTTGCAATAAACCCAATGTTACATAGTAATCAGACTTTCGTAAGATCCGGGTATGAAATAATTAGCTACACATGGTTCTTAAGGAATAACAAAACGAAATAATCAAATCCAAGTGTGAAACCCTTCTATAATTAAAGCTCGAAAATTCCTTTGACTACTATTGTTCTCCAAAATTCCAGGATATGTTTTTTGCCCTCCTAAAACTTTCTCTCTCTTCAAAGACGACTATTTATACCTAGGGTAGCTTCCTCTCTGGCGTGTAGGAGATATCCTTCAAATATGGACGAAAGATTTAAAATCGATTTGAAGATATCTTTCCTTCGATAGACACACGGTCATACGACACGGGCGTGTAGATAAACCGTGTATCTCTCTAAATCAGTGAACTCTGGGCGTGTATATCCCACACGGCCGTTTGTAATAGCCATGTATTTTATGCACGGTTGGGTTACACGGGTGTGTATTCCAACCGTGTACTGGTCTGTCCTGAAAACTCTTCTTCTATGCTGATACATGGTCGGATACATGGGCGCGTATCCGAACCGTATAGTCTCCTGATTCCTTCACACGGCCGTTTGTAAAACCGTGTGACTTCCTTTAACTTCAAAGCTTTCCCTTTTTACTTGCTTTTATCTCCAATTCGTCTTGAATTTAAATACTTTTCATCAAAGCATCCTTTTCCACACCTGAACATGAAATATAAATCATTAAGCATCATAATCTTATATTTTCACGCCCAATTATCTCAAAATTGACTTAATCATCTCTAATTATAAGAGTTAAAATAGATTTATCATACTACTAAGCCCATAGGAGCTAATGGTCAGTTGGGTGGACCAAATGGAGCGAGTAAGCATGTTAGGGCAGTAGATAGAGTTACTCCTAGCATAGATAAAGAGAAAATTATTTCTAGGAAGGGTAAAGAGGTATTTAGATATGATTTTAGGCAGACAATATTAGGATTGACTAGTAGGAAGTTGCATCAATTAAATGCTTCAAATGCATGGGATTTGGACATATGGTTACACAGTGTCCCAATAAGAGTGTAATGGCGGTCATGTAGGGTACTGAAGAAGAAGATGAAGAAGAAGCTGTCAAGCCCACAAATCTGTCCATGGCTTTGTAGGAATACTATGATGATCAGAATACTGAGATGCATGAAGATAAAAAGGGTAAACATTTTTTACCTATTAATGTGTCACATAGAGTTTTGACTTTATCTCCAGATGCTAGAGACAAATAGAGGGAGAACCTATTCCACGCACCTTATCAGATTCGAGGTAACCTTTGTGTGTTATTCATTG
Source organism: Laguncularia racemosa (assembly GCA_037954665.1). NCBI lineage: Eukaryota > Viridiplantae > Streptophyta > Magnoliopsida > Myrtales > Combretaceae > Laguncularia > Laguncularia racemosa. The sequence continues at coordinate 319,483 of JBBMOL010000403.1, forward strand.
ATAGTGGTAGTTGCACTAATGTCGTATTTGCTGCGTTAGTAGATAAATTATAACTAGCCACTAGCCCGCATCCTAGCCCTTACAAATTGCGTTGGTTGGATGATCGTGGTAATCTGCATGTTACACAAAGGGCAAAGGTGCTAGTCAATGTAGGAAAGAAATACCATGATGAGATTATTTGTAATGTGCTTCCTATGTGCACCTTTCATTTATTGTTGGGAAGACCCTAGATGTTTGATAGAAAGGTGTTCCATGATGGGTTCAAAAACACTTATATGTTTCAAAAGGATAGTACACGGATAGTCTTGACACCTATGTCTCCATCTGAGGTGCACTCTTTCTAAAAACAAATTGGAAACACCTTTGGCTCTTCTAAAAGTCAGGCAAACAGGCAAACAAAGACATCAGGTTCCAGTCCAAAAGATGACACCTTAGATTTGAGGGAAAATCTTTTAGAGGCCCGAGGAGATGATGAGAATCTACCCTATGGTTCCAACAGTGGGGGAACTTGATTTTGATGTATGATTTAAGACATCCACATATGTTCACTTTTTATCTAATAATGTTTGGTTTTGCACTACCGTAGGTACATTGATCATTTTTATAGGAAGGCCAAATAATATGCACTAACGATCAACTTACGGGACATTTTTGGAGTCACATCCAATGGCCCACAAATTGCTCAATTGACTTAAAGAACCAACCATTTGAAAACCATGTTTTGCACTTGTATTTGTCATTATTGAACCGATCATTTTTGTTCATTTTTGGGACTTATAATTTGTTTGTAGAACTGGCCACTTAGTGGCATATGTGTAATTTTTTGAACATTTTACCCTAATTGGAGTAAGTATAAATACTTGCTAACTAGGGTTTGTAAGGAGCTTTTGGCATTTTGAGAAAAAAATACACACTTTGAACTGTGAGGGAGAGCCTTGCAAATCAAAGATCTCTTATCAATTTCTTGTGAAATTGTGGCGAGATTCAACAAGTGTAGATTGTGAGTAATATCAATCTTCCATTTGTTGTTAGCAAATTGTATTTAGTGAGTCATATCTAGGTGCGGTTTGTGGTTACCTTTGTTAACGTGATTTAGATGAAATTTTCAGATTTTGATCAATTCAATTTTGAGATTGCTTCCCAGTGTAAATTGCGTGATTAGCCATTGAGCATTTACATACTTATTAGTTCACATTTTGCTTGGTCATTTGCTTAAGTGGAATTCCATTTCATCATGCCAATTTAGGGATTTTGCATTGTAGAATTCTCCAATTGGATTATGTACATGTGCTTTAGATTTGAGGCACATCATCTTCAATGCGTGATCTTGACCCAAGCGCTATTGCAATAATTCCATATTTTAGCTACAATCCATTCTATAGTCACATATCTTTTCCATGCAATAATTCTGCAATAGCATTAAATGATATAGATTAGACTCATTGTACTAATTATCAAGCTAGAAGTTGTTGTTTCCATTACGAGTCTAAAAAAATATATGTTCCTCTACCAGTGTTATAGCTCTAAAAATTATTTTCCAAATTGGCGAATCTGAGTTCTTTTCTTTTACTAGGAATAAGTGTGAGATTTATACATACTTAAAGTGGAAATAATTAGTAAACAAAGATTTACCCGACCTCAACCACCATCAGAGCTCCTTGTCCTGTATTGTGACAATGTCTTCAAGCTTTCAAATGCCTAAACCTCCCTCTTCAATGGGTGTGCAATCCATCTTCCATTTAATTTAATGTATGCCTTTTTGATTTTCAGATGTCTTCTAGAAAAATCTTACAAAACATCTTTCTAAATCCTTAATTATTGATTTGGGAGGTTTCTAAGCTTGTAACATGTACAAAAGAATGGAGTGGAGGATACTTTTGATTAAAGTTAGTCTGCTACCTTTAGAAAGCCAATGAGTAGCTCAATTTTCTACTTTGTTCCTTATTTTCTAGACTATGTTGAAGAAAATCCCCTTCCCTTTTCTACCAATAACCAAAGGATAACCTAAGTCATTTATCGAGAATTCACCTCTCAAGTAGCTGAATGTTTTCCTTGCTCTAACTACTAAAGGAGAGGTGCCTTCCCTTATGGCGAAGAAGGCACTTTTATTTCTGTTCATTCTCTAGCATAATATATTCTCATACCTACTTAGAAAGGATTGTAACTTCTTAATTGATTTAGAGCAATGGTTAATAAAGAGTATGCAATCATTAGCAAAGGGAAAATGAGGAATGCATTTGGGATTATTTGCTTGAAAAATCGTCTCTGAGTTCTTGAAGACTAGATCATTAAGTCTTCTTGATAAAAATTCCGAGAAAATAACAAATAGTATAGGGAAAAGTGGATCTCCATGAGGTAAACCCCAAGAAGACTTGAAGAAACCTATAATACTTCCATTAATATTTAGAGAGAACTAATAGTTGAAAAATAACCAAGACACCATGTGGCAGAAGGAAGAACAAAGCTCAAGACTACTTAGTACATTCATTAAGAAAGACTAATTCACTATATTGTAAGCCTTTCAATGTTAAGTTTGACTACCAAGTTTTCACCTCTTACTTTCCTTTTTAAGGAGTGTAAAATATCCTGAGTGATCAAAATGCTTTCCATCGTGTTACAACTCCTTATAAACCCCATTTGATTTTTAACTAAACGGTTTGGAAGAAAAGTGTTTAGTTATTCTACTAGTATCTTTGATATGATCTTAGCAAAGACATTACATATGTTGATGGGCCTGAAATCTCTCCACTTACTTGGACTATCGTTTTTTGGAATTAAAACAATTATCATTGATGTAAAATATCTTGGTAAGGGGTGCCTTTAAAAGAAGCAACTTATAGCTTCCATGATGTCTTCTTTGATGATACTTTAGCTAAATTTGAAGAATAAGCTTCTAAAACCATCAGGACCTATAGTCACATTATTGTCCAATTGTTGAATAATTTGCCATACTTTTTCTTGTTTTGGGATGGATATTAGTCGATTGCTCAGTTCCTATGATGTCCATTCCTTTAACCATTCTAGTTTTTGAAAGTCTTTAACTTCCTCCTATTGGAAAAGCTTTTTGAAGTGTTCTACTGCTAATTTATTAATCTCTTTTGATTCTTCAAGCCATTGACCAATCGAATCTTTGATTCTTGATTTACTTTGCCTTTACTTAATGATTGCATGGAAGAATTGGGAATTCAGGTCCCCTTCTTTTAACCATTTTACTCTTGCTTTTTGTTTAAGAAAATTATCTTCACATGCTTAAGTATAGGGAATAGAAGACAATAGAATTGTATTAGTGTGTAATGTTAGTTAATTGAATTCTATGTAAGGTAAAAAAAGTTTGCAAAAATTCAAAATGTAAGGTTGTATTCTAAAAAAAACTCATGCTCTTATAATATAACCAACATCCTCAAGCAAAATATGTCACTCTACCCCTTCCCCACACTTAAAGGTTTATATTGTCCCTAATGTACATACTAAACCAAAACTAAACAAAAAAAAAAAGAAAAAGAAAAAGGAAAAGGTAAAGAAAATTGAAACTTCCCCAATTTTATGAAACTTCTAATGTTGATTTTCATTGTGAATTTCCTTATTTCTTAATTCAATACATTGTGCAATTTACTCACAAGACAAGAACTAAAAAGGGTAAAAAGATCAAAGGAAAAAGAAAAATAAAGACCAAAGAATAAAAATAAACACAAACTAAAAATGAAAACAAATCGACCTATACATTCTGCTACAAGTCTATTTAAAGCAAAAGAAATATCCCAACAGATCACCTTTAATTAGATGAATTCTTATTAGAAATACATAATATCTAAAATCAAGTAAATAAAGTAATTCACTTAACTCCTCATGCTTGTCTTCTTCTACCTCTTCACTATCTTCCTCCTCCTCTTCTTCTTCCACTTTATCCTCCGAGTCCTTAGTTGGTGGTGGCATCTAGAGTTTGAATTGATAGACCAGTAACTCCACACCTACCCATTTTTTCCTCACTTCTCTATGCAATTCTTTCTACCTTGAAAACAATTTACCTAGTTGTCTTTAAAATTTTGCCACTCTTGACAAATTAGTCTTACATGTGGAAGTAGAAGGCTCATTAAAAGTTAGAGCAAGTGGCATGTCATCCTCTACCATAGCCTCCTCATCATCCTCTTTAGGCATCGCTTAGGGTTAGATTCTCATTGCTTTCAAGGAGTCTAATGGCATTGTAAGTAACCCATTAAATATGCTTAATCTCTTCACTAATCTGGTGATATAAATCCCTACACATACATGACTAACCTAAGTATCTTGTGCTTGATGGTTTAAGTAAAAAGCCAATTGAACTACTAAATTTATAGGCTTACTCTTAACTATACTATTTAATTAGATCATGTTAACTAGTGTGATTATACCAAAAACTGTTTCTTTTACTTAATAAACTTTGAGGTAACAACCAATGCACTAACTTAAGGGCAAGGTCTCTTAAGGTAAAAGTATTAGACTTCTTTAAATTACAATTAGCATCATTACTTATCTCCCTCTAAACTATCCCTTCACCTATATCCTTAAGCAATTACATTGGAAGCTTTACAAACTATTAAGCTTTGACATAATCCATATCATATTGGCCCATATTCATAGCAAAATTTTCAAAGGATAGTGGGTATACCTAGCCATTTACATGGAATGGCATGCCATTTTTACTCCATGTGCAATGTGGTCCCTATCTAGTGTGTATGGTGACGAACTCCAAGGTTAGTTCCTTATATGTCAGCTCTTGGACACACAACAATTGATCCTATCTACCAAAATTTATCAATTACCTCATAGATTCTTCAAAGTCAGCTTTTGCTAAAATACCCCATTTGAAATAATGCAACTGCTTAAATGGTTTATTTTGGAGTTTAGCATACCACTTCTTATGGTCTAAATATGTAAATGAGAGCATTTTCTTTGCTCTTGAGACTCGTGGTGGGTTTTCATGGGTTCTAGCTCCTTCAATGGCACTAGACCCACTTTCCCTTATTAAGTGTTTAATTCTTAACATCTTGAAACATAAAATGCAATTGATCATTCACCAAGCAATAAAAATTTTCCCCACACTTAATTAAATACTAACAATTAGACTAAATACATAGTATAGGAAGGAAAAATGAAAATACAACATGAACAAAGCATTGCTTGATCTATCAATGTGAAACTAGTTAAATAAAAAGCTGCAAAACAATGTAATTAGCCATTCAACTAGTTTCCTATACTCATGTCCCCTTTCATCAAGCAATACAAATTCAAAAGCAATTTTAGTTATAAATAAACTAATTAGAAGTTACAATGAGCTCATTAGTTCTATTCTAATCATTAAATCATTAACCCTTTAACCACATTTATATTTAACCCCCTTTTATTTTTTGTTTTTTTTTTCATATTTATTTATTTTTCAACATATTCCTAAAATGCATCTAACCATGAATATAAATCAACTACTAATATCTAAATTGAGTATAATGTTTTATGAATTTGGTGTAATAAAGAATAAGCCCTCAGTCCTCTTCTTCTTCACCTATTGAGCTATTTGAGCTAATCAAGCATAAAAGAAGCAATTTTGAAAAGATTAAACTCACTTAAACACTCCTATAGCTATGAATCATGTTGCCATAACATTATATTCAAGTTCCTAAGGTATTGTGAAACTACACTACCTTATGAATGTAGAGAGAGAAAGTGCAAAACAACGACAAAATTAAGACAAAAGAGAGAAAGAACATTGTTTTAATGTGATGAAGAATGCAAGGAAAATACTAGAAATTATAAGGAATCATCAAGGGTTTAGGTTGTAATACGGTTAGTTAGGGTTTAAGAGAAAGAGGGAAGTGAAAATGTGAGAGGAGAGAGGAAGAATGCTATCACAGGGCATGATTAGTTATATATACTAGATAGATCATGGGTAAGTTCACAATTGTGATCTTAATCATGATCCGTTTTGCTCAATGCCTTATTCTTATTGTGTTTACAGGTATGAACTTACCTATAAACCTCTTAGATTGATAATTTCACTAGGGAATCACAGGTTATGTTTTAGGCATGATTACACCCATGACCCTTACGGTGAACTTACCTAGAGAATCACAAGGATGTTTACAAGTGTGATCTTGCTCGTGAGCTCCCACTGTTCATTATATACTTCTAACAATGTTGTGTGCATTTGTCCCCTATCATTAAAGCTTAAACCCTAAAAGCAAATATAGAAAGAAAAAAAAATTCTAATATGTAGCAAACTTAAATCTAAACTACTTAGTAAAAAAAAAAAAAAAGTGAGTATAGGTGAAATTGACATGAAAATAAAAAAATAAAAAAATGAAAAATAAAAACTAAATAAGGACAATGAATTAAATTAAGTGTGGTTACCTCCTAACAAATTACCTAGGATAGCCATCTTGACATGTTCCCCAAGATTCAACTTACTGTTACTTAGTAGGGTGCCCTATGGCCCTTTTAATGCCAATATCACTATTTGAAAACTTGGTTTTCTCGATTGCAAATAGAAACCTCATTGTTACTCAACATGGTCTCATCTGCTTAGAAATGAGCTTCAAAGTTATTGATAAACTGTGTCAATAATTCTTCTAAATCAAGCTTCTTCTCTTGCCACATTTAAGGTTGCTATAATCCTGATGGGGGTGGATTGTAAGAGAAATGGGAATGATTTCTTCACCTAGGATTGTAAGTGTTATTGTAAGGGTTGAATTGGAGTTTAAGGCCATTATCCATGAAGTCCACATGTTTAACTTGTTTACCCACACCTTTAGAAACATGACAATCTCAGTTTGAATGTCTACCTTCACAAACCTTACAAACCATTACTTGCACTTGTTGTGAAACACCCAACCCATTAACTTTCTTACTTAAAGAATTAACCTTTACAACTAGAGCTATGATCATATCTACATTATAAACACTTACTGCCTTTTCTAGCCTTAACCTTCTTGAGTTCCATTGATAACCATTCATCACCATTCCCTTAGTTAACTTTTAGGCTTGCTCAAGTGTCTTAGTATTTAGTGTACCTCCTGCAACTACATCGATCATTCGCTTAATAGCTATATTGAGACCATTGTAAAAGGTTTGAGTCTTCATCCAAAGTGGGAGTCTATGGTGTAGGCATCTTCTTATCAAATCTTTGTATCACTTCCATGTATCATATAAGATCTTCAACTCCATTTAGAAATAACCAAATATATCATTCCTCAACTTCACTATCTTTGTAGGGTGGAAGTATTAATCTAAAAAATTCCCCAGAATCTCAGTTTAAGTCATGATTGAACCCTTAGGTAAAGAGTTCAATCATTGCATTGCCTTACTTCTAAGAGAATGGAAATAACCAAAGTCTAATAGCATAATCACTAGCCCCATTAATCTTAAACATGTTGCACACTTCCAAGAAGCAAGTGATGTGTGCATTTGCATCCTCATTTTGTAACTCGTCAAAGTACATAGTTTGCTATAGCATGTGAATGATGCTTAACTTGATCTTAAATTTCTTTACTGCAACAATCAACCTAATAATGTTAGAGTTTATTCTAGCAAGTGAGGGTTAAGTGTAATCTGGCATGGTTCTTTACTCTTATTCATCCCCTTAGTTTGCCATGATTACTGAATGGTCATCTTCAGACTCTTGGGCTAACAGTTTAAATTGTTAACTATTCCCCTATCCTTAGGCATAAACTGGAGAAAAACTTAGAATTAGAAATAATTCAAATAATAATAAAGAAGGACTTGAATAAATAATAAGAAAGAAATGGTTAAATTAATAAAGTATTAAGTTTTTCCTATTATTAATGTCCCCACCAGTCGTGTCCAAAACATGATACGTGTAAATTTACTCTATACTTTAAAACAAAATGTATTTACACTAGAAAGTACACTAAGTCATGTGCCTTAATAATTCAAGCACATGAACATAATCCAATTGGAGAATTTAACAAGACAAAATCCCCAAATTGGCGTGAATATAATCTCAATGTAGTGAATCCAAATTAGACGTATTATAAAGGAATTCCAATACCAATCAATTACATATAAAAATGCAATTCCAATCTCTAAAATTGGTTTATAATCCTCGCAATATGAAACCTAATTTGGTGTGAAATAGCAAGTAGGAAAATCAACCAATTATTGATACGCTCAGAACGTATATATAAAATGGGAGCGTAAATTGTAGTAAGTGCACTGGTCGTATCAAGTAATAGAGTGGTGAAAAGTAAGGTTGTCGATCCCTCGAGGAACTAATAGAGTACTAGACCTATGGCAATTCTTATCAATATCTAGGAGATTAAAGAGGGGCTTTGAAATGTCTAAGCTAAAAATTTAACTTAAAGCAAACAAGGAGAATTTTATGAAGAATCTATCAATTATGAACGCGGGAAATTAGAATTCACCTTAGATCCATTAATCAAACTGCTACCATGTTATATCAACTAGTGGTTATAAGGTTATTCAAGTGAGTTTAGAAAATCCTTTTTAAGGATGTTAACCTTAACTTAATTAGTCGGCTTCCGCGTCTCCAATTAACCAAGGAATCAAAATTATGTTCATACACCTCCCGATGATACAAACAACTAATGCCCCAAATCAATTAACCCTAATCCCTTAGTGATTAATTAACAGGAAATATTGCATTGCGCCCTCCATAAACTCTAATTAAACCAATTATCGCAACTCCCGTATTGATAGTCAATCTAATTAAGAATTCCTAACAAATCCTAATCAACTCCTGTATCAAAAGGATTTCTAACAATTATAATCAAAGACCAATTATAATTGAAATCAAAGGAATTGCAATCATGAATAATCCTAATAATTCCTAATCATATAACATGGCTACAATTATCCTTTTAACATTCTAGGGTTTCATCCAATTTCCCAAGGAAAAGACTTAGCAATTCATGGAGATAAAGACATGATTATGATTCAAGGAGATTCGTGTAAAAGAAATCATATTCAATGGTTGGATCAAATGCTTGAATTGCATATAAGAAATAAAGTTCAGAAATCACCAATTCAACAATACAAATAATACCTTAATTGAAAGGAACTTCACAAATCCTTTACAAAGGATGATAATCTCCATGAAGATCACAAAGTTTTCTCTAAGATTTGATCTCCACAATTCTCCCTTAAAACTAGGTTAAAACTACTCTAAGAACACTAAAATTTGACAAAAAGTTCCTCTCTAAATCGACATAAGACCTATATATATGCAAGGGGAGGCAAGAAGATGCAATTAAAACAAGACCGGTCCAAGGTCGGCTCAAGGCCGGCCAAAGGCCGGCGGCCTTGCATTGAAGGCCGGCCATAAAGGCCGGCAGCTTTAATCTCTCATTTGCCATTCTTCAATCTTTTCATGCTTCAATTTGTATGCAATCTCTCCAAATTGATTAAGCTTTGAACTCAAAGTCCTTCAACATCTAAAATATAAAAATAAACATGATTAAGTACCATTTCCTTATGATTTCTCTAAAATCAATAATGAATACTTGCAAATTGCCTAATGAATTATGAGTAAAATATGCCTTTATTAACTCCCCCACACTTAAACTTTTGCTTGTCCTCAAGCAAAATAAAACCAGAAAGAAATCTATCCTAGAAAGTACAAAAAAAAAAAAAATTATTATCATACAAACTTGAACATCTGTTATCTCTACTTCTAACTCACTACTTTGTGATGCCCACCACTCAAACCAAACTGGGAATATGTGATTAGAGTACTATACTCAAAATTAACCAACTAATCTAGAGAAAAAAAACTTTAATCCAAGCGTTTAACCTAAGAAGTCTTATTCCAAAAGTAGATATTCAGTCCTAAAGGAAAAACACCCATTTAAACTTCACTGGCAATTAGCAAGCATATGATCCTTTACATCACTTCTTTAAACAAGTCAACATAAAATGAAAGCATATGGTATCAATTCCTTTCCTAGATTTTCTCCCTTTTAATTATAAGTCCTGTAGCTTGTTGATGAGCATTTACTAAAACTCTACTTCTTCTTTTTTCTTTTTTCTTTTCTTTTTTGTTCTTTTTCTTTTTTTCTTTATTTTTTTTACTATAAAATAAGTTCGTGTATTGAACTTTTGCTTCTCCGCCCTTATCGCTATAGTGAGATCACTGATTCGGCACATCCCGGGCTCATCACCCAAGTGACCAGGTTTTAAAGGGACCCCATCGAACTCTCTCTCACTCTAGCATTCAAGTTTGGATACTCTTAACTCAATTACCTGAGTCATTGGAGTAATGCAACTTATTTCATTTGAATGCTATACAGAATTAAGACTTTTTTATAAGGGATCACTAAGTGAGGAGTTTCCCTTACCTCTTTTATTAGATGTTGAAAAGCTTTCAAAGCAACTTTCAAGGAGATACACTAGCTAGAAAAGAGACTCGAAGCAGACCTGTTTATCTTTCACAAGAGGACTCAATAGACTCTTAAACTTCAAATTATAAGGCTAAAAACTAGGTAAATTTGATTTCTAAAGATTTTATTTATTAATTTTAACTAAGTACAAGAATCACAACAGTGGTGAGTAGGGCATAATAATGAGTTATTATTTTTAATAAATCATAAACAGATGCAAAAGGCTTTTATTTTTTATTTTTTATTTTTTATTTTTATTTTATTTTTTATTTTTTGTATAATCTCTAGATTTCCATCAAAAGTTTTGAAAAAAATTAGCCTAAAAATTGTCAGATAACTCAGGGACAAATACAGTTCAAGATAATGGAAGAGTATGATCATCAAAGCACAGAACAGGCAATACTCATCTCAACTTTAATACCTACATTCCCTTCCCCACACTTAAGAATAGACAGTATCCACACTGTCTCACATCAATGCAAATAACAAAATAGGAAGGAAATAAGAAAAAAGGAACTAGTACTCCCCTAGTATAACATGTAGAAGCCATATTTAAATCTCATCAAAGTTGAACTTAGAGAGATTGGTCCTTGTGAACATTCACCTTGCATTTTCCTAAAAACAATTAAAAGAAAACCAACAAAACACAATAAAGTAAACATAACTATGGGCTGCCTCCCATAGAGCGCTTGTTTTATAGTCATCAGCCTGACTATCAGGGTTTGTCATCACAGCTTAAATCAAGGAGTTTAAACAACTCCTCCAATACCATCATCTTCAGATTTGGATTCCAAGCTTCCTTCCATGGTATGGTCCCTTCTTTTCAGCTTCCACCAATGTTTTGTAGGTAGATATCAATAAACTTACCTGCTGGATGTCTGCCCTTGACCACCCCAGGATTTCCCTATGTTCATCCAACTGGCCTTGAATCTGCTGCTGCAATTCTCTTGTCATAGGCGCTGGATTAGTGTGAGGCCATGGATTTCCTAAATTCAAACACTCATAATCAAACAATTGATTAGAAAAGACATTAGGTTCAAGTGTCTACATGGGCATTAGTGTCGGCACTGGTGGCTTCTCATAGTGGTCTGTGTTCTCAAAAGCAACAACATTTTCAGTCTAGGGTACTTTCTTACAGCCTTTGTTTTCTTGCTCATCCTCATCCCCCCAATCATCTATCTCATTCAAGACAGCTTCAAGAATGGTTTGCCCTATATCTTCCTCCACATCATTGTTAGTAATTTCACCCTCAGCAAATATGTTAGAATACATTGCTTTCTCATTAGACAAAAACACAAGATCATACATATCAAATGTTACCTGGTCATCTAGTGCTCTAAGGGTGAGCTTACCTTGTCCTACATCAATTAGAGCTTGACCTGTGGCTAGGAATGGTCTACCCAAAATGAGTGGAATGTCCTCATCTTCTTCCACATCCAGTATGACAAAGTCCACTGGAAATATGAATTTATCGACCTTGACTAAGACATCCTCCACTGTACCCTTGGAAAACCTTAAGCTCTTATCAGCTAGCTGCACAGTGATTGGTCTCCTCTTGCACTTTTGTGGCTCTATTCCAAGCTTCCTAAAAACTGAAAGTGGCATTAAATTAATACTTGCACCAGAATCAATCAAAACATTCTCAAAATCAATATTACCAATGGTGCAAGGGATATTGAAACTTCCCTGATCTTTCAGCTTTCTAGGTAGCTGAGTAGATTTCTTCTCTATGATAGCTGAACTCTCGCCAAGAAGCATTACTTTCTCAACACTCTCCATGGATCTTTTGTTAGAGAGCAGCTCTTTCATGAATTTGGCATAGGATGGAATTTGCTTCTAGGCCTCTAAGAGAGGTATAATTGATTTGAAGCCCTTTAAATATGTCACAAAACCTGGAAAACTGGGCTTCCAACTCCCTCTGCTTGAGTCTTCCTGGGAAGCGGATAGGTGGAACATAAGGCTGCAACACTGGTGTTTTGGATGTGAGTTCCTCCTCCTTCTGCTTACCTTTCTCTGGATCTTTCTCTTTAATTTTTACCTACCTTTCAGCTTTCTTCACCTCCTTACTACTCCTTAGCATGATGGCGTTGACAATGATAGGTGTTCTCCTCAGTTTTGCTAGGCAAAGACCCTGAGGGTCTAGTACTTAGCTGCTGTGCAATTTGACCGAGCTGACCCTCCAAGTTTCTAATAGAAGCTTGTTGGTTTTGCAGGAGGGTGTCAGTCTTTTGCATGTAGCTCCTCATGAGCTCTTCCATCTGAGTGGGTTGCTGTTGAGAATAGGCATTCTGAGCAGAGGCTTGTTTGGGAAATCCAGGGGGCAGGTTAAGTGCTTGATTCTCATTCCTCCATGAGAAGTTTGGATGATTGCGCCACCCAGGATTGTAAAGTATTCGAATATGGTCCTTGAGTACCTCTCTGGAAGTTGCCTACAAAGTTTACCTGCTCTCCACTGGATGGAGCTGATGACTTTCCAGTCATGCACTCACTAGCTGAGTGAGGTCCTGAGCAAATTTCACAACTAGAAGATGGATTAGCATTAAAAGAATTTGAAGAGGCGAGTCTACTTACCTGAGTGGTGAGGGCAGCTATCTGAGCAGTCAACTGAGCCATACTGACATTGTCATTCATTGAAGCTACTCTTGTACCACTTCTCTCAGTTTGCCAATTTTGTGCACTAGAGGCCATCTCTTCTATCAATGCACTGGCCTCTAAGTAAGTTTTTCCCATTAGTGCACCCCCAGCTGCAGCATCCACAAGAGACCTCAATGTCTCATCCAGACTCAAGTAAAAAATCTCAATAAGGAGATTGTCCGGTAAACAATGATGTGGGCATTTTCTCGTTGCTTCCTTGAATCTCTCCCATGCCTCTAAAGTGATTCGCCACTAAACTTTGCAAAGTTAGTGATATCACTTCTTAGTTTGGCAGTCCTAGCTGGTGGGAAGAATCTCCTCAAGAACTTGATTGATAGGTCTTCCTAGGTAGTGACAGATCCTTGGGGCAATGAATAAAACCAAGCTCTAGCTTTATCCCTCAATGAGAAAGGGAAAAGTTGTAGTCTTATGGCATCACAGTGACCCCATTCAGTTGACGTTTTTGTTTTGAAGAAACCCAAAAGATGATCATCAGGGCTCTCATTTGAATCCCTCCAAATTACTCATTGCCCCTTTGTGGTCCTGGTTTAAGCTCAAATTTTTTGGCTTGTATAGTTGGTCTACAATGGGGGGTTTCCGAATCCTAGGAACAAGAAATTCTAAGTGCCGCTGAACCCCTTGAATCTGACGTTTTATCCTTGTTGAGTCTTTTTTTTGAATTCCCCCATTCCTAATCCGATCTAGATAGACCCTGTGTCATCTAATGTAGACCCTCGCTGAGTTAGGAATTTTTTTGATTTTTGGAGTCGCCACCCAATTTTTGGGGGAAAAAATTAAATTTAAACAAAGGAGCGGATTTTTTCTTTTTTGGGGCCCCCATTTTCCCGTCGTTTTTTCCTCTTTTTGTTTTGTGAAAAGGGAAAAAAGGGAAAACCGAGTTTCTAAGTCCAGAGGCTAACCTTTTTAAAAACCCTTTACGGTTCCCCCCAAATTCTTAATTTAAAATTTCAAGAAAATGATTTTCATTCATTTTATGGGTTGCCCCAATGGGTGCCAGGGAAACCCCCCTTACTCAGACAATCAAGCCGTTTTTCGCTTTTCAAAAAACTTTAAGTTTGTTTGTAATTTTTTAAAAATTTTTGAAATCTCTTTTGGGGCTTATTTTCTTACCTTTTTTTGGGGGATTTTTCTAAAAATTAAGCCTAAGCTTAAAATTTTATTTTAAAATATTTTGGGAAAAAATCAATTTTGGATTTTTTTGAAAAAAGGATTTTTCTAAGTGAAAAAACCTTTTTTTTTATTTTTTCTTTTAAATTTTTGAATTTTTTTTTTGATTTTTTTGATTTTTGTGATTTTTTTTTTTTTGTGATTTCTAAAATTTTGTGGTTTTTTTGTGTTTTTGGGAATTTTTGTTTTTTTTTGGGGAATTTTTTGTGTTTTTGGGAATTTTTTTTTGATTTTCTTTTTTTTTGGTTTTTTATTATCATTCCTTTTTTTGAATAAAAAATTTTATTATTTTTTTCCCAATTTTTTTTATTTTTTTTTTCTATTTTTATTATTTATTTTACATTAAAAATCCAAAAAAAAAAACAATTTCTACATTTTCCTATTTAAAAAAATAAAACCTAAATCAACAATAAATAAATGGTTAAAAAATAACAAAAAAATAAAAAAATTGGAAAAAATGAATAAAAAAAAAAAAATAAAAAAAAAAATCTGGAAACCCATTTCCCCGGTTTTGGGGGGTGCGTGGGCGGTTCGGTCGGGTCGGATCGATTGGACACGGCGGCGGGGAAGGCTCTTTTACGGCTTCCCGTGGTTTTTGCAGGGGGTAGGTGCAAAACCTTTGTTCTCGGGGGTTTTGTCAAAAGGGGGGTGGTTTTCCCCTAACGCCCCGAGGGGTTCAACCGGGGGGTGCTTTCCCCCGGGTTTTGGGGGCCCTTCGACTCCCAAAATTTTCACTTTTTTCACTTTTTCCCCAATTGTCATTGGGGTTTTGGGGTTCCCTCTTCCCTCTTTTAAAGGCATGAAACCATGGATAAGCTCGGATTTCCCCATTAAGCTGTCGGTTTTCCCCGGTTTTGAAAAAACCCAATCCCTTTGTGTCAATCCCTCGTTTTTTTTGCAATTTTTTTCCTTGATAATTTTTATCTTATTTTTTTTGAAGATCTTTTGGGGTTTGTGCAAAAAAATCGAAACAAAACGGCCGAAAACAAAATTTTTTCCTTCCCCGGCGACCCCCGGCCCCCAGGGAGACGACATCAGCGCCCGGCCGTGTTTTTCCTCCAGCCAATGGATGCTGCCACGAGCCCCCGGTAAGGAAAAAATTGCAAAACGTGGAAACTGCTCCCCGTGATTCGAACCCCTGACCTCGAAACCCCCACCGCGCCCTTAGCCCATGGCCCCCAAAACCACCCAAAACTAGCCTATTTTTTGTTTTTTTAATTTCGCAAATTGCATTTGCAATGCGTTTTTTTCCATTTTTTTTTTTTTTTTTTTAAAAATTCCCAAAAATTTTTAAAAATTGTTTTTAAAATTTTATTGCTTTTTTCGGGGAAATCATTTTTAAAAAATTTAGGTTTCCTATTTTTTTTCTTTTTTTTTTTTAATTTTTTTTTTTTTGGAATTAGAAAAAATTGGGGAAAAAATTGGGGAAAAAAATTAAAAAATTTTTAAATTTTTTTAAAATTTTGGGGTTCCTAGGCAAAAAGGGGTGTTTCATTGCACCCTTTGGGGTAAAGTTTGAAAAACTTAAATATAAAGACAAAAAAAGACCCTTTTTTTTGGGCCCTTGAAGGTTTTTTTGGGAAAAAAAGCTCCAAAGCAATAATCCTACATTGAAGATGTTCCTAAAAATTAAGGGGAAAGTTCCCCCAAAAAAATGTTTATGGGCAAAAATTGGGGGGGGGACATGCCCCCCCATATTGTGTGGAATTATGAGAAAGGGGATAGAAGTCTTTTCAACTTCAACCGGAAAAAAAAAAAAAAAATTTTAAAATCAGGAAGCGCCCTTCTAAGCGGTACCTTTCAACAAACGTTTTTTGGACAGCAACTGTTTGGGAGAACTTTCCGAAAAGGCCCCAAGAGCTGACAACCCTTTTAAAGGGAATGCCTCAGGAAGCCCCCCAAAGACAACCTTGATTTAGATTTTTGGGGGAAAGGGCCCCCCCCTGGGGGCTAACTAACCTTTGATGGGTTTCTAAAAAAGGGCCCCCCCATGGGCTAACCATGAGAAATTTTTTTGGAAAGGGGCCCCCTATAGGCAAAAAACCTGGAATTAAATTGTCCCCCAAAAAGCCCCCCCCCTTTTGGGCTGACCATAAAAAATTTTTAGGAAAGCCCCCCCTGGGGCTGCTAACCTAAGTTGAATTGTCCAAAAAAGGCCCCCAGGGCTAACCATGAAAACAAATTTTTGGAAAAAGGCCCCCCCTATGGGCTGACAACCCGAGTGAATTGTCTCAAAAAGGGCCCCCTATGGGCAAACCCATGAAAAAAAAATTTTTGGGGAAAGTGCCCCCTAGGGGCTACTAACCGGGGTTAATTGTCTAAAAAATCCCCCCTAGGGGTTAAAACCATGAAAAAATTTTAGGAAAACCCCCCCCGGGGGCTGACAACCCAGATTTTAATTGTCAAAAAAAAGTCCCCCATGGCTGCCATGAAAAAAAATTTTTGGGGGAAAGTCCCCCTTGGGTTGAAAAACCCGGGGTTGAATTTGTCCCAAAAAGGCCCCCTAGGGAAAAACCTGAAACAAATTTTAGGAAAAAAGTCCCCCCTATGGTAACAACCGGAATTAATTTTTCAAAAAGGCCCCCCCTTATGGGTTTGCCATGAAAAAATTTTTTTGGGAAATTCCCCTATGGGCGACTAACCGGGTTTAAAAATGTCAAAAAAAGTCCCCCCTATGGGCAAACCATGAGAAAAGGGTTTTTAGGAAAGTCCCCCAAAAAGGGCTTACTAGGAAATTTTTAAATTGTCTAAAAAAGGCCCCCTTTTTGGGCTGCCTGAGAAAAATTTTTTTTAGGAAACCCCCCCAATGGGCTGACTAACCCATTAATTGTCTAAAAATGCCCCCCCGGGGCTAACCAGAAAAAAATTTTTTAAAAGGAAAATTTTCCCCCTATGGGCTGACTAACGGGAAAAATTGAATTGCAAAAAAAAGTCCCCTTGGGCTAACCATAGAAAAAATTTTTAAAAAAAGTGTGCCCTAGGGTTTACAACCCCCGGAGTTGAATTGTCTCAAAAAGTGCCCCCTAGGGGCTAACCATAAAAAAGGTTTTTGGAAAAAGTGCCCCCGGGGGCTGACTAACCAATTTTGTAAAAATGAAAAAAAAAAGGGTTTTCCTTTATAGACTGCCTTGGGGAAGGATCTAGGGAATCCCCTTTTTGGGGCTGACTCCCCTTTTAAGGGGGGAAATTTTTAAAAACAAATGCCCCACTATGGGTTACTCTTTTGTTTTTTTTAAATATGTTTTTAAAACCTGAACAAAATAAGTGATGAAGATATTATTTTTTTAATATGTTGCCAGTTTTTGGGGGATAGAAAACCCAAAAAACCGAACCTTCGTGCGGTTTGCTTCGTTTCATTTTTTCTTTTTTTTGACAGGGGTTAAAATTTTGATGTGTTTTCCCCTTTTTTTGGGGAAAGGCTTTTTTGACGGTAATTTTTTTCCCAATAACGCGCTCATTTTTTAAGCAAAAAAAAGATAGGATTTATCACAAACCTATTAAGATTCTTATTTTTAGTGTTTTTGGGAAATGGTGGGTAAAATATTTTTAAAATTTTTGTTATGGTGTGAAAAATTATTGTTAATCTTCAGGGTATTAATTTACTTGTAAAAAGTAAAAACCCACTCAAAAAATTTACATCGAAAAATTTGGGTTTCTAAAAATTGGCAAAAAAATTTAATTTCCCCTTTCCCAAGGGGAGTACATCTTTATAGATTGTTTTAAAGGGGGCCCCCCCAATTCTGGACCTCCATTTGGTCAAAAACAGAGCACCTCCTTTTCAGAACCTTTTTTACCCCCCTAAGGCCCCAAGTTTGGGGGGGAATTTTTTCCCTAGATCCCCTTCGTTTCCCCCGGGGGGGAACCCCCCCTTAAACTAGATCCCCCTTTTTTAAATACTGAGGTCTCATCTTCTTCCCCTTTAAAGCTCGAGCCATTCTTTGTTGGGAAAATTGGCCATGAATAATGCGGGGAAATCCTTTTTTCTCAATCTTTTTAGCGATCAAAACCCCTTTTTTACCCCCTCTGATTCTGTTTTTAATTAGTTTTGAAAAGATTTGAATATGGTATCTCAACTTCAACCCCGGGGGGGACTATTCAGTACCATAACCAAAAAATTGGGGGGAGCCCCCTATAGATTTTCTTATTGAAGTCCTGTAAACCATGAGGAAACGGGAAAAATTTTTGCCAAATTTTTTTAAGGTTTTTTTTCATTTTCTCGATGTCTTCTTTTTATTTTTTGTTGCTCTTTTTACTCCCCGTTTTTAAAGGGCGGTAGGGGTTGAAAAATTTTGTGGTTTATGGGAATTTTTGACATAAACCTGTATCGATTTGTTTTAAATTGGTACCTTGTCGGGATGAGGGGCCCAAAAACCCCCCTAAAAGGCTATTATGTCCAATTTTTTTAAAAGCGACAAAAATTTCCCCTTTTTGGGCATTGGCTTTTGATGAAGCTTCTACCCACTTGGTGAAGTAATCAATCGCTACCAGTATAAATCTATTGCGTTGGATGCTGTGGGATGATAAGGCCTATTATGTCGATTCCCCACATGGAGAATGGCCATGGTGCTGATAACAAATCTAGCTCGTTGGGCGGAGCATTGATCCGGTTCGCATAGACTTGACACAAATGACAGTGCTTGACATATTTTATGCAATCTGATTCCATAGTCAACATAATATACTAACCTCATGATTTTTTCGGGCCAACATGTAGCCATTCATATGAGGTCCACATACTCCTTCATGTACTTCTTTCATCAGTTCGCACGCTTATCTTTGTCCACACATCTTAACAGGGTAGTATCAGATGATCTTTTGTAGAGAAATAGACCCACTTATTAGGAAATGGCTTGCCAACCTTCTGAGTGTTCTTTGGTCATTCTTGCCAGCCATTTCGGGGGTATTCACCTTCTTGGAGAAAGGTCTTGATGTCGTGATACCCGGGTTTGTCATCTTGTATCTTTTCAATTGTTTAAACAGTAGGCGGGCCGACTTTTGATGTCTATTTTCATCGGTTGAACTTCGGCTCCTCCTGTTATCTGGATCATAGATGCTAGTGGGGCTTAGGGCATCTACGAACTGATTCTGAGTTCTTGGGATATATGTGAAAGTGATTGCCTTGAATTCTTCAATCAGCTCTGTCAAGTGTTGATGATATGGTACCAGTTTAGGGTCTTTAGTCTTATATTCCCCTCTTGTCTGTAGTATGATGAGCGACGAATCTCCTTTATACTTCTAATTCGCGGATTCCCATTTGGCAGGCCATTTTGAGGCCAAGAATACATGCTTCATATTCTGTGATATTATTGGTGTAGGGAAATGTAAGTCTCATCGCTGCAGGGAATTGAGTGCCATCCGGGGATATCAAAACCGCCCCAACCCCACAACCGAACACGTTGGCGGCTCCATCGAAAAACAATTTCCATTTTAGGTTCGCTCTATCCCAAAGTCTTCTACTGGCATATTTTCCACTGTCAATATATTCTCATCCGGAAATTGGGCCTGTAGTTTCTTGGGAATCTGTCTCGACAGGGTGTTCCGCCAACTGGTCGGCTAAGGCTTGCCCTTTCATCGAGTTCTGATTTACGTATGTGATGTTGAACTCGGATAGGAGCATTTGCCACTTAGAGATTCTCCCTATCAAGGCTGGTTTCTCTACCAAGTATTTCAAGGGATCATGCCTTGTTAGCAGTTCAATATGGTAATAAAGGGTGGTATTGCCTTAGTCGATGCATGACCCAGATTAAAGCACAACATGTCTTCTCCACCTCTGAGTACCTCTGTTCCCCATCTGTGAACTTCTTGCTCAGATTAATTATAGGAACGCTCTCTTCCCTCGTCATCTTTCTGCCTCAGCACACATCCCATGGATTCAGGGAGTATAGTGAGGTATAAGAATAAAGGCTTTCCTTGTTTCGGGACTATCAAGACCGGAGGGGTTTTTTAAGATAGTCTTTGATTGTTTGAATGCCTCTTCGCATTCGTCATCCCATTCTATTGTGGTGTTCTTCTTCAACAGACGGAAATAATGGCCGGCATTTGTCGGTGAGCTGTGAGATAAAACGAGCTATGTAATTTAATCTTCCCAGTAAGCTTCTTACTTCTTTAACGGAGCGTGGGGAAGGTAATTCTAATATGGACTTTTTCCTTGTCAGGGTTTGATTTTAATGCCTTCCTGGCATTATGACAAACCCTAACAATTTCCCCCTTGTGACCCCGAAAGTACATTTTTTCTGGGTTTAACTTGAGCTGGAACTTTCTCAGCCGTTTAAACAATTTCCTCATGATTTTCTATATGGTTTTCTCCTTTTTGGATTTGGCTATCATGTCGTCGACTTATACTTCAACCTCTCGATGCATCATATCGTGAAGTATAGCGACCATGGCTCTCTGATTTCGTCGCCCCGGCATTTTTCAAACTGAAGGGCATGACTTTGTAACAGAAAGTCCCCCATGTTGTGATGAAGGTCGTTTGGTTTTATCTTCCTCAGCCATTTTTATTTGACTATATCCTAAGAAACCGTCCATGAACGAGAAGAGATGGTTTCCCGCAGTATTGTCTACTAGAACATCAATGTGAGGTAGGGGGAAGTTATCCTTTGGCGTGGCTTGGTTTAAGTCCCGAAAGTCTACGCATACGCGTACTTTTCCATTCTTTTTCATGACAGGGACTACATTTACTACCCACTCTGGGTAGTCGGATACTTCAATGAACCCTACTTCTAGTAGTTTTTTTGACTTCTTCTTTGATTTTTCAGTAAGATGTCAGGCTTAAATCTTCTCAATTTTTGTTTTTTAGGTTTGACATCTTCCCTTGTGGGAAGCTTGTGAACTATTATTGACTGGTCTAGCCCTGGCATGTCACCATACGACCAGGCAAACACATATGCATATTCCGTTAATAGCTCGGTTATCTCACGTTTTTACTCGGCACTCAAACTGGTCCCAAATTTTGAGGTTCTTAGGGTTTTCCATGCTTCCTAATTTATCGTCTCCATAGGCTCGTCAATCGAGATTCCGCCTGTTCATTTTTTAGCCAATTTTCTTGTATTATTTCGTGGTCTAAAATATCGCCTTCAACAACTGACCCACAGCGTTGGAAACGATATCGCGTTTTTACTTTTACCTGCACGAAATATCCCTGATGTTCGATGGTAGGGAGATCTGAGTAAAATGAAAGCATATTATATATGTAAGCGAAAAACAAACTGTAATTGAACTTGATAAAGAGTCTCAATAAAATTTGTTTAATAATCTTTCTCTACTCTTGAGCTAACCTAGCGCTACTGATAGGATAACAAAACTAATTGTTGAGAGCCGGATGCTGGTTAGACGTACGGGGAGTTGATTTCCCCTTGCTGTCGTCCTCTTCATTTATCTGAAGCTCTTGAATGACATTTGCCTTTCAGAGAGATTGTTGGAGAGGTGGGATGCCCATCTTGGTATCGGTCAGCTTCTCCCTTATTTTGCTTTTGGCACCTTTTGTTTGCGCTTCTTCTGCGGCCGTAGGAATGTACCCTAGTCCAAACGTCCCATGCTGCCCCTCTTTAAACTGATGGCCCTCCTTGCTGGTCACCATGTTTACTTCATTGAAAATCTGCAACCCCAGGTCTTCCGAACCTTCTTCCCCAATATAAGGTATGGCAGTCTCTTTGTATATGGCGTAATCCTGCTTGCCCAGTACAGTGACTATCTGCCCGTTTGTGATGAATTTGACCCTTTGGTGGAGACTAAAGGGGATGGCTCCAGCAGCATGTATCCAAGGTCGTCCCAAGAGCAAATTAAAAGATCTTGGGATATCGAGGACCTGGAAGGAGATGTGGAATGTTTGTGGACCGATTTCCACCGGTAGGCTCACCTCCCCTATTATGTCTCTTTTGGACCCGTCAAAAGCTCTGACCACTATGGAGCTGGGTTTTATATTGCTTGGATCGACCCCCAATAAGTCGAGCGTTGCCAATGGGCAAACGTTGAGAGATGATCCGTTATCGATAAGTACCCGGGAGACGATGGTGTCATCGCACCTGACCACTACGAATAGTGGTTTGGTATGTTGGTCTCCCCCTTCCCCTAGCTCTTCCGGAGAGAAGGATATTTGGTCCATTGCAAAGATGGAGTCCGCCACGTGACCTAATTTGTCTGTAGCGATACCTTCCGGGACCTGAATCTTTTTCAGCACTTTAAAGAGTGCTTCCCTGTGAAGTTCGGATGTTGTGAGAAGGCCCATGAGCGATATCTACGTTGGAACTTTATTTAATTGTTCCATGATCTTGTATTCACTGGCCTTAACCATCTTCGTGAACGCAGCAAGTCCCTCTTCCTCTTCTTCCCCTTTTTCCACGGTGGGCTCTTCAGTCGGGCTTTTATACTTTGGATCATATAATCTCCCAAAGCGGGTGATGCCTTCCACTATAGGAGGTCGCTCTTGTTCGAAGGCCCGATAGTCGAACGGTGCAGCCTTGTAATTCTCTACTGGTATCGGGACATTGAATACATATCTTTTTCTTAGGATTTGTACCTCGGTTGATTGTCCCTCATAGCACTGTATAACCCTGGGCTTCTGATGAGAGTTGATCATGTGGACAGTCTTCCCCTCTTCCTTTGCCGGGTTTTCCTCCTTCTCAAACTCTGGTCCCCATCCGCTAGGTGGCCCTTGCTCAGTCGGGGTATAAGAATAGTTCACTAAATACTGAAATCTCCTGTGTGATTCCCCCAAAGTGCCGACCGTTGAGTCTCCAGCTGACCACCTTCTTTTAATGTGTGTTTTTGGAGTCTCTTCTGGAGCTTGACGGGATTGCTTCTTTTGTGGCTCGGTCTTTAGGGCTTCTTTGGGAACCGACTCCTCAGATGTAATCATATTAATGGCGGGCCTGTGATTGGGCAGGGGGTTGGTGTTGACATTGGGTGCTGGGGTGTTCACGAAATCCAATTGTATGATTCCTGCATCAATTAAATCTTGGATTTTATGTCGGAGCCTCCAGCACCTATCTGTGGAATGCCCCTCCTGACCCATGTGGTAGTCACACTTGAGATTTGAGTCAAAGTTCTTAGGCTTGTACCTGTCATTGGGGATCTCGAAACTAATCAAGTTGTCTGCCCTCAACCGAGCGAAGACTTGACTGAGTGGGATGGGGATTGGAGTGAACTGCCTTGGGACCCTGACAGCCTGAGTTTGACCCGTCATGGGTTGCTGGACTGGGGTACTCGTGGTCTGAAATGTAACACGAGTCCGGCCTTTTCTGCTTTACTAGAGTGGACCGTGCTGACAGTGGACTCTTTAACTCTGTTTCCTCCCACAAGCCTTTGTGTCGGTGTGACCCTAGGAGGCTCCATTGTTTAGAGTCTACCGGTGGTGATGGTGTTCTCAATCTTACAGCCCGCGGCCACCAACTCTGCAAAACTGGAGGAGGTCTGGCCTACTAGATGTGAAAAGTAGGTCTTGTCCAGGGTATTGACAAATATGGATGTCAATTCCTTCTCTGATATCGGGGTTGCTACCCTAGCGGCCTGGGCTCTCCAGCGCTGAGCATATTTCTTAAACGACTCAGCATGTCTCTTCCGGAGACTTCCCAGGTCGATTACAGATGGGGCGACTTCAATATTGAACTTATATTAGTCATAAAACGCCCGTGCTAGCTTCTCCCAAGTGTTGACAATGTTGAAGTCCAGGTGGGCATACCAGACCAGTGTAGGGCCTGTGAGGCTGTCTTGGAATGTCTGAAGCATGAGCTAGTCGTATTGAGCATATTTGCTCATTTTCCGGGCATATAGCCTAGTATGCATTTTGGGGTGTAAACACCCCATTTTTGCCCTAGGAGTCAATAATCTTCAATAATAATCAATTTTCAATTTTCCTAATTTTTCCCATTTTTTCCTAATTTAACATAAAATAATAAAAATGTTCAAAAAATAAAAATAAATAGGAAAACACTTCAATTTTGAAAAATGATTTCGGAAATAGCAATAATGAATAATAAATAATTTTTGCAAATTTTTGAAATTTCAAAAAATACAAAAAAATAGAAAAATTGCATTGCATATATACAATTTGCGAAATAAATAAAATCGCAAAAGTGGGCTAGCCCAGCTGGTCCGGACCATGGCTAGGTGCGCGCGGGGGGGGGGGGGGGGCTTGGTCAGACGTTCGAATCGCGGAGGAAGCAGTTTCCGTGTTTTGCAATTTTTCGACTTATCCAAGACACGTGGCAGCATCTGATTGGCTGGAAGAAACGCACGCGCCGGGCGCGTGATCGTCTCCTACCTCGAGCCCGAGATCGCCGGCGAAGAAAAAATTTGTATTTCGGCCGTTTTGATTCGATTTTTTTGCACAAATCCAACAGATCTTCAACAAAAATAAGATAAACATTATCTAATTAAAATCAAATCGCAACAAATCGTTGGATGGGCACGAATCGGAGTTGGTTTTTCAACCGAAAATCCGATCAGCTTCAATCAGAGGAAATCCGAGCTTATCCAACTCGATTTCAAGCGCCTATAAATAGAGGAGGAGATGAGGAAACAAGAACACGGATCAGAATTGCGAGAAAGAGAGAAAAGAGTGTAGATCGGAGGAAACCCAAAGTTGCAACCACCGATCGGAGTTGAGCCACCGCAAGGAGACTTTCTGGGAGTAAACCGCCACCACCATCGGATTCAGCACCCTCAAGAAGCTAAGATTCGACACTTCACCCACCGCAAAAGACCGCCGGAACGTCGTGAACGAGCCAACCCGCCGCCGTGTCCGACCGATCCGACCCGACCCGCGCACCGACCCGGATCTAGGTAAGTCGGATTTTCCGGATTTTTTTTATTTTTATTTAATTAATTTTGTTTATTTATTTATTCTGAATTAATTAATTAATTATTTGATATTTAGTTATTTATTTATTTATTTATTTATTTTTAATAAATAGGAAAATGTAGAAATTAGATTTTTCTAGAATTTAATAATGTAGAAAAATAATAAATAGATAAATAAAAATAAAATAAATAATAATAATAATAATAAAAATATAGAAAAATAATAAAAAATTAGGAAAAATAAATCATAAAATTTTAGATGTCAAATAGGATAGATAATAAACAAAAATTCCCAAAATCACGAAAATCAACAAAAATCACAAAAATTCCCAAAAATCACGAAAATCAACAAAAATTCCCAAAAACCACAAAAATCCCCAAAAATTCTCAGAAATCACAAAATTAACAAAAATCATAAAAAGTCATAAAAAATCATAAAAAGATAAATAAATAAGTTTTAGCACTTAGAGAAATCATTTTCATCAAATAAATCAAAATTGATGTTTTCCCTACAAAATCATTTTTCAAAATGAAATCAAGCTTAGGCTTAGAGTTTTTAGGAAAAATCCCAAAAATGGTAAGAACATAAATCGAAAGAAATTTCAAAATTAAAATTCACCAATGCACTAAAGATTTTCAGAAAAGCGAACTACGGCTTGTTTGATCCTGAGTAGCAGGTACGTAGGCACCCATTCGAGTCAACCCATAAAATAAATGAAAAATCCTTTTTCTGAAATAAATTCAAAGACATAACAAAAATTAACAGAAACACAATGAAACACATTTCTAGAGAATGAACAATTTTAGGAGATCAGGTGGTAACCATATAGGTTTTAATAGGTTAGCCTCCGGACTTAGAAACTCTGGTTTTCCCTTTTTCTCTCTTCTCATAAAAACGAGAAGAGGAAATAACGACGACTAGTAGTCCAGATTAAGACTAATCCGCTCCTTTAGTCTTAATTCACTTTTTTCCCAATAACAGTTGGGTGGCGATTCCAAAAATCAAACGCAATTCCTAACTCAAGTCGAGGATCTACATTAGATGAGCATAGGGTCTAGTCTAGATCGGATTAGGAATGGGAATTCAAAAATTAGACTCGACAGGATGGCGACTCCACTGGGGATATCAATACCAGCAGGCTAGCCACTTGAATCTCTCCAAGCTGTTCTCTTTTTTTTTAAAAAAAAAATGTGTTTCAATCATTACTTTGTTACTAACTTTGCAGGATTTAATTAAATTTTAGTTTCTTTACTGTGGGGGTTTTGCATGCATACATATGTTTGTGTGAGTAGATGTGGTCGAACCGGACTGTCCTAGAAACCTGAGACGGGGAGCCATTGTGTAGGTTTTGGGCGAAGTGAGTTGATTCACCGTTCGAGACTGATTAGGCTGCCCCACCTTATGCTTCGATATGGCCTGAGATCCATTTCTTCGAGAATGCGAGAGGCCATAGAGCTCGGGAACCAGTTAGAACCAACCTACTTGCATACATAACATCGTACGAGGGGTTGACAATTGGATGACAATGTAATGGTTTGTTATCTTGTCCTTGGAGTTCAGGACTATTTCCCTGTAACATTTTCATAGCTCTGTTTGTAACTAGGCTTTTTCCTATTGTAATAGATGGCTAGCAGTGCAGTCGACCGCCTCCTCCGTAAAGAGATT